>CM046347.1:26768290-27195885 GCA_025403435.1 Artocarpus heterophyllus
ATCTATCAGTTAAAATATTTATGTTTTACCAATAAAGTAAAATTGTCTTTTTCGTAGAAAAATTATCAATTTATTATGTATCAATTTTTTTCTTCAATTGAATCGACTGAGGAGACAAATCATCTTTTGCTTTTTAATCATCTTTTGCTTCAAAGTATATTAATTACATTCCTAATCTAAAACTTAATTTTAGTCATAATTATCATTAAAATTCGTTTTCATGGTTCAACTTTTAGACTTGTGATTGTAGTGTGGGGCCAGGTCTTGCTTTTTCCCGCATTGGGGGTATCCAAGGGACCTCCTAAATTTTTTAAAAGATCGTTAATGGCGATTCCAACGGCTACAACACTGGCCCACCAGTGTTCGATGCCAATCCTGCTTAGCCGACGTTAAGAGTTCTGAATATAAAAATCGACTTTTTTTATGTAGGGTCAACCATATTATTTAATCTTTTTTTCTTCTTTTTTAATATCCAATTTTCGATTTTGGTTAGTGTTCCTTAAAAAGGATCAAATTAATAATGCAGTTTTGGGTATCATAATATTTGCGGATCCTGTGTCATCTTATCACGGGTGACATATATCACTAACAAAGTGTGTAAAATTTTGACGGTTTAACACTACCTAGCTATCTCTTTCATTTTCCATTTAACTCAAATCTCACCTAAAATTGGGGCAATAAACCAGATATTAACATTTTATCAAGTGTAAGAATGATGCTAATAATCCTAGTTTTTATTTAAAAATAAAATAAGCTAAAGGTCGCAATTTTTATATTAATTTTTTCATATCAATTGATGTAGCACGTGGGTTTAAAAACTTATCATTTTGCATCTGCTATTCAAAGTACGACAACTCATTTTTCTTGTAAGTTGATATAAAAAAGAGAGTTACCATAAAAAAAAGAACGAGAAAAATAGTAAATTTTGATATTTTTTGAAGTAAATAAATGTTTTGAAAATATTTATAGTAAATAACAGATTTATGGTAAATATAATTTATTTATTATGTAAATAAAAATTATTTACACTAAACAAGGGTAAATAATTTATTTACATCTTAAATCTACTTACTATGGAAATAAGAATTATTCACAATCTAAATAAGGAGGCGAATAAATTATTCACACCATAAAATTGCTATTTACTACAAATATGTTCAAAACATGCTATTTACTACAATTAATTTAAAATATATATATTATTTCTTACAATTTATACACAAAAAATTAGAATATACTGCCCTTAAACTTTTAGAGAAATTTCATAAATGTCACTTTTTTAATATTTACTTTTTATAAATGTTACATACGTTCATTTGTGGCAAAACTTAACATATAATATAAATGATAGTATGGCATAAACAAATAAACTTTTAAAAGTACGGCATAGCATGTAATTTTCTCAAACTTTTAATCGTTGTAGATTACCCCCTTGAATTTGATAAAGCATGGCAAGTGCCCCAATTGTAAAAAAAGACCCCATCTACGTAACATGATGTGCTCAAATCGTAATATGAAATTTCAATTTCTTCCTTCAAACGAACACACGAAACACAAAACGTGCACACAAGCACACATAATGAGTATGAAGGTTTTGAAGAGAACTTTTCTATTCAAACTTTAACCGTCTTCACACTTTGCTACACTTGGTTAAATTTAAGGAGTAACATGCCCGTGGTTGAAAAAGTTTAGGAAACAAATATGCTTACAGACACTTTTTTTAAACTTTTGTGACAAACACATACGTATAGTGCTTCCCGTTATGATTACAGGGAGTCATATTCTTCATTGTCAACGCTACATATGCACGTCTCTATGTATACGGCATTAAGCACGCGTAACATCCTCATTATTTAGGGGACAAGCAACTAGCAAGCAGAGAAGAAGATGAGCATCATGGAGAGGGAAAGGTCATGAATAAAAAAGGGTAATTATCAAAGCGCGTGAAAATATGGTTCTCAATAAAAAGTGCTTTGCTAACTTCCAACCAAGCCCATGATTTTAGTCCGATTGATCCGGAGTATGATCAATGTCTGCCGCAGGTTATTGTGGCATGGGTGGGTGCAATCCTTGGTTCAAAACTAAAAAAATTGAGCGGGAAAGAAAAGGTTAGTTAAAATGCCACGTAGGCTTTATGGAGGATAAGTTAGCAAAGTAACTGAGTTAATGTTATTGACCAACAATCTTTGAGGTGATAGAAAGACGATGGACAGGCTACCAGCCAGTGGCCAGTTTGCCATTGGTCTAGAGTCATGTTTTTCTTGCTTTTATTGTCTACGGACAAAAATTTATGGAAGATTTTGATTAAAAAAAATTTGGCTGAGAAATAACCAGGGGTTGCTTTTCAAAAAAGATCCCAAAAGACACACCATAGGCCTTTTTGAGAAGGGCGTTGCAATACATCTCGATCAAGTTGTGAGCCGGTTTTTTTAATAGAGTAGATCTCACTTGATGAGTCTCATTTTTAAAAAAGACATTGTTATACATCCTGATCGGGTTGTGGCCCGACCCTCCCAGTGGGGTGGGCCCCACCCGGTGGGTCCTATCGTGGGACCCATCGGATGGGGCCCACCCCATTGAGAGGGCCGAGCCCCAACCCGGTGGGAGAAAAAAAGTTTTTCTTTTGAAAAACAATCTCAAACCGAGATCAAAACCAATTAGGCTGTTTGGGAGGTTAAAATCAAATTTGGCTGAAAATGTTATAACATGTAAAAGTTTTATATTAGTATATTTTTCTTAATACTATAACAACTAAAAATTTTGATTCTAACTCACATTGCCAAACATTTTAAAAAGCAATTTTTAGAGGCTTAAGCAATCCTAAGATGCAGTGCTATTCATCATGACTCGAGTTGGGTCCGGAAAAGACATCACCCCGTGTCTCACATCGAGTCTCAATCCCATAAGGATGTAAAACATTTTTAAATCCGAAACGGGACCTATAAAGAAAATGATTACAAGACGGAAACATCAGCGGAGGACATGGACTTGAATATCAATGTCCTAAAAAAGGGTAAAAACTTAATAGCGCCGGTGATTGTAAATTAAATGAGTCCATCTTAATGTTATTGCCACTCGTGCTTGACAAAAACAAGGTTTTCTAAATGAAGCGAAACATATTTTTTGATAGTACCTGGAAGGGAACACAGTAATCCAATGTGATTGGTTATTTATGAAGGTTCTGAGTAGGAAGCTGCAAGGAAATTTTAGTGCCAAAAAAGGGCTTTATCAGAATAAGCCAAGTCAGCTGCATTCAAAGAAGATTGGTTAAGTTCAATAATATATAACTTTAATGCCATAATTTTCTAGCAAAAAAAAAAAAACCGAAAGTGCCATAATTGTGTCAAGTGTCAAATCAAAGCTCAAAGCATGCCCTTACTCGAGGGTAGAAGTTATCCAAATAAAACATGTTATATCAAACACGTGGAAGTAGCACCAATAATTTCCCATACGGATTTTAAAAAGTCTAGCTAATAATGCAACAGCTTACAAGTTCAATCGGATGATTATTTCAACATCCACAAAGAATAGGATTATTCGATATGCTAATCTCAAACAAATGCTTTGAGAACTTCTGGAGGAAACAAAACCAGTCACTCTTTAGTTCTCGAGAAATCTAACTCTGACATTAGTTTTGTCATTAGTGTAGTTTAGTCAACAGGAACCTCAACCTCCATCTTCAGATCAGAGTTGTCAAGAATCTGCAAGCAATGAAAGTCAGTTTATATTTGTCCTTCTAAATTTAAAGATGATTTCTAGATGAAGCAGATAGTTTTTTTCCACACAATTTATTAAAGTTTAATGCAAAGCATGTCTATTTTAAACGTATTTAAGCATGTTGAACAGATGACAGAACTTCTTCAATGAGTCAAGTAGGAAAAGTCAGTAAATGACTACTTTAATGGGCTGCAAAAACTTGCAAGTTGATAAGACCAGAAAAAGGAAGGTTTTGAAATAATGAATTCCACCCCCACAAAATTACTCCAAAAGCTCTTTTTCTAAGAAAAATGCTTTCGCAAGCTTTCAATGAATAACCAGGAAGACAAATATGTGAGAAAACATGCAAGATAAAAGGTCCATGACGAGTGATACGCAGGGTAAAAGCAAGAAAATGAAAGATGATTCAAAACCGAGCTCATGTTTATAACCACATTCATCCATCATATGTAAAATAAAACTAGGACTCTTGCAACTTGCAATTGAACAATAATAGACGCTATTGTACCTTCATGAAGTCAGATGTGCTTAATACAGCATCTTTTGCGTACCCTGACTCCTCAAGAACATGAGACAATACTTGCTGCAAAAATACATAATATTAAATGTAAACAATATTGATTAAACCAAACATCGCAATTAGCAAAGCTGCAGTACGGTCTCATAGCCATGTGGATGTTAATACTTGAACAAAAAATCATTCAGATATTTAAAATGTGAATGCCTTCCTTAAAAAGCCAAAAACTATTCAAGTGTTTAGCACCATGAGTAAAACAGATAGAAACCCTCTTAACTAGCCTGTTGTGTTATATTTATTGCGTTATAACCTACATTAATTAGCAATAAACACTCTTAACCAACATTTTTAAAGTCTTTAGAAAATAATTTGATATTGTTTGCAACATCAATAAGAAAACATGTTTGGAAGAAACTATATTCATAAAGCTAACACTAAATGGTCTTCTCCGTTAATCCTTTTCCATCTTTAAGAACCCACTTTCACCCTATTTCCCAAGGAAACCAAATCATATATGATAGTAGCCAAACCGTTCTAATGTAGTAGGAAAACTTAATCATATACAATAGTAGCCAAACTGGTCTAATGTGGTAGGAAAACAAAGAATGGCAATATTGAAAAGTTTTTCAAGCTCCAAGATGGCAAGATCACCTAATCAGAACATATGAGTACATTATGATAGTTATCATCCCAACAGATGAAACTTTTTAAGCCCAAACGCTAATGTAGATTTGAGTCACATTTAAAAGAAAAAGGCCCAAAGGTGTCTTTTTTTCCCAGCCAGTGATACAACATTCTAGAATATTCACAAAAAATCCACAAAACTATATATTACATTTACATGAAACTTTCCTCCCTGAATTACAAACACACAAATCTGCCTAGTATCTGAGAGTACTATCTAATTGGCTTAATACGTAAAGAGCTTCCACTTTCTATTTGGTCTCGAATCATCAACATATTTCATTTGTAATTTAAATCTCTTTTATACCATGCCTTCACTAAACAAGAAAAAAAACAATAGAGAAACCAATTAGCATGAAAAGGCTTCAAAATCCAACCAACCTCCCTTTGTTGCTCAGATATGAACTGCCCCGTCAAATCCCGCAAAATGTCCAACACGTCTCTGAATGTAACTTTCCCGTTACAGTCTGAATCATATACTCTAAAGATAACTAGAAAACAAACGAACACCGAAACTGAAATTCAATAAGAAGAGAACTAAACCAAGTATGAGTCCATAACATAAAAATATCAAAGAGCAATTACACTCGATCTTTTGCTGCAAACTTGCCCGAGGACTAAATGCTGACAAAAATGCCACAAATTCCTTAAAGTTCAACCCATCCAACATCATCAACAATCTCTGCAAAGAGGAAATAAGCATTTCATAAACTATTATCATTTAAATAATGAAGACACATTACCGGGAAAAATAAAAAGGAGAAAAATAGTTAGATATGAGACGTGACAATCAATACTAGAAATATGTATGTGTAATTAGCCTTTTTTTTTTAAATTTCCACAAAGTATAGATATTCTTTACCAAATTCCAACAAAAATTAAATGAATGAATATCGTAATAAATACAAAAGCCTATAGGAATACCTTGAAATTCACATAGTTTAGTTTTCATCGTTGTAGACATGCAAAATCGTGCTCGTATATATAAATACAATTTTTATTTTATGGAACTTGAAATCCACAAGCGTCGTAGAGAGAAAGAGAGTAAGGAGAGAATTAGGACCTGAGAGAGAGGATTGACGGCGAATTCAGGGACGGACAAGAACTCGTCAGCGGCGATGAAACCCCCGCCGTTGCGATCGAGCTGGCAGAACCTCTGGTAGAGCGAAACAATCTCCTGCTGCGAAACTGCAAAACCAGAAATAAAAAAAAAAAGAGAATCAAAATCAAATTGAACCGAATCGAATCCAAATCAGAAACTTTCTTCGCCGATCAGAGCGGGATCGCAGAAGGAGGATTTCTCTCACAGGCACCATTGCAGTGCTGTTGGACCTCTTCGATGTCGTACTGAGTGAGTATGGAGGAGGTGTTGCCCATGGCGATGGCCAGTAAGGGAAATTGTCGGAAGCCCTAGATTCTCGCGGAGAAGACCAAGTGTGATAGACCGCTGCTGATTTCTCCAATAAACCGCCTGATGATTTTGCAGAGGTGAAGGAAGGAAACGTCCAGTGCAGAGTGGTTGAGGCGCGTGATGGATCAGGCGCACACGCGCGTCGAACCGGCAGCTTTTAGAGGTGATATGCCCGTTTAATAAATGGATTCGAATTTGATTTGAGTTAATATTATTTGAATTAAGATTTGAGTTAAAAATTTAAATTATTATCTAAATTGATATTTTGATATGTATTTAAGTTTTAATCTAAGTATAAAATAAAATTAAAATTTGTATTTAGAGAAATAGTGAAAATAGTTTTTGATTTATCAATAAATCTAATAAAATTTTAATATTAATGATTCTAAAAAATATGTAATATGGATCTTAATTTCTTCCTCTCTTTACTAGGAACACAATGAAAAAAACATCTCAATTGGATAACAAATGAAAAAGTTATTATTTTTTTCTCAAATATAAGAGAGAGAATTTTCGTTTTTACTGTAATAGAGATATCCGAGTATCAAAAGTTTAAGGGAGTCATAACTCTGAAAACTTTTTAGATTCTTGAAACTCAAAGGATTTGGATTTTGGAAGAAACAAACATGTATCTAAAGGATTCTTAATACTCAAATCTAAATTTGAGTCCAAAGAATCCAAAAAGTTCTCGAAACAAACGGGCCGTCGTTTTCCTCGTGCATTGTATGGTAAATTGTCTTGTTGCATCATGAACTATTTCTTTTTTTGTAGAATGCACCCTAAACTTTTAATTTTAGCATTGTAAACTTTGAAATTATTTACGTGTTGAGTTTGAATTTTTTTTTAAATGACGAGCTCTACTCTTAAAAAAAACTTATGTACAAATTTCGTGTTCAAAATTGTCCATGTCTTTTATGCTTATTAGCTATTAGATCTTAATTGTCAATGATTTTAATATTTAAGGTGCATTTTATTAAGACTAAAAGTTTAGATATATTATGCAAAAAAAAAAACAAAGAGTTTTAAAATGTAACAGTGTAATTTACTTAAACTGCATTGTATGTTTTGGCATGTGGTGCCCACGGAACAACTAGTTTTTCAAGTGTCCTTTCCCCATCAACATGTTTAAACAAAATTCTTCAACTTTAGTTCAAATAGTTGGAAATTCCACGTAATTTTCTACCACATATTATTTAATTATTTGAATTTTAAATAGCTAACATGTGATGTGATAATTTTTATACTTTTATAATAGAGCAGTCTCAAAATACTAATTAGTTAAGGATGTCAGACCACTGCAGGTCCCTAACTTTCATCTTAAAAGGTAAACTGTTAAGTGTGGTATCTCAATGTCTTTATAAGTTTATGTTTATTGTAATGTTTAGATAATATATGACTCTAGTTTCTTTACACCTTTGTAATATGTTGCACTCTTTGGAGTCACGAATTTCGTAGCCACTCATTTCAACCTATTGTATTCTGATACTACAATGAAAATTGGATTTTTTAAGGACTCAAATTTTCATCTTAAAAAGTCAACCTGTTAAGGAAGGCGCTATAATGTCCTTATAACTTGTTGTTTACTATTATGTTTAAACAATATAGAACTTGGGTTTTTTTAACTCTTTACACTAACGACTAGACAAATTCATGTTATATTATATTCTAGGAGATAGCTTTTAAGGGGAATAGGCTAGAAGACTCAAGGTTAATCTGAATCTTTTTTTTTTTGCTTGAATTAACTATTGCTGGATGTTAGTATGATATATATTGGGCTTTATATTGAATTTTATGACATGTGGTATCAAAGTCACCTTCGGTTCATGTAGTTTAGTAAATTATTTTGATATTGTCTTTGGATTTGCGAATGATATTGAAAATTGATTTGGTAAAATTATTTTATGGCTAATTATTATGACAGTTGATGTCAGAATCATTATCATAATTTTATAGTTGATATGTTAATTGAATTGAAAGATTTTGATATGTTTATTTTCGCTATCATCGGTATGTGCCTATTCCCATAATCATTGTTTAAGAAAGATTATAAATGGCAATATATATATAAGGAGGCACTTTCATCCGATGAAAGTTCCCTCCAATTGATATATATATATATATATATATATATATATAAGAAGGCACTTTCATCTCTCCAAACAATGATCGAAATTGATGGTGAGGGCATTACAATTTACTTGTAATGGGAGACCTAACAAAGACAACATGCCATCCTTCACACTTTTGGACATTTCGAAAAAGACAAAATTCTTGAATTGGGAATACTCTAATGGGATTTGTGCCTTTTTTGGATCCAAGTGTGTACACTTACATCCTGTCATGTGCAAAGTGGAAATTTCCAATTATGAACCAAACAAAACCCTTGGAGAATGACAGTGCATATATCCATTAAAGGAAATGGAAAAAAAGGGTCCACCACTTACTCAAAATAGGCCCATTAGAAGGAAACCCTAAGAATCTTCCACCTCTTTACTAGGCATATGTCACAGTATCTTAAACTACAACTATAGTTCTAGCCATACTTCCCAATAGCTTATACCTTCACAATCTTTTGCCATTCCCTTCCTCCCGAAAGATCCGCGGATCAGACAAAATCACAAAGGGAAGGAGATTCCACATTTTGAGGGTCCTCCCATGCTCGCTTAGCGAGGTATTTAACCGTCTAATTTGTCCTGCAATTTTTTGGTTTTCCATCTCTTTGTGAATACATCATTAAAATTATTTCGATTGAACGCATTCTTGTATCTGCTTGCATCTCCAACATCATGAAATTTGCATTCTATCTTCCACATATAAATTCCTACAACAATTTTGTTATGACATAGATCCCACTTCCTATGCGCTTTGATTGGATAGAGATGCCAACTATGTTCAATTTTATGTTTAGAATTGTTTAGAAATAAAACTTTCTTTACCAAAATTTTATCTGCTTTCAAATGTAGCCATTCGAAAAAAAAATGTTATGCGTTTCGATTGGATAGTGAGGCTGAATGATGTTCAATTATATTTATAGCATATTTGACATTAGTTAGTTCTAGCTAACTTTTCAGTTAGAAACAGTATAAAGCTTTCACATGCTATAGTAAACGTAAAAAAATTACTACAATGTAAAGCTCTCACATGCTACAAGGTTTACAGTTTTAACCAACAATTTTAGCCATCATGCCAAACATCTTATTAGTCTTGTTTAGAAATATAAACTTTGTGACGAAACTTTCATGCATTTCGAATGTAGCATTCTAAAAAAAAAAAAAACAATTTTTTCAATTTTAATTTCCTTTTTCCTTATGTCTTACTGCGTCTTATTCAAAGTATGAGAACCTCAAAAAAAAAAAAAAAACCCCTTTGCTCTCTCATATATTTATAAAAATAACTGTGTAACTATCAGTGTCACATAAAAAACAAAAACAAAAAAAAGACACACACACACACACAAAACTTCATTAGAATCCATTCAAAACACGTTAAATAAGACATGTTGCTGCCCGATTTAACCTGTCACATTTGGTGATTATAAAAAGACAAAGTTGATTTCCCACTTTAACTTTTGACACACATAAAATTACGTACTGCAGCTTTTCCTTACAGGGTGAATTCGCTTGTCTTATACACAAGCGGGATTGTCACCCAATGTCCTTATTTTAGACTTCCATGCATTGAGAAAGGTGTGAAGTACTTAACTATAGCTCCTAGTTTCATGGCTTGTTGCATGTATATATTGCTTTTAGAAAAATGTTCTAAGAGAGAAAATATATTTTACAGCTTATTATACTTAATAAAGGGATGGTCTTAACCATTATTTTAATTATACATAGTGTAAAACTCTCACACGTTACAATAAATAGAGAAAAATTATTATAATGTAAACTCTTATATGCTGCAATAAAAATAATTTTAACCAATGGTTCTAACTATTATGCTAAACACTATATTAAAAGAGTTTCGACTTTCCTTTCAAACGTTAAAGCATTTTAATCAATGGTATGCCCATCAATGTGCCGGATTTTCTTTATTTCTTTCCTATGGTTTCCTTCTTAAATGATACGAGCATGGAGAAGTTCCTCAAGCAGGTCTCGAAATATACCATGCTAAAAAAATAAAAATAAAAAATCATCGAAAGACTTATATGACGACGTTAATAAAATAAAAGAATACATATGTTATTTAAACTTTTTTGTTCACATGCACGTGCGGAAATCGACTCTACTATATTCATAATAAGTTGAAAGATGTTATCTTCGAATTGGCTCAGTCAATGGCTCAAAGTACATTAATATTCCCTCCTCTATATAAGCATGATATGGTTGTTTCATAACTTGGCCCTATTTCTTTACAGGGTGTTACGAAAGTAGTTTAAATTATCAATTTTGGTTTAAGATTGTAGTATATAAGAGCTTTACATTATAATTTTTTAATGTAGAGCATGTTTGGTTCGAGTATTTGAATAGAATATTTGAATGAAGATTTAAATTTTTGTGAGAGAAAATACTGTAACAAAATGATTCGAACTGTAATTCAAACCACGAAACAGACGGGCTTGTAGTATATGAGAATTTTACTTTGTTCCAAACACCCCATTAGTTATCGTCGCTTAGTAACTTGGGTTTTTAATTATTTGACCACCTATGCGACGTCAATATGCACACCATAAATTTATACCAGCTTTTTTACATTCTTCATGAGGATAATAATGATATAATCTAATTTCTTATAATAAAAATATCACACCTTTTTTAAAAAACAAAACTACAACTATTTAGACCAGTTCGGGAAAATACTATTAATAAATTTAAACATGACCGAAATAAATTTACCACAAAAAGCAGAATGACTGTTTTTACAAAATGAAAAGCACGTCCATACATCCTGGTATAAGCTTATGATGTTAAGAATACAATCAGTAGCACCCTGAACGACTAGCAAGATGGAATAATTTTGGGGAAAAATATAAAGTACTATGACTATCCACACCATAAATGTGACCACTTAGTATTACAATGAAGGAGGGTAAAATTAACTAGTTGGCAAAGTTGGCTCTAACTAACTATTCATTAGGAATAGTATAAAGTTCTTATATGTTGCAGTAAAAAGAAAAAAAAGGTTACTACTGTAAAGCTCTCACATGCTATAGTGTTTACAGTTCTAACCAATAGTTCTAACTATCATATCAAACACCCTAAGTCGTATGAAAAAGAACAACACATTCTCTGTTTGACAAAAGTGGTTCCCACCACTTTTTTAGTTATAAACAGTGTAAAGCTTTCACACGCTATAGTAACAATAAAAAATTGCTACAGTGTAAATGTAATGATTGAAAAAATCCAAAAATTAATAAGTATGATTAATTAAAGATTTTTTCATAATTACTCAGCTAAATACTTGAGAAAGTATAAGTTTAGAATTTATTAACATGTAAATTTGAAGGTCTTAATAGCTGTAAGACCTTAGAAATAAATAATGTTGTGAATGCATAAATTTATGTGCTTTATTTATGAAACATGTAACAATGTAATGTTATGATAGTACATTAAAGTAATTGTTTAATGTGCTAAACTAAAAGTTTATGATTCATCTAACCAAAAGTGAAATTTTCAACTTACTATGACTATGTGAAAAATTCCTATATGATATCAGTTCAGTAAAAGAAGCCAGATCAATAGTGATCATGACCTCCATACCATAATTTAGAAAATAGTGAGCATTAAGTTTAAGTATGCAAGGTTTATGACAATTTTACTATGATTGATCTCGAAATTTAAGAAGATCATAAAGTAAGATAAGAATTTCAAGAAAATTATAAGGATTATTAGAAGTTCGAGAATTCCAATGTTTTAAATGTGTATAGTTAGTTATTACACATATTAATAATTACGTAAGGTTTATTATTATTGTTGTAATAATAATGACAATAATAATAATAGCAGTTGTTATAATAATAATGAAGAAGAAGAAGAAGAAAAAGAGAGTTGGTGGAGTCCACGAACGTTAATCTATAGGTAAGAAGTGGATCCATAAATGATTCCTTATAAGGAACAATTCGGGTTATGCCGTAAAGTTTGAAATAGTACTAAGTCCATAATATGAATTAAATTGACTTACAGATAGTCAATTTAATTTATAAAACTATTTTAAATTAAGATTACTATTTTTATGACAAAATTTGAAGCTTAAAATATGAAAATTTTTAATGAAAAATAATTTTTTTAAATTATAATTTTTAAAGTTTGAAAAGTAATATATATATATATATATATATACATATTGAGTAAAGTTTTAAATACATAATATCTTTCTTAGAATTCATATACATATATATATGTATACAGTTGTGAAATTAACCAATCGTTGGTTTTGAAGACAAATGTATCAAAGTTTACTGTTTTAAAATAAGATCAAGAAATCAAATTTTAAGTTTTAACCAAAGTTCTTAAATACAAAGTATTATTATTAGCAAATATATATATATATGTATTTGGTGAAATAAGTGAATCAACGATTTTGAAGACAATACTGTCAAAGTTTTCATATCTAAACAAATTCAAGAAATCCATACAGTATGGACAAATTTTATGAAAATGATTTTTATGACAGTATGAAGATGTTTATACGACAATGATACAATAAGAAAAAAAATTAGAATTTATGTAAGCATTTTTAAAGAACGAGGATATTACAGTTTTAAACAAAAAATACAGTTATGTTTATGAGAATTTCAAGCTTATGGATCAAATTTGCTTTGCCCGAAACGACATAGTTTAGACTGTGTAGATCACAAGGTTGTCTATAAATATCTGGAGAAGGAAATAAAAAATAAAAAAAATCTAACCAATCAAATCAGCTCCCCATTCACTCTCTACTTTTTCTCTCTACACTTTCTCTCTCCTTAAATTCAGTCCAAGATTCGGCCTCCATTTTCAACATCTCCTGCACCAATGGAAAGCTCTCGACAAGCTGAATCCAACGGTATACCGTGCCGCCCACAACGCCGTCGGAGGAAGCCGCATGCGCCAGTCAAAGTGGCAGAGAAACTCAAACTTTTCGACGAGATATCTTCACCGTCTGACCTCTAATTGACGTGATTCTTGTTCCTACACGACCACCACGATGAGAGGAACACGATCCAAGCTTGGTTGCATCTCAACAGCTATCGAAATGCTCTGCCCATCTACCCCTCGTCGCCGCCACTGTGCCACGGTTGACCCTGCCATCCTAGGTGGAGTTAAGGCACATGATTGGTGCCCTTAACCATAGACCACCATGGGGAATCTTTCCCCCCAATCAATTGCAGCAAGCCATCGCTGCATGACAGAGATCGGAGAGCACCACCGCCAACCGCCGCGTGGGATATGGATCTCACTGTTCCCAGCCAAATTGTGCAAATTAATGGCATCAAATCATTCAGAGGGTGTAGAGGAAGAAAACCCATGCCTCAATTGTCTGAAATCGCTGCCGTTTGCTAGAGAACTGTGATCGCCGCCGTGCACCTTCACGTGAAGCTTCAATCTTGCCTAATCCGATGACGTAGCCTTTAATTGATGAGGGCAAAACACTCAGAGGATGATGTGTAGCAAAAGCCCTTAGCAAATTTCAGGCCACAACTGTCGGAGCATCGTCGTCTAAGCTGCCATTTTTGGTCGAGATTGTGGAGTTTGACCTGCTATATTAGAGACAAAATTAGGCAAAATTGATATCTCCATTAGACTCAAAAGTGTCAAATTAGGGTTGGTAGGCCGGAGCCTGGCCACCAACGGAGCACGATTGATGCCGGTCAATGTTGGTCAACAGCCGATCAACGGCTAGTTTGGGTTTTTATGATCTAGACCTCTAATCGACAATCCAAGCTATTTCCACTCAGGTGAAAATTGTCTGGTACCTACTGTACGCGGATTGAGGGGACTCAAACTGCAGCAACAAAGTCCAAATTGATGTTTCCAGCTATTATAAATCTCCATGGTCGCTTAAGAAGCATTGTTGAGGATGTTTCGCAAATTGTAGATACAACGAGATACAACTAGACCTGCTCAGCTTAGAGTCCAAGTAAGTAGGAATTAAAGTTTAAAAAAAATGTTGCAATTAGATAATGCATCAAATGTGCTAAGTTTTCAAGTGAGAAAATTATATGATTATTTATAATAAGAAAATGCTTATATAAGTTTTATGCTAAAATAAGTAATGATTTTTATGAATATATTTAGGAATTTACTTTTATGAAAGTTTAAATGAATGTGCTACGAAATTATCATTATTATGTCGGTTTTAGGTGAACGAGTTCCAAGTAATTATTATTATGATAAGTTTTGAAAGAGTTAAACTTATAAGAAATCAATATGTTAGTTTTAAGATATTATGTTATATGTAAAATATATAAGTAATTTGGAGGAAGTTTTAAAGAGTATTTAAGATGATTTTATTCCTTTATTTAATTTAGAATTGTTTTGAAATAGTTATATTTAAATTAAGGGATGTTTAAAGAAAAGTAAGTCTTAAATAATTATCTTTATGTTAAAAATAAGGGTTTTAAAGGATTTTCATTATTTCATGTTTTAAGATATTAATGTTATGCAGTATGCAAAGGTTAAGTTTTTGCAAATGATGAATATGTTAAAACATGATTATTATCATTATGTTATTATCACGTTTCAGAAATTAATGTTATTATGTTAGGTTTACGAAATTAAGTTTTGAGAAATGATTAGTATATCTCTTAAGGTTATATGTTCAGAATTCTTTATCATCAAGAATTCATTTGTTACTAAGTTTTGGGAAACAATTGTTATTTCCTTTAAGGTTTTATGTCAAGGATTCTATAACGAGAATTCATTTAAAGGAAGAAAAAAAAATTATTCAAAAATTTCTCTACTTTATTCATAAGTATGTTTAAGTTCATGGTCATGTTTAAATTAAATAACGGCTATTTAAGACGAGTCATCATGGTAAAGCTTTCACATGCTACAACAAAAGTGGTTCTAAATAATAGTTTCCACCACTCTTTCAAACATTTAATTGGGTGGTAATAAATGTGAGTAAATGCTTGATTTTGATACAAAATTGTAAGGGTAAGAAGTCCCTCATCAGCCATGTGGAAAGCGGAAGGAAGAGACAGACAACTATTGGACGAATGTAGGTTTAGCAAGTAATAAAGATGGCAAAGAAAACAGCTAGGTAAGAGAATTTTTACTACTTTTTCTAAATGGGAAAAAGCAACTATATACGCTATATATAGTGAATTACAAGAAGAGAAATTTAAGGAGATACTTTATATAATATCACTTGGAGAAATATTTGGACATGTATAACCTAAATTAGATTATATGTGCCTAAGCTATTTGTAACGCCCCTATATGGGGGTTAACAGTTTTTAATGAGATAAAATAAAAATAAATAATAAAAGTAAAACCTTAAAAATAAAATTTGCCCGGGACTTAAATAAAAACTCTCAACTTAAAAATAAAAATATAAACGACAAATAAACCACAGTTTTAATGTAGCACCTTAAATTTAATAATATAAACTGTTGTCATCATCATTTTATCCCTCAACACATTGTAATACAGTCACAGAAAGTAACAATTGATGCTTACATTATCATGAAGAACATTCTCAACAATTGAAGCAGTCCCAATGTAATATAGCTACATCACGTCCTCAACTATATTTCTCGCAGCCACCTTACACTTAGTGAGTCCTGAAAAGATATAAACATAAGGGTATGAGCAACACTATGCTCAGTAGAGAAAGCCATTACTCACCTTTAGGTTTTTATCATTACCACATTAAAATCTGCATGGTTAGTAGGTTACATCATATTCCAGATTATGAGGTTTATTATGATCACATCTTATGGATACCGTAGTTAATCATTACCAAGTGTCATAATTACACATTTATACAAATATTACCAATCATCATTGTTCCTAGGTATCCATGTTAAATTGAATATCACTCAACTCATCGAAACCCAAATGGGCGCACTTGATCACCCTATAAACATTCCAAGGGTGTTCCGGTGAGGGGACATCAAGCCCCGAGTCCTCACCAAATCAATTCCTGTACAGTGTGTTCTGGGACTTTCAACCCAAGGAAGCGTCATCGCCTTCCCCCTACTTTACCTTTTAGGGTATTCATGCCCAAGGACGTAACCGTCGCCCTTTTCATGTCTCACAATTTCTCTATATTGAATCATTATCAATAGAGTTAGTTTTCCTAACCATGCTTCTCAATTTATAACATGTGTCAATTCATTATGTTCCTCGCCGTACAATACAAGACGAGTCCATGTCATAGTTTCATATGTGATAATCATATAATATCAGTTCAACATAGATATATATATATTGCGGCAAAACAATCAATTTTAATTCTATAAAAACCTCACAAAAGATGAGTAATAGAATCCCTACCTTTTAAGCTTATCAACAGTCTCTTAATCCTGGAATCAATTAACGTTAGCTCCATACTCCCTTGATCCTAAGGCGTGCATAAGGACAATTAAAACTAAAGCACAACATACAACTACATTCATAAAATTTATTTTAATTTAATCTTAGAATTTCAAGAAATAACCACTGCCCATAGAGGTATTATAAAGTTTAACAATATAAATTTTCTGTCTAGGGCATATACACTTAGACTTCATACATATGCTCCAAAATAGCAACAAACATATACTTAGGTTTAAGAACGCAAATTTGAATAATCCTTTAGTATAAAAGAAAATTTATAAATGAAAGACTAAATTTGTTCATAAGATTCTAACATCAGATTATGGTTAGTTGGAAGCTTGAAATGGCTTCAAAACAGGTTCCTTTACTTCGGTATGACTGA
Organism: Artocarpus heterophyllus; assembly: GCA_025403435.1. Lineage (NCBI taxonomy): Eukaryota > Viridiplantae > Streptophyta > Magnoliopsida > Rosales > Moraceae > Artocarpus > Artocarpus heterophyllus. The sequence continues at coordinate 26,785,465 of CM046347.1, forward strand.
AATTCTTGCTCAAATGGAGGTGATGGTGGCTGATTTTTATGGCTGCCTTGAAGAAGTTCTCTAAGTATTTTGCTTCAGCAAAGAAATGAGAAGAAGAGTGTGGGAACCGTGGAAGAGAAAGGAAGAAAAGATGAAGTCTTTGAAGAGAAGTGATGGAAACAATTATAGAGGAGACATGTTGAAGCATGTCACGGAGGAAATAAAGAAAATGAGGGTCAAGAGTAGTTGGAAAAGATATCCTTATGTCTCATCTAAAGACTTTAACACACATAATGCCAATATGACATTTTTGAGATTTATTAGAAGTTCTAAGGCTTTTTAGTAATCATACTAAATAAATATAGGAGAATTTTAGAAAATTTAAAAATAGATAAAAATAAATATTATAAAATAAATTTAAATGAAGCAATTTTTTTTTATATATTAAAAATTAATTTAATTACCTCAATACCCGTTAGGAGAATAACGGGTGTCACACTATTACTTTTTCTAGAAAATATGAATTCGTATAAAAAGATAAGTTGAAAATATCACCAAGAGTAAGAATACAATTACTGGACCAAGCTATTACTTTTTTTTTTTTAATAAGTAGACTTGAGCAAATTTAAAGTATGTGAAAATAGTTTTGAGTTATTATTCAACTTTGAGAGCTCAAAGTAATTACATACACTAGAAAAGAATTGTTTGAATGTTGAAAGACGTTTTAATTTCTGATGGAAGATAATTCCAATATTCTTTAGTTAGATTCACTATGAATTAAATGTTAAGGATTATTCGTCATGTAAAAAGATTGATTTGTATATTTTAAGATTTTTAAGTTTATTTGCATATTTTAGAACTTTTAAGTACAAAGATTTAGTTGTAAAAAGATTTAATTGTGTATTGTATCATGTTAATTGAATGGTCGAATTTAGGCCGATTGAGACGGCCAAAGACATGTACCATTATTGTAGAGTACCTCTCCTAAAGGTCATTGATTGCTAGGGAAGATGTGGTGATTCAAATATCTCTTAGAATATGGCATGACTTAGCGTTTGAGAAAACAGTTGAAACTGAAAATTTTAGTTTAAAAATTATAGTATGTGAAAATTTTACATTGTAATAACTTTTTATTTTTTATTATAACAATTAAAAACTTTACATTGTAGTTACAATCGACTTGCCAAACACCCATAATTAAAAATAGCTTTTGTCAAGTGAAATTGGTCCCACAAACCCTCAAAAACTATTCTTTTTTGGTTGCCACCTGAATGAGAACTCGCACCCTCGAAAACAAAGAATTTTTTTAATTATCAAGAGTTGAGATCTCATTCACACCTTTTCTATCCCTTTCTGCAAAACAAAAACGACAAGTCGTTTCTTGGCGACATTTTTCCTTTATCTTCAGCTACAGTAAATCCACAGTTTCACCCAGCAGGCAACCCTCACGCTTTCTCAATGGCCATGTCTCTCCTTCCCTCCAAGCTTCTCTGCCTCCGTACTGCTCACCCTATCCCCGGACTCCCCTATCCCTCCTCGGGATTCCTCGCACCAGACGCCAAACGACGCCGCCGCCGCCGCCGCCGCGAGTCCTCTGTGCCAAGAGAACCGGCAGGCAGAGATACCCCTCCGAGAAGAAGAAGCTAAGGCTGAAGCGCAAGGAAGTCCTCGCCGACGTCAAGACCAGGAGCAAGTTCGAAGGCTTCTGGAGGCTCTCGAAGCTCGGCGTTCCGGTCCATAAGGATCCGGGGAAAGATTTCCTCGGCTTCTCCGACGGCTTGCTGGAAGCGATTGCCAAAGTTCTCGAGTTCACGGTAAATTTTGGTCCTGTTTGGTTGATGAGAAATGTAGAGGAAACTTACGAAATGGAAAGAAAATAAATGATGTTCAATTCTTTTTTTTTTTTGTCTTGTTTTTGTTTTTGTGGATTTGGTTCTGGAAATGTGGGATTTTGTCACGTAAAAATGGAATTATCGATTAAGTTTGAACAAAGTTTGCATTTTTTTGTTGTTTTTTCGTCGTTTATGATTAATAATGGTTAAGAGTTGGAAGATTTTCATTTTTGTTGCTATTATAATTTGGCGGGAAAAGTTCGTAATCTTCATGCGACTTTTCGGTGTTACTTGTACCTAAAAATGAAATAAAAATGGATAAATAAAAGAGAAAAAGTGGAAAAGAAAAAGTTTGCATTTGTTTTCTTATGTAATTTTTTACTCGAAGATACATCACCATTCACTATAGCTGAAAGAAATTTGTTTAGTATTTAGTTTTTGGCATTGGAGTTTCAGTATTTCTCAATGAGAACAAAATAAAACTTTCTTGTGTACTTCATAATCCCTTTTCTCCCCCGTTTGGTTATTCCAGGTTGCTTCAATGTTGCCAGCGGAAGCATTCTCAGTTGTTCGAAAATCTTTCGATGTGAGAAAGGTAGGTTCAACGGGGTGAAACTGTTTAATTTTGCTTTCACATGTTCTTATCATATAAAAAGTGAAATCTTAAAGTCAGATTTTATAAATCCATACCGTTGCTTCTTTTTTGGCCAAAATTGTACTAGCGAGGACTTCACACTTTTTTTATGAGTTTTCTGTCAATACAATATCTTTTATCTTATATGATTTGAACAGGTAGGTTTGCGGATTGAGCATCGTCAACAAGTGATAAATAGCATTCAGGTTAGTTACATTGCTTGTTGCCCTTTTAAAATCGATTAAAAGAAAAATAATATCCTTATAAGATGGTGTACATTTTTGCTGTAATTTCTTTTGTTTTCTCTTCTTCTCTTTTATATATATATATATATATATATATATATAAAGAAGAGCCTGGGATTTTATTCAGAAATCATCCAAGATAGTAGTTGCCACAAAGGGGCCGACCTCCCCAAGGCCTAAGGAGCCAACTTTTCCTGATGACAAAGCCCAACGAGCAGTCTCTTGGGTGGCCCTATTACAAGACCTATGAACCCAAAAACCAATTGTGCTATGTGAATTTACTTTTGGCTGTAACTTGATCTCTGCCGATAGCCGTCTTTCTTCCTTTTGATAGTTTGAAGCAGTTCAAAACATGATCAAGTGAAGTTTAAACCTGCATAAGCACATGCTACTAGTTGCTGTAAATAATATCCGTATATTTGTTATGACATGCTACATTATTTATGGTTCTCTCTTTTCAGCGTTTTTTTTTTATAGGAAACATAAAGACACGTCATTAGAATATCTGAAAGAAGAAACAGACGTACCTATTTAACATCAGATCCAGGTTCTTTAGTACAAAGCCAAGAGACTTTTCCCTTACTTCAATGGTTTAACAGACTGTAAAATAGTAGTTTCTGCAAATTCTTGCCAACTCAATGATACGTGACAGTGCTGAAGGGTACTCATTTATGAAGGGAGGTTGTGATGAATACCCAATTTGGACACTTCTTCAAGAAAAGTCTTGAAATTCTTTTTTCGTTTGATAATTTCTGTTTGTAAATCGATGATTTACTAGGTGTAAATTGATGATTTACCTAATTTGATGAGAGCTTGTAAAAAGTAAGTAATTTTCTCCATTAAATAAATGAATTACTGGAAAAAAATTTATACATTGTTTTTTATTATTATCATCTCATTTTTTTTCCTGATCAGAATTCATGAATTTTTTTTCTTTTGAATATTTGTAGTAGTCTAGTTTGGCATCTGAGGTTCGCTGTGGACGTGGAAAAGTACCTGTTGCAGATTACAAGCTTGTCAAGAATGTACGAGAAGAGGGCGGTGATGCATCTACAGGAGCAAGTCGTAGTTGTTATTCATTCTGCATGTGTCCTGGTGGGCAGGTACTTCTCTTTTCCTTTAAGGGCTTAACAATAATCTCTGCGTCATTTGAAATTGCAAAGTGCAATCCTTTGGCTGAGATGCTCTAAAACATTCAAATTGAGTAGACCAGAATCATCAGACCTTTTTATTGGCTGCCTCATCTCTATGGCACAAGATCTCAACATGTCCTTGCATTTGGATCTAGGTGCCTTCTGGGAACATCTTCTAGATGACTAGGTTATGCAGAAATTCGTGTATTGCTGATGGACCTGCCTGTAATAATCTCATTGGATATTTTCATTTAAAATGCATTTGCAGGTCGATCTCACAAGTACTAATCCATCAGAAATCTGTATCAATGGCATGTCTTTTTCTAGACGTTCATCCAAATGGGCAAATGCCACACTCGTTGTGAATGTCTCAACAAGTGATTTTGAGTCACTGAATATTCATGGTCTTCTTGCAGGGGTTGAATTTCAGGTTATTTGTGTTCTTTCTACTTTTGCACTTTTTGGCTCCTGTTTCCAAATCCGAGGTTTTGTCTTTTTCCAGATCTGTTTTGTTAATCTGAGCTACCATAGACTTGAGAACCTTTTCTCCATCTAGTTCGGTATAATCAAACTCTTCTGAGTTAACTTTTATTTTGTCTGCTACACATGAACGTGTGACATAGGCCATGAAAGGCATCTAGATGCGGTTGCATTTCATGTTTTCCAACTATTATGTAATAGTCTTTTTGGCAAAAACAATACTGATTTTAAAATTTTCTTGTATAATGTTTAAAACTTAAGAGGGAATTAGAAAGAAGAGCAGCTATAATGTGAGGGGGAAACTTTGTGGTGCCTGTACAGACAGTTACCGACTTTCTGGATAGCAAATTATCAGGTATGGTTAATTTGTCACTTCCAGATATGTTTTCCTGTTAAAAATCTTAAATGTATTTGTAGTAAAGGTTGTCTTGTTTTTATGCAGGAACATCTGTTCCGCCATCAAGTTATCGGTTAGGAGTGAAGGCAGCACATCTCCATGAGTTGTTCCCTATTCATATAACTGAAAACTTGCAGCGCTCTATCTCAATGTTTGACAAAGAGGTTTTTTTCCTCGATACTGTTGTTTTTCTCTTCTTTGTTGTATATATATTTCTTCAACATTATGAATAACTACTTTCCTTCAACGTTGGAACTTTCAGTTACCTGGATTTGTTTCCAAAGAGGGCCTTCTTCATGGTGTGGAGGTAATTTCATAACATTTATCTAGTTCATTGGTGGGAATTAGCTCATTGGTCTCATTTCTGTCTTCCTAATTGAATTATCACACAAGATTAGATGTCCCTTCCCTAAGCTTTACTTATGGTAGCATATTCGTTTTGCGTCCAGACTAGGACGAGTTCTCCTGTCCAGATACCCCGCAGCATTGACACTTACGAGAGCACATCATTAAAAGGATTGTACCCTATCGGCGAAGGAGCAGGATATGCTGGAGGGATTGTAAGTGCAGCAGTGGATGGCATGTATGGGGGTTTTGCCGTGGCAAATGCCTTCAAGTTATGTCATAGTAGTATAGAGTCTGTTTTTGGCAAGACACAGGGTGCTGGCGTTGTGAAATATTAGGAACTTGTTTGGTTCCAATGTCAACGGTGCTTCCTGTTCCCTCACAAATACAAGCGCAACATTAAGGCGAATGTTGTTGCAAGAAAGGTAATAATTTTTATTGAACATTGGCTAGCATACTCCTTTACTTGATGAGAATACATTAAAGAAAAAGTAGGAAAAATAAAAGAGCCAACATACTCTCTTTTCATTGTTTTTGTGCAGCTTGCTAAAGGCTTCGCCTTTAATCAAGCTTGGAAATATTCTAATCTGCTTTAAAGTGATCCGGCGGATTCAGTTGAATGCGAAATCTACCGATGTCGACTGGAGCTGATTGTGTTGTGCACATTGATTTGACGGATTAAGTTCTCATTGACATCAAACTACTGCTTATCAAAAGCCGTTATAGATTGCAAAAGCTGTTGTGACGATCACTAGCATGAAAGAACCAAAGATTCTAGCCCTGTTGGGAATGGTTAAAGCAACTTTTCCAGCAACATTGGCTTCGGTAAGAATCTTGTGAAGTTAGATCTTCTCGTACAACTACCAACGACGTTTTTCGTCACCGTGAAATGTGGAATTTGCTTTACCAAGTTCCCAACAACGTCGATTGTTCCTATGAAATTTTCGTTTCTTTTAAATCCGCTATATTTTCCCCAAACCATTAGCTAGAAAACCCCAACAAACAGCAACGTTCACATTCTTGGCCTTCATTGGACTTTTTGTTCCTCTCAATTGGTAAAGATTCTAAATCACACGACGGCATGTGTTTGGAATGCTGGTTAGAACTAATTATTTCTAACTAACTACCGTGTAAAGCTCATAACAACTAACAAAAAGTGAAAAGTTGCTACAATGTGTACCTTTTACATGCTCAGTTTTTAAACTGAAAACTTTAGTTTTAACTAATTTGTCAAACGACCTAATACATTTGAAGTTCTGTGGGGGAAAACGAAATGGAAAAGGGTCTGAAGGTTGAATATTGCCCCTAAAGAAAAGAAAAGAAGTGTGAATTAGCTGCTTGGCCCTACTTTCCAGGCGTGGGTATTTAACAAAATTAGGCTCATTGTTTTTCGAAAAGCAGCGTCTGTGAATACGAAATCTGTAAAAATGATATTCCTCTAATTCCGTAGAGGAGAAAATGAAGAGTTTTGTTATGGATGAATTAAACAAGCAATAGCGCCTTTGTGTGAACCTTTCTTGAATCTAGTTTGCAGTGCAGCATCGAGAGAGTAGCAACCAATTGATACATTAAAAAAGATGTCGTATTGGACTCATGGGGAAAATTTTCTTTCCCCTTTTTTTTTTTTAAATAAAAATGTTGGATTTTATTAAAACTAACAGGGAATAGAGAAACCATACCCGGATTGTTTTTCTTCTCAAAATTTTTAAAATGTTTTTACATGTTTTTCAAGACAAAAATTTTAAAAACATTTAGCATAATATTAAAAAAAAAATTTATTTTTTTAAACAAAAATATTTTTACTTATTTTAAAAACAATACTAAACGACCTTGGTAGGAAGTTTTTGAGACATGAAAGAGGATATCCACAATGCTCAGCACTTGATCCCTTTTGTTGTTTTCAATGACAATGAAAAAGGAAGATTTTCTTGTGTTGAAATCAAAATGGATACTAGTCCGTTTAATAATGTTTTTAAAAATAGATAAAAATAATTTTACTTTAAAAAATAAAATATTTAAAAATATATCTTAAAGATTTTTTTAAAATTTTTATATACAAAAACATTTCTAAAAGCTTCGAAAATATTCCAAACGGGGGTTAGAAATCCCATGTGATGTGAAGCAATGAATACACAGAGACAAAAATATTCAGACCTCAGAGCCATTTTGTCGCATCCATACTGCAAAATCTCCTTTTCTTATGTTTGGTTTCCCAAGGTTATCCAATGTGAACTTCTATAATCGACAATCCCCAAAACCTAACCAAAGTACAATCGGTGAGTGTCAAATAATATGTCATATTCCAAAAAAAGAAAAGAAAGAAAGACCAAGGACAAAATCGTCAATCTGAATAATTGTGTTGCATATTCATTACATACTACCCACATAATCAATGAAACAAAAGAAATAATACTACCCACATGAAAGCTGCCACCTCAGCCCCCATGATATGTTTTGAGGGCCAATAATACATGGATGAAAAGTTAAAGAAGCTGTTTAGCGAAGGTTTTCACCGTAAATTTAATTTTTTATTATAAATTTAGTTGTAAATAGTATAAAATTTTTACATGTTATAATAACGATAAAAAAAATTACTACAATATAAAACTCTCACATATTACAATAAAAATAGTTCTAACCAACAGCTCCTACCATCATTTCAAACACCACATAAGACAATATTTTCCTTTTCTTTTTCTTTTTTTCCCTCTTTGTTTTTTTCTTTTTTTGAGATTTAATATGGTTTTAAAGCCTTTAAGAAGACAGGTTGTAGCAGCAAAAGGGCAAAGCAGGGGGCATGGCATATGCATGGGTTTCAAGTGGTCTATGATGAATTATGTAATGTGTTATATTCTAGCACATGAAAAGGCCCATCATTTGGGCTTAATTTATTGTAATCCATGGAGAAGTTTTAGCCAGGCTACAATCAAAAACTGCACTTACCCACTAATTACTCAAATCAATTCACAATACTTTTTGCTCTTCTTCTAAGCATCTATAATATAAGCAAGGAACAAAAACATAACAAAAATCATTAAAATCATGACTCATCAAAAAGGTTCATTCTGGTGATTAAAATAAGTTGAATGGTTTAATTATAGCTGAATTCATCTTCCCCACTGTCAATCATTTACAATAACATTTCAGTTTTTCTATTTTTTTCCTCCCTCATTATATGAATGTCAACGCCTATGGATCTAATCTAATATAATTGTTTTAACTACTAGGCAATACTATGCACGCCAAGTCTAATATTAAATCTTATGCACCTACATGTTCAGACCAATTTAGCCATACAATATAGAGTAACCAATAATGCTGCAAACTTTTTTTTTCATACAATTATTTGGTGAAGTATTAAAAAAAACAACCAATGAACAGAAAATTTAAGCGTCAAATGTTTATCATGTTTCATTTAAATGTCATACATTATTTTTAACATAAAATGGTCCGTACCACTTTTTTAGTTATAAACAGTGTAAAACTCTCATATACTACAGTTCTAACCAGCTATTCTAACCACTCTGTCAAACACTTGATATGGTTCTAATTTGATCTAACAGTTAAAACTGTACTTGAATTTAATCTAATAGTTGAAAATATATTCTATTGGTAAGTATTTTTTATATATATTACTACAAAATTTTCACTTTTTTTTTCCATAATACTATTTTGAGCAACGAGAGAGGTTACTTTTTCCTTTGTCTATACACTTTACAATCCTGATGTGTTAAACATGAAAGGGTAAGTCAATTCTACCAAAGAAAAAGACAATCTACAAAGTCCTCACATTTTAGGACAATAATAGTACTACGATCTGGCATCCAGAAATGACCAGTTTTAGTTTTATGTATATCTCGATTGGGCTGTAGCTCGATACTTAGATGGCCCCACCGGATGGGTCTCGTGGGACCCCAGTCGGAAAAAAAAAAGTTTTATTAGCTTTTGGATTTACCCAACACGCAGTGTCGTTTCTGAACAGATCTGCTTCATTAACAAAGGCCCATTTGAAATATAAAAAATTAATAAATAATAATAATAATTAAAATCTGGAAATACTAATGCTCAATCTTAGCAATGTGGACAAAAAATGGAACGCCCAAAGGGATGGGACAAAGGGTCAGAAACTAGATTTTTTTTTTTTAATTTTTTATTTTTACTGAGAACTGAATAGAGTATGATTTGTCTTAATCACATATGACACGTGGCAGCAATCAGAAAATTGAAATTTGTCATGCAATTCACTTGCCCCCAACGTACATTGTTTTTAAGCCACAAAACATACTAAAAAATGGGCCCTCTCTATTTGTGTGTTTTTTTTTTTTTTGTGTCCATTTATTAAATGTTGATTTTTCATGATCATATTCTGAAGGGTGTGTTGTCCCAATTCATGTTTTAAGCAACAAAAAACCATAATGAATATTTGGAAGCAAACCAGCCTTTTTTTTTTTAAAAAAAAATTTCCATCTAGGCTTCGGATTATAAGAGGAGGCACTTTTTCAAGACTTAAAAGCACCTCCATTCATGTGGTGTCTCCATCATTGTGGTTGTTTGTTTTTTGGTAGGAAAATAAAAAGGGTTATTTCTATTAATGACAGAATAATCATGAGAAATTATTATGAGAGCCAAAGTTGATCAAGACAGAGGGAAAGATTTCAAAACCTAAAAAGGGTGAAGAAAAAGGAAAGGAAAAAGGAAAAGAAAGAAGAAAATTTTGGTTAAACAAAGAGGAGTGGAGTTGTAAAGTGGAATTTTGAACATCAATGGGTGGCATGTTACAATCCAAAAGACATTTGACCACCATACTAATAATAAGTTCTACAAACATGTTTAATACCTTTTCTTTTTCTGATTTTGCAAGAGCGAGTTTCTTACTAATTGGATTAAGCTCATAAGAAAGAGAAAATTAATTAAGATATTCATTATTAAGAGACAATATTTTACTTCTGGTGAGTTGATAGATTTTAGTATCATTTTCGGAAGAATTTGAAGAAAGGGCCCAAAAAAAAAATTGAATTGAGAAAATGACATCTTTTTTGTTAGAACCAAAAAACACGCTTTTCTATGCATGTAAACTATTCCAGTTTTTTTTTTTAAAAAAGAAAATGACTGTAGCAAGATAAGGAACCTCAATTGGATGAAAAAAAAAATGAAACCGTTTTGATGTCTAAAAAGCCTTTTTTTTACGCCAAAAACTGACAAAAAAGGGTCATTGACCAAAATAATTTTTCCCAAAAAAGTTATTTTTACAAATCCATCTTCATTTTCCTGTCAAGAACAGATTTAGAAGAATTTGAAAAAAGGGCGAAAAAAAATGAATTAGGAAAATGACCCCTTTTTTTTTCCCAACATGAACATTTTGTCACACATTATTTCCGAGAAAAGTATTTGCACGTGCAACAAACCGAATAAAACCCAAAAGAAAATTATTCACTTTCAATTCTACATAAATGCATACTTATATATATAAATATACATATATATATATATATATTATTCTATATCAGAGACGGACTCGAGTTTGGCGCTCAATTTAATTTGAGGTGGCATACGTTGAAACGGTAAATGTAGTTCCTTCAAGTTTTCGTGGTATTATCTACGACTGTATCTCTCGTCGTAAAAATATGGTTATCCACTTGCTAGCAAATTCTGTGTTTAGTAATATGTCGGATGTAATTGCGGTGGACTTTGCTCCCTATTTTATTTGTAATGCAGTTCCAGCCGATTTGGCCTTTTAGTAAAACCGCTGGATTTCTCTCTCGTTCTCATTTGTTGAAAACATAGATTATGACCCTACAAACACAAATGGTGACCTCAAAAGGACCATGCTCCAACTTGTAGTGTTTTTGAAATGGTGGTGAAAACCAGTAGTAGGAACCACTTTTACTGTAGCATGTAAGAGTTTTACACTGTAGCTTATTTTTTTTATTGTTACTGTAGCATGTGAGAGCTTTACACAATTTATAATTAAGATTGTGGTGAAAACTGAGTGGTTTCCACGACTGCCAAACACCCCCTTGATTATCCTAAAGTCTTTTTAACTTCAAAAGTGTCCCAACTAAAAAATGGTTGCAATTATGTAGTTTATATATGTCTTGTAGTTGACAGAGCTAGGGGGCCAATCACTTAATCTCTAACGACATCATAATGTAATATAATATAATATAATATAATATAATATATAAAAAGCTAAAAACACCAAGCCATAAAATGGATGGAAAAAAAGCTAAAAGCACCAAGCCATTAATATATATAATATAATATATAAAAAGGATGGAAAAAAAAGCTAGAGGCACCAAGCCATAAAATGGCCCCTAGTAAGTTCAAATTTAAGAGAGAAAAAGATTGACAAATCTTTTTCCCTCGAAAGATTTTTCCCTCTGTTTTTGCTAGTAAGTTTTTAATGGGGTCTACTTAAGAAGTTTATTCTTAAAGGTATAGTTTTGGCTGACTCTTTTGGCGTGATTTTCTGCTAGTAGGAGACAGGTTAAGGTTTTGAGATTTTTTTTCTTCTTTGAGATGGTTTGCACTTCGGGGTTGTATCTGTGTTTTTCTTTTTAAACTTTATCATTTTTATTTTTGAGAATTCATATGATGAATAAGGCGATTTTGCTTCATTAAAAGAACATAGTGCTTCAACTGTTTGATTAGGATTTTAATGGTTTGATTTACGACTTTCCACTGTAAGAATTTGTAGCACGTGATACAAAAGTGCTTATAGTTACAGATCAGACCGTTAGAAAGTTAATCCAACAGTTAAACATATACGCTCCACTGATGGAGAAAAACGGCTCTCTCCACCATAAAAATTCCTGTTTTATTTTTTCTTTTAATAAAATCGAGTGAGAGACTTATGTTTGACGGGTCAGCTATTAGGTGTCAACTTAGTTGAAATGTGTTTTTTTTCATATTCATGCTATCCCTGTACTTCATTAAAAAAATAAAAAGGAAAAATCAAATAAAATATCATATGTGACAACAACAAACTAAAGAGTGTTTTAACTTGGTATTCCATACTCTCATATAGTATATTTTTGTAAGGGTACTCTCATATGGTATTAACTTGTTAATTCTATTAAAGTTTAACTAAGATGACGAGACAAATAATAGTGTCTTTATTTTCGAATAGCAACACATTATATGACACTTGACAACTGACTGTCAATTTTTTGTTTCTTTTTTTTTCTTATAGAAATGTTTTTGCTTATATAAGAGGAACAAATTGTTATGGATGTCATCTCTTTTCAATTTATTATTACAAGTAGATCTCTTTCACGCCATAATAATAATAATCTTATAAGTTGTTTGAGATGATGGTTAAAACCATTGGTTAGAATTTTAAACATTATAGCATATGAAAGCTTTACATTGTAATTATTTTTTTTTTCTTTTTACGGCAGTATGTGAAAACTTTACGCTATTTCTAACCAAAAATTAGTTAGAATTAATTTTATCAAACAAGCTATTGGTTGTTTTACCCCCTGTTTGACAAAAGTGGTGGGAACTATTTTTTTAGTTATAAATAGTCTAAAGCTTTTTACATGCTACAGTAACAATTAAAAAAATTACTACAGTACAAAGCTCTGATATGCTACAATAAAAATGGTTCTAATCAATAGTTCCCACCACTCTTCCAAACACCTTCTTACTCTTGTGGTCGCTAGTTGTAAATTTGTTAGATATGTGTGCTTTGACAAAATTGTCTTGGAGTATATTGACTTGTGACCTTGAGTAGTAGGGTCGTTGCTCATTTTCAAGATTCAATCTTTATGTGATTTTGTGAGTTAGTCACCCTGTGTTGTTCCCTTCAACCTTTCTATATATTAGCTAAGCTTCCAATGATATATGGGGGGCCAAATCAACAGACTTTCAAACACTTTTCCTCTGCGTTTGTGACGCCTTCTTCTCTAGACCCTAGCTGTAAAATGGACCTTCCATTCAACCTTTCTGCTGGAAGCACCAAAATGCATGGTTTGTCCCCACATCATCTTTTTCTTTCTTTACTCTTATATAATATATGCTTAGGAATAATGTTGCCTACTTGGCCATATGCTAAGCAACACTCTCTCGCAAGAGTGTGCCGGACATCAATGAGCAGAATAGCTTTGGAGAGGAGGGGTGGAGGGAGATGCTAGGCTCTTTGCAAGAATAGCATAAATCTAAGACTTGGATTAAGAAAAAAAAAAAGTTACTAACATTAGTGGTCTTTCAACTTTAGGGTCTTTCCCACATAGCCTCCTGAATTTTAAAAATCATTCTTTTGTTTTTTGAACTTTTAAAACTACTCACTTTGCTCCTTAAACTTTAAAAATTATCACTTTACTCATTGAACTTTCAAAGCTACTAACTTTGCCCCTGAACTTCTGATTTTCATTCAAATAGATAAAATTAAACCCACGTGATTTGCACCTGAGTCATATGTAAGGAAAAAAAATAAGATTTGTTCTTTTATTTCATCTATTATTTAACAATATCTCGTTATCTTTGAACGGAAAATTGAAAGTTCAAGGGGCTAAGTGATGAGCAATGAAAGTTCAGAAGGTAAAGTGGTGATTTTTAACGTTTAAAGGACAAAATGAGGAGCTTTGAAAGTTCAAAAGATAAAAAAGTGATTTTTAAAATTCAGGGGGCAAAGTATGAGAGACATTAAAGTTTAAGGGTCATTGATGTTAATATATATATATGTAAAGAATGTCACAATCATGTCATCACACCATGTTTAAAATACTAAGTGCTATTTCGATGGAAGGTTCACCTGATATGAATCCAAAATTTATTATAAATCAGCTTATGAGAAAGAAAAATAAATATTATTTTGGACTCTTGATTTTGACAATTTGAGTTTAAAGAGAACCAAATTCATATCACCTCTTGTTTTAAACATTTTGAACATATTTTTTTTTCGTTTTTAGAACTTGGAGATTGAAAGATTCAAACTTTTCGCTCTGTCATAAAATAGGTATTGATTTACTGTTATATTACATCTATAACTACTTTTAAACATATTTTTCAAATCTATACTTTTCAAAGCACGCATTTCTTACAAAGAAAAAAAAAATTCAAACTATACATTTCAAATCAACGAACCATATGTATCCCAAATATGCTTTTAAAATACAGGTTGATATCCATTAAGATAACAATTGGAATCCACCATAATACAGGTCGGCGTCCGCTCAACAACAATTGAAAATTCAGCAACCAACCGGCAACGACCATGACATCAACCAGTGATTGTCAGTATTTGCGATAGTATAATCGTCCTAATCTTTAGAATACTCATTAATTCAGAAAAATCATCAAACCCGCAAGTAATCTTTTATATTAAAAGAGAATTTCTTTCATTCTTTTCTTATTAGTTAAAGTAAGTGCTCTGTGCATGCGTATTCAATATATTATTTTTAATAAATTAAAAATAAAGTGGATACAAATTAAAACTATTAATGGATTATGAAAACAAGAGAAACAAATTAAAAATTAACAAACACACATTAAAAATAATAAAAAAAATTATTTACTAAATGGATGTGAAAAAAAAAAGATATTAGAGAGAAAGCAAAAAAAAAAAAAAAAGAGGAGGAAAAAAATGAATGATGAAAATATGTAAATGAAAAAATGGATGCTTAAAAAACTAAGGCAAAACGTTGAAAAAATCAAATTACAAAAAAAGGTGAACAAAACATTTCGTCATCATTTGGGGAGATCCCTTGAAAAATGAATTGTCTTCTATATGTATATTAAAGATTATTTATTGGGTGCATATTATAAAATGAACTTGAGATGGTTTCAGTTAAAAATTTTAATAAAGATATACGTCGGACGAATTATTTCAGCAAGATAATTTGAAAAAAAAAATAATAAAGGTCGTGTTTGAATAAAGGGTAACAACAAAAAGGGTAATACTATATATATCGACTAGGCTGTGGCCCGACCCTCTCAATGGGGTGGGACCCACATGGTGGGGCTCACCTCCTGAGAGGGCCGGGCCATAGGCCGGTGGGACAAAAAAAGTTTCCCAAACAAGAATGTGTAGGAAAAAGAAGCCAAGAATGGGGGGAAAGAGGAGAGACAAAAAAGACAGGACAATTTATTTTACAATGGATCTTCCTAAAGGACTAGACATTTTTGTCTTTTGATTTTTTTTTTCCTCTTTTTGCTTTTGTTTTTTAGCCGGTCTTTCTTTTATATTTACATAATTTGACCCTTCAATTTTTTTCGTCCTCACTTCTCTACTCGTTATTTCTTTTTTTTTTTCCCTTTCTTGTTTTTATGCTTTCCCCATAATATCTTGTTTATGCTTACCTATACTTTAATAAATTGGTTTTCTTGTCTAATTAGTCTCCGTTAAAATACTTTTCTTACAAATATATATTTTTAAGTATTTCTTACAATTATTGTCCATTAAATATTTTTTCTCTCAAATGTGCCCAGATAAATATCATTCTACTTCTTCTATATATCTGTAAGTAGTTTTCCTTTTGTTACTCATATAAATATCTTTCTACTTCTCCGATATATCTGTAAGTAGTTTTCCTTCTGTTACTCACTTAAGCATACTACTTTGGTGCTTATGTATATGTGTGTGTGTATGTGCCCTTGTAAATTTTTTTTTTCTTTTCTTATATATACCTTTTAAGTAGGTTTTCACCTCTTACCTACTTAAATATATTATATTAGAATTTTTATATATTTTATTGTTTTATTTTTTGCCTATGTACATATATTTTTACTCCTTATACATGCTCCTGAGTTTTTTTTTTAGAACAAGAGAATTAAGCCATCATTAATTGCAATAAACATAAATAAACCTAAATATAATAGTGTTTAATAAATATCCCACTTAAATTAAACGAAATTTGTTTTTTATAGAATGACATACAAAGTACACAAAGCAGTAGAGAAAGAACAAAATACAAAAACGAGAAAAAAGAAGAAGAAAAAGAAGTTGGTGGTGAAATTAGAAATTCAATTGTTTAAAAAGAGCACATGATTTTAGAAATGGTATGTACTTAAATATTTTTAAAAGTGTGTTATTTACTTACATTTAGAATTGATGCGGTATTATTTGGTGCAATTTTTTTCTTTTTCTCTTTTTTATATCTCTTTCCACTTAAATATATTATTTGGCACTTATATGTGTGTGTTGCTTCCCTTGCTTTTGCAGTGTAGCTTTTCTTTTCTTTTGTTTTCTTTTCCCGTTCCTGCTTTTTTCATATATACTTCATAAATAATTCCAATTCAACTCAGTAAAAACTTTTTTTTCTTCTAAATTTATTATGCTTAAATATTTTTTTTTCTAAACTAAAATTTTAAAATATAATAAAAAAAAAAAATAAACTATAAATTTTTGAAAAAGATAGAAATTTCACATAAAAAATCTAAAATACTTACACATGCATGGAGCGAGTGCTTCAACCACTATATAGAAAAAGTACGAAAAACTGGTGAAAATCCAAATCCGCATAAATAAAAAAAATTACAAAATTAATCTTTAAAACAAAAGCACTCACACAAGAATGGCATGCATGAATAAAGACAATAGGATTATAACATTACAAAATCTTTAAAGGCAAATGTGAGTGGTGATAATTCTTTTATAACCTCAGGCGATTAACATGCAATAGCATGGGCTATATAGTCCTTAGAAATGTTGGTCAGGATTAGAGATGTGAAATAGGTCGATCTGTTTAATTTATACCCAAACGTGCTTCATATCGTGCCTAAATCGGCCCATTTATTTATCCTGTCATACTAAATCCGACTCATTTAATTTTTATGGCGTTAAGCCTAGCCCACAGCCTATTAGCCCATAACATGCTTGGCCGTACTCATGCCCATATTAGTGTTCGTGTTTTTTGTCGTGTTTTTAACTCATGATATGTCTTTGTCACGCTTAGAGACAAATTAAAAAAAAAAAAAACAAATGAACAAAAAGACAAAAAAAATGAAAAGACTCAATCTTAACAAATGAAAGTGTTATTGATAAAAAATACTGACAATTGAAAATAAAAAATCTTAACACTTCCAAAAAAAAAAACAAACTAAACCTTAACAAATCAAAGAGGGTAATTATATATTGGCAATTCATGATTTATCAATAGCAAAGAATCTACTTTTTTTTTTCCTTTTTTTGATATAATCTATTAGAAATTTAGAACTTTTTATAAAAAAATATATTTATAAAATATAAAATATATTAGTAAAATTAGTTTTAAATTGCATGTTCTAATCATGCTTGTAAATAGGCCATTATCGTGCTTTTAACATGCTCGTGCTTGTGCTCGTGCTCATGCTGTTGTCGTGCCCTTAACATGTTTTGTGTCCAAAAGTTACCTAAAGTCTAACCCATTTAATAAGCAGGATAAGCCTAGTCATTTAATAATCATATCGTGTTGTGTCTACTTTCAACGTGCCATGCTTGTGCCACGTGTTTTGACACTTCTAATCAAGATTTTACATCACCTTGACTAACCTTTAAAAAGGACCCAAATAAAGGATGTAAAAGTTCAAAAGTCACCTTTGATTTATTTATTTTTTTTGGTTGTAAATGTTTTTACAACAAATACTTCTAGCACACATCTCAAGCTCAACATGATTCCGCAGTTAAATTATATAGGAACTAAAAGGGTTTTTGCGAAGTGTGGTTAGAACCATGGTTAGAATTCAAAGCACTATAGTATATAAAAGTTTTATACTATAACAATTTTGTACCTTTTATTGTATTATGTGAAAGTTTTACATTATTTAGTAATCACTATCATGGTTCTAATTGTGATTGCCACATCTATAAAATGTTAAAACAATTATTAATCGCTATTGTAGGAGAAGAACACGATTTCTACTACACTATTCCATTCCAAATAATACATAAATACTAACATTAGCCCAGAGAAAGTGACACATGATGGAGGCAACAATAAGATTGTTTAGACTAGCCACATCATTAGGAACACAAAGCCAGAAACTTATTGAAGCAATACAAAAAACTAATAAGTTATAATATGGCATCATGACTAACTCCCTCCAGAAAATCTACTTTAGATAAAAGGACCAAATTGAATCACTTCCCAATGTCTGAGTTTGCTAAACTCATGGATGACAAAAGTAAGTTAGCCATTATGAAAAAATTTACATGAATCATGTTATTAGTTCTATAGAAAACAAATACATTTTTCAATCATTTTATATAGCTCCTCCACTGATTGCAATCTTTTGATAATTGTTTGCTAATTTCAAAAGAAATTTGATAATGGCGGCGGCAATATTTTCACTTGATTTTTTTAGACATTCTCCTCTTTCTTGTCCTCATCTTTGGAAAAATCATCCAATACTTCAATTTTTTCTCTCTTTTTCTTTTAATTCATCTTTTCTTCACCTTCATATCCGAAAAGAAAAAAAATTCAAATGTTGATTAATCGGCGTAATCTAATTTTTGATTTTGAATATGTTTTATTTCTTTTTGGTAATTTTTTTTAGAATAATAGTATTGTGTGTACCATTTTATCTCGCTTAAATTCCTTGTGTCCTTTTTATTCTAGATTCTGTATAAAAAAAAAAATAGAAATTTTATTAATGGAAGAAATGTAAATTTCAAAAATCATGATAACTAAATCTCTAAAAGTAAAGACCAGATGTTAAAGTGAGATAAATGAAAATAGTTTATTTATTGTAGACTAGTAATATTTAATGATGATTATTACATAGAAGTTGAGGGAGTGAAAATTCTTTTCACAATTTGGTCCTATATGTTTTAATGTGATATCATATTGATATCCTATTGTTCAAAAAACATCAAAAATAGAGGTGAGCAAAATAACCCTTGACCGTTAAAAAAGAAAAAGAAAAAACCACCGTATTGCTTGGTGTGACGTAGTGTCTTTTTTTTTTTTTTTTTTTTTTTTTCACTTTGTGGTTTAGCTTAGAGTCTAATTAGTGCTTTAAGTATTGTTTAGTTTGCCATTTGAAATTTCAAACCCCAATTAGCTAAACCACACCACATATATTCATTGATGTGATTTTTAAAATATTTCTTTTATGATTTTAAATATGCTAAACTACACAACCCACACTACAGCATAAGGCATAATGTTGGTGTGATTTGGTATGGTTGAGTACTTAATTTTTTTTAATCGTGGCTCCTTTAACCACACTTGTAGTTTGGCGAAATTTTTTTAGCAATAACTGGCCAAACTACACCAACCTCACCTCTAATTAAGAGAATACCTAGCCGTTTGAAAAATATCGTTCTATTTATGTTTTGGGATACGATCCACCGAATCTATCATTTTATGAATAAACGCCAAGTTGATTCCATAAAAGTATGGACAAATTTTTGTTTTAAAAAAAAGACAAAACCCAAAAATCTAATTTTGTTTATTATTTTATTTGATTTTCTTTAATATTTTTACAAAATTGATTTGACGTTTATTAATAAACGAGTAAATTGAAGATTTCATATCTCAAAAAATAAGGATATATAGCCAATTAGCTTTTTAATGGCCTTTTAAAAATAAATAATCATGCTTTTTCAAATAAGAAAATGACTTTTTTTTATTAATTATAAAGTTAAAATGACAAAAATAACGTTCACTGTTATTATTAGTAATCAACTATAGTATATCAGATTACCAGAATGACTCTGGTGTTGTTCGTCCATAGGAAAATATACGTATTTATTAGAGTTATCGAAACGACGTTGGATTCCTCACCAACTAGTATTTAACAAGGTTGTCACCTTAAAATAAATAAATAAATAAAATAAAATATGCAACAACAAAAGAATAAAAAGGAAAGATAAAACTGTTTCTCTACACTCCGCCACTGCCCATATGCCTCCCACTGCCATCCACACACCAGCAATCGTTGTCACGCGTCTTCCAACACCGTCCACCCCATAGTGCTTAGAATTTGACGATCTACAAAAGCTTGTTGACGGTTTGACAAAAATCAACGATGATGCACTCTGACAATGACGAACCAGTGTGGCCTTGCGATCTAACCTTTGTGATTCCAGCCTCGTAACATCATCATGGGGATTATTAACGTCATACTAGCTTCGTGTTGCCGACATGAATATGGTATTGATCTCCCAGATGCTGACTGAATTCAGATCATGGTGGATTGAACTTGCAGCTCCAATCTGGCCTACAGTGGCGCAAACATAGACATCGACGACCTAGGTAACTTTGACTATGCTGGTTCTTGTGCGGCACGGAGAGAGGAAAAAGAGAGAGATAGAAAAACATGGAGAAAGAGGAGGAAGAATTAAAAAAAAAAAAGGAAGGAAAACAATGTCATAGTTGATTGTTGGGGGTGTCCTTATGTTTTTGATTGCTTTAAAATACTCATTTATTTGACTATGCTATTTATTTCACTTTTACAAAACTTGTGACTTCATTTACTAATCGCCTACCATATTATACTATTTGGTGCTTTTCCTTTTAATCAAAATTTGAGTTTGATTAAGACCTGATTTGAAATGGCTTAAAATGAATTGCTTGTGGCTTATTCAACTTTAAAGATACTTTTGGATGTGTTTGGATGACAAACTAATTAGGTTTTTGGTTTTTAGAATTACTTTTAAAATAGAGGGGTATTTTCATAAATGCCACAATTGGAGGGTTAATTTTTGTCTATGCCACATAATTTAAAAGCTTATGA
Organism: Artocarpus heterophyllus; assembly: GCA_025403435.1. NCBI lineage: Eukaryota > Viridiplantae > Streptophyta > Magnoliopsida > Rosales > Moraceae > Artocarpus > Artocarpus heterophyllus. The sequence goes on from CM046347.1 coordinate 26,806,170, forward strand.
GGTCACTATTCTAGTGGGATATTTTTCATGTCCTGGTGAAATATTTTTGTGTCTTGATGGGATACTTTTTCTCATTCAAGGTGTCACGCCCCGGAGTACGGGAGGTGACGTGGCGGAATATTTAGATTAATTAAAAGAGAATTTAATTAAAAACCGAGAGTTTAAGAATCCAATTAAATAAAAAATTAAGAAGAATTTCCACCACATTTTATAAAGAATTTAAAATCATTAAACAAATAACAATAATTGAATAAAAACCGCGAATATGGGTTCCACAACCCACAACTTGTGCACACACATGGATCTGACAATATCACAAATACAATTACAGTCCAAGTACAAATAAAGTTGAGCCTTACATGCCTTGAATAATAATACTGAATATAAATAAATTCTCCTAGTGCTCCTGAGTCCGGTCTGAAGAATCTCCTCCAAACCTATATGGAAAACCACCTAGAAGGGGGGATTTAAAACAGATAAAACGTGAGCGAAAGGCTCAGTAGGACTAAGTTTTATAAAATAATTTAATGCAAGGGAACATAGCATTATTAGAAGTTATTTAAAAGAAACTTAAATAAATAAATAAATTTGAGTATAACCGTCCTGACACAGAACAGTCTACTCGTCAAATTAAAACACCATTTTACATTTACCTAGGCAAACCATGATATCACCACCGTAGTGGCCCAGCTGGGTTTCGGGACCTGCCCCCAAGGTCGATCGCGACCCGATCTCTGATATGGCATCATGCCCATGTGTTTATTATCATTATCATTCAAAACCCAATTACCGAGTATTGTCAATTACATTCATTATGAAATTCATTTCATGTCACGGTATATAAAAATATAACCGATAAAATCATTTTCAAACAACCGTTGAAAACATTTTGATAGAAATCCTTTTCAAAGCCAAATCATTTCAAAACCAGGCTACCAAAGAAATAGGATAGAAGTCCTACCTCAGTACTCGTGCTGGTACCCCACACCGTAATCCCGGTCCGCTATACGTTAGCTCCACGGAACCACGAACAATCCTAGATACCAACTAAGTCAATCAATATCTAGTTCGAAACATTCTATGTTACTAAATCATTTCATGATGTCCTAGTGTGCCATTTGTATCATTAAAATCATCCTATAAGGTTGGGATTTAAATCAGGGTTCAAAACAGTGAAATCGGGTAAAAATCACAAAATTTTCCATGCCTCGGTCGGCCTGCCGGACGCCCTGCTTCGGCCTGCCGAACTGCACAGTTCGGCCTGCCGGAAACAAGGTTCGGCCTGCCGAACATTGCCCCAGATTCGGCCTGCCGATCGGAAGAACACCGGCCTGCCGATCATCACTCCGGCCTGCCGAACATGAACTTCGGCCTGCCGAACTGGGAAGATCCAGAAATCCCAGCCACGGGTTTCTCGATCCCCAAAATCCAAATCTGGATTCCAACCTGTTTTTCTCAAATCCCAGGCATGAAAAACAACTATAATTGATAGAAAAACATTCTAAAACATGTTTGGAATCATTTAAACAACATTTGAACTCAAAATCTTCAAAAATCCGAAAATGAGAAAAAGAGGAGAAAAATGAAAATCTTGAATCCAATCCGTTTTTCTTCAATCTAGGTTTAGATTCTAGTTGTTCTAAGCTCATTTAACACAAATCCACGGTTTTCTAAGCTTAAACAAGCTTAGATTTCAAAAACACACAAAATCGAAAATTTTGAAAAAAAGTTTAGAAATTTCGAATCTAACCTCGAATCGAAGCTTCAATCCGCGTTCTCGGTCGCCGAATCACGTCCCCGAGCTTCCTCCTTGCTGTTCCGAAGCTTGGATTCGAATGGAAACCAAAATTTTTTGAAGATATTAGAGAGAGAGAGAGGCTGCCGAGAGGGAGAGTGAAGAGAGAGAGGGAGAGTTCGTGAGAGTGAGGAGAGAGAGAGAGGAAAGGAAAATAAATAGAGAAAATCGGTGGGCGGTTTTACTGTGCGAAAACCATGTGCCGCCCACGGTTTTGCAAAACAGAGTATTTTTAACATTTTACAAATTGTTGTGTTTTTTTAAAACTCAAAACATCATTTTAAAACAAATGAGAAATCATTTGAATACATCAGTTTAACAAAACAACCAAAATTCAAAATCCAACCAAATAATCTAATTAAAGTTAAAACTTTAATTATGGCACACTAATTCATCATTTACATTACATTAATATTAAATAAATTTCGGGACGTTACAGCTCTCCACCCCTAAAAGAAATTTCGTCCTCGAAATTTACAACTCATCTCAAAAACAAAACAAATGCGGATACAATTCCCGCATACTCGACTCTAATTCCCAAGTGGCTTCATCAACCCCGTGATGCTGCCACACGACCTTTACCAACGGTATCTCACGACGACGCAAGCTAATCACTTTCCGGTCGATGATCTGAATCGGCACTTCTTCGTACGTCGTATCCTCCTGAACCTGCACATCGCGAAACGAAACTATCTTATCCTGCTCAGGTGGACACTTCCTAAGCATCGACACATGAAACACATCATGCACATGAGAAAGTTCGGGCGGAAGATCAAGCCGATAAGCGACCACGCCAACACGCTGAGTGACCTCGAACGGCCCAATATACCTCGGCGCGAGCTTCCCACTCACTCCGAACCGCATGGTTCCCTTACGAGGTGACACCCTCAAGAGAACAAAATCTCCAACCGCAAATTCTAAGGGTCTACGTCTCCTATCCGCGTAGCTCTTCTGCCGACTCTGAGCTGCTCTCAACCGATCCCGAATCACCACGACTCTCTCGTTGCTGTCACGAATCTCATCCGGCCCAAGAATAACTCTATCTTCCGGCTCGGCCCAACACACAGGTGACCGACACGGTCGCCCATACAATGCCTCAAATGGTGCCATACCGATACTCGCCTGATAACTGTTGTTGTACGCGAACTCCGCCAAATGCAAATATTGCTTCCAATTTCCGCCGAAGTCCAACGCACAAGCACGCAACATATCCTCGAGAACCTGAATAACCCGCTCAGACTGCCCATCAGTCTGAGGATGAAACGCCGTACTGAAGTTCAAATCCGTACCCAAAGCCTCCTGAAAACTCCTCCAGTACTTAGCATTAAACCTGGTATCTCGATCAGAGGTGATGGACAAAGGAACTCCATGCAACCTCACAATGTTCTGCATATACAACTCCCCGAGAGTCTTCCTCGAACACGTCGACCTAAACGGAATGAAATGCGCCGATTTCGTCAACCTGTCGACCACAACCCAAACTGCATCATGCCGCTGCTCCGTCCTCGGCAAACCTGTGAGAAAATCCATCGTCACATGCTCCCATTTCCACCCTGGAATAGGAAGCGGCTGAAGCTGACCTGCAGGCTTCTGATGCTCGGCTTTCACCTGAAGACACGTCAAACACTTGGCCACGTACTCGCGAACATCTTTCTTCATGCCTCTCCACCAATAGTGCCTCTTCAAATCACGATACATCTTGGTGCTCCCCGGATGAATAGCAAACTGAGACCTATGAGCTTCATCTAGAACGGCTTTCGTCACCTCGGCGATAACTGGAACTGCAAGACGCTCCCGGAAGTACAACGATCCATCTGCATGCACGCTCCATTCCTCGAACTGCTCCCCGTTCTGAATCCGCGACCAAATCCCCTGCAAATGTCGATCCTGCCACTGACCTTGCTTCACCATCCGAACAAGAGCTGGAGTCGCTTCCACATGATATAACAAAACTCGATCACCGTCTTCATGATACTGTAGCCGATACTCACTCACTGTCGCATCCCTGCTCCAGTCCTCAAAAATCAAACAAGCGAGAATCCCTGAAGACCTCCTGCTAAGCGCGTCCGCGACCACATTAGCTTTCCCGGGATGATACTGCAACGCGAAATCATAATCCTCCATGTACTCCACCCATCTGCGCTGCCTCAAGTTGAGATCCCTCTGAGTGAACAAATGCCTCAAACTCTTGTGATCGGAGAAGACCTGAAACGATGCTCCATACAAGTAACATCTCCAAATCTTCAGCGCGTAGATCACCGCTGCAAGCTCTAAATCATGAGTGGGATAATTCCGCTCGTGAGGTCGTAGCTGTCTCGATCCGTACGCAACTACACGTCCATGCTGCATCAACACGCATCCAAGTCCACGCCCTGACACATCCGCATAAACCTCATACGGCTCGTCACTACTAGGAATAACTAATACTGGAGCTGAAGTCAACCGGTTCTTCAATTCCTGAAAAGCAGACTCACAGTCTTCATCCCACTCAAACCTGACATTTTTCCTGATCAACCTCGTCAACGGAGCTGCAATCTTCGAAAAGTCCTTTACAAATTTCCTGTAATATCCAGCAAGACCTAAGAAGCTGCGAATCTCCGCTACATTCCTTGGTCGTTCCCACTCCAATATAGCTTCAATCTTGGACGGATCCACTGAAATACCATGCTCCGAGATGACATGACCCAGAAATTTGACCTCGGTCAACCAAAACTCACACTTTTCCCTCTTAGCATACAACTGGTGCTCCCGCAAAGTCTGAAGCACAACCCGAAGATGCTGCTCATGCTCCTCCCATGTCTTAGAATACACAAGAATATCATCGATGAACACGATCACAAACTGATCCAGATACGGCCTAAATATCCTGTTCATCAAGTCCATAAAAGCTGCTGGAGCATTCGTCAACCCGAAAGACATAACCAGAAACTCGAAGTGCCCATACCGAGTCCTAAAAGCTGTCTTGGGAATATCCTCTTCCTTGATTCTGAGCTGATGATAACCTGAACGCAAGTCAATCTTCGAGAAGTATCGCGAACCTCCCAACTGATCAAATAGCTCATCAATCCTAGGCAAAGGATACTTGTTCTTCACCGTAACACGATTCAGCTGCCGATAATCCACACATAACCTGAGAGTCCCATCATGCTTCTTAGCGAACAAAACTGGTGCTCCCCACGGAGATGTGCTATTCCGAATATATCCTTTATCAGCAAGCTCCTGAAGTTGCCTCCTCAATTCCTTCATTTCTGCCGGCGCCATCCGATAAGGTGCCATAGAAATCGGTGATGTCCCTGGAAACAACTCGATACCAAACTCAATCTCCCGATTCGGTGGTAACCCTGATAACTCATCGGGGAAGACATCCTCGAACTCATCAACCACCGGAATCGCTACACTACTACTCGAAACATAGGGCTCGCAATCTAGATTGGTAAGAAAAGCAAAACAATCTAGATTCCTTCGCCCTCCTAAACATGACTTCATAAGACGCCCACTCATTAGCCAATCACCACCACCCTGGTAAGTGATCACCGTTCCCCTATCAGACACTAGGGTCACTTTTCTAAGTTGGCAGTCCACAACTGCACTATACCTGGACAACCAGTCCATCCCTAAAATCACATCATAGGAACTCATGGGGAGTATAATCAAATCACTTTTCAAAATCTCATCCCCAATCTTTATTTTACAAGATTTACACATATGATTTACACACACCCGCCCCAAGGGAGAAATTATAGCTAGGGGTTCATTAAACTCTTCTACTTCTAATCCCAAGGCATGTACAAAAGAACTCGAAATGAGAGAATGAGAGGCACCGGTATCAAATAAAACGCGAGCTAGAGATCTAGAAACCAAAACCATACCATCGACAACCGCGTTACCAATCTGAGAATCTGACCCTCCAGATGCCATTGCATGAACCTGCACTGGCGCCTTCCCTTTTCCTCTACCGACATTGCTGGGTCCTGCATTACTCGGCCGATACTGCTGAGATGGAGATGACTGCACACTACCTGTACTCGGAGCTCTATACTGAGGAACACTGCGCTGAAAATACTGCGGCTGCTGTCCCCGTGCCGGATATGTGAATTGCTGAGGAGAAAACTGCGGATACTGCAACTGCGGGTACTGCGGAGGTGGAGGTAGGGTCTGAGGCTGAGGCTGAGATGAACGACTGGCATCCTCCCCGGTCTGCGATCCAAGACGAGCACTCCTGATCGGGCAATTCCTCTTGATGTGTCCGGGCTGCTGACAGAAATGACAATGAAAGCTGTAGGGGTTGCTGCGCCCGCTGCCAGACGAACTGCTACTGCCACTGGTCGCACCGCCTTGCTTGCCTTTCCCCGGAGCTGGACGACTACTGGTGCTCTTCCTGCCACTCCTCTGCGGTCCTCCTGAAGCCTTGGCTCGATCCTCACAATACTGCACGTAATCATTCTCCACGGAGATCGCCGACGACACAAGCTCTCCGAAACTCCTAAGCCGTAGAGCAACCAACTGCCGCCGAATAGGAGCCTTGAGTCCTTCCTGGAACTTGATGCATTTCTCGCGCTCCGATGCCACAGCTGATGGAGCAAACCTAGCCAACTCGCTAAACTTTGCCTCATACTCCCGGACTGATAGATCACCCTGCTGCAATCTATAAAACTCAGCTGCTTTCTGGTCTCTATATCCCTGCGGAAAATACCGATCATAGAACAGATCCTCGAACTTGTCCCAATTGATATTGCCACCGCGCTCCAGACGCTTAGTTTGTTTCCACCAGGTGTTAGCGCCACCCTCGAGCTTATACGCCGCAAACTCCACACGATACTCCTCAGGCACACCAAGGGTATCAAGATGCTTCAAAATCGAATCCAACCAATACTCTGCTAACTGCGGATCCCCATTGCCATCAAAAGTCGGAATAGACGCCCGCCGAAATTCCTTAAAGAAGGCATGCCGACTACCAACACTGGAGTCTTCCGGTCTAGCCCTGGCTGCCATCTGCCGGAAAGCCGCCATCATAGACCTCATCAGGCCCTCATCATTTCCGAACTCCGCGTCAGCTGTCGAATGACGTCTAGGTGCCATTCTCTCACTTCTGAAAACAAAATTTGGACTGTCAGAGGTATTTCATTGTCAAACCTATGTGTGCACAATTCCCAAGGTTCATAACCTGGCTCTGATACCATTCTGTCACGCCCCGGAGTACGGGAGGTGACGTGGCGGAATATTTAGATTAATTAAAAGAGAATTTAATTAAAAACCGAGAGTTTAAGAATCCAATTAAATAAAAAATTAAGAAGAATTTCCACCACATTTTATAAAGAATTTAAAATCATTAAACAAATAACAATAATTGAATAAAAACCGCGAATATGGGTTCCACAACCCACAACTTGTGCACACACATGGATCTGACAATATCACAAATACAATTACAGTCCAAGTACAAATAAAGTTGAGCCTTACATGCCTTGATTAATAATACTGAATATAAATAAATTCTCCTAGTGCTCCTGAGTCCGGTCTGAAGAATCTCCTCCAAACCTATATGGAAAACCACCTAGAAGGGGGGATTTAAAACAGATAAAACGTGAGCGAAAGGCTCAGTAGGACTAAGTTTTATAAAATAATTTAATGCAAAGAAACATAGCATTATTAGAAGTTATTTAAAAGAAACTTAAATAAATAAATAAATTTGAGTATAACCGTCCTGACACAGAACAGTCTACTCGTCAAATTAAAACACCATTTTACATTTACCTAGGCAAACCATGATATCACCACCGTAGTGGCCCAGCTGGGTTTCGGGACCTGCCCCCAAGGTCGATCGCGACCCGATCTCTGATATGGCATCATGCCCATGTGTTTATTATCATTATCATTCAAAACCCAATTACCGAGTATTGTCAATTACATTCATTATGAAATTCATTTCATGTCACGGTATATAAAAATATAACCGATAAAATCATTTTCAAACAACCGTTGAAAACATTTTGATAGAAATCCTTTTCAAAGCCAAATCATTTCAAAACCAGGCTACCAAAGAAATAGGATAGAAGTCCTACCTCAGTACTCGTGCTGGTACCCCACACCGTAATCCCGGTCCGCTATACGTTAGCTCCACGGAACCACGAACAATCCTAGATACCAACTAAGTCAATCAATATCTAGTTCGAAACATTCTATGTTACTAAATCATTTCATGATGTCCTAGTGTGCCATTTGTATCATTAAAATCATCCTATAAGGTTGGGATTTAAATCAGGGTTCAAAACAGTGAAATCGGGTAAAAATCACAAAATTTTCCATGCCTCGGTCGGCCTGCCGGACGCCCTGCTTCGGCCTGCCGAACTGCACAGTTCGGCCTGCCGGAAACCAGATTCGGCCTGCCGATCGGAAGAACACCGGCCTGCCGATCATCACTCCGGCCTGCCGAACATGAACTTCGGCCTGCCGAACTGGGAAGATCCAGAAATCCCAGCCACGGGTTTCTCGATCCCCAAAATCCAAATCTGGATTCCAACCTGTTTTTCTCAAATCCCAGGCATGAAAAACAACTATAATTGATAGAAAAACATTCTAAAACATGTTTGGAATCATTTAAACAACATTTGAACTCAAAATCTTCAAAAATTCGAAAATGAGAAAAAGAGGAGAAAAATGAAAATCTTGAATCCAATCCGTTTTTCTTCAATCTAGGTTTAGATTCTAGTTGTTCTAAGCTCATTTAACACAAATCCACGGTTTTCTAAGCTTAAACAAGCTTAGATTTCAAAAACACACAAAATCGAAAATTTTGAAAAAAAGTTTAGAAATTTCGAATCTAACCTCGAATCGAAGCTTCAATCCGCGTTCTCGGTCGCCGAATCACGTCCCCGAGCTTCCTCCTTGCTGTTCCGAAGCTTGGATTCGAATGGAAACCAAAATTTTTTGAAGAAATTAGAGAGAGAGAGAGGCTGCCGAGAGGGAGAGTGAAGAGAGAGAGGGAGAGTTCGTGAGAGTGAGGAGAGAGAGAGAGGAAAGGAAAATAAATAGAGAAAATCGGTGGGCGGTTTTACTGTGCGAAAACCATGTGCCGCCCACGGTTTTGCAAAACAGAGTATTTTTAACATTTTACAAATTGTTGTGTTTTTTTAAAACTCAAAACATCATTTTAAAACAAATGAGAAATCATTTGAATACATCAGTTTAACAAAACAACCAAAATTCAAAATCCAACCAAATAATCTAATTAAAGTTAAAACTTTAATTATGGCACACTAATTCATCATTTACATTACATTAATATTAAATAAATTTCGGGACGTTACACAAGGTAGCCAATCATCTCCGTCTCCAATCATCGGGAGCCAGCGATGGCATATTTTTTGTGTCCCAATAGGATATTTTTGGTGTCTTAGCAGGATTTTTTTCATTAACAAAAATAGCTAGTCATCTCCAATTTCGATTGTTGAGAGCCGAAAATGAGATACTTTTTGTGTTCGATAGGATATTTTTTATGTCCGAATAGAACATTTTTTTCTCAACAAAAATAGCTAGTCATCTTCGGCTCTAATCATTGGAGGCAAAAAAAATCTTGATGGGATATTTTGATGCCCTATCAGGATATTTTTTGTGCTCTATTAGGATTTTTTTTTTCTATATTTCTCTTTTTCTCCTCTCTCTCCCCTCACCATCGTTTCATCTTTGTCGGAGTGCAAGGCAGATTTGCAAAGACACTGTTGGATATCTTCTTCACCGATGGCGGATGTAGCTTTGGTCTACAAAGCCCCCTTACAGATCCATGTCAGCGTATTCTCCAGTGACGGTGCTCTATTCAAGGTGGGCGAGAAACGACAATAGAAAAGGCAAATGCCATCTCTAATTCATCGGAGAGACGGATTTAATGGATCTGGCTCTAGCTTTTGCTGCTTATCGTGGACTCGGGCCTTCAAATATCACAAGGAACATAGTGCGAAGAGAGATCTTCACATGTCACTATGGAGAGCGTCTTGCAAAAGAGATCCTCATGGATTTTCAACGGAGCAAGGCGATCGCAGCACAGTGAAAAGGATCGTTGAAGCAAGATGAGTCCCATCCAAATTTTTGCTTCTCCTACCCGAACACCACCACGAGGCATAACTTGAGGACAATCTTTGAATTCGGACTAGCTCGTGTAGAGCTGCATCTCATGGGCAACTTGTTGATGATGATCTTCGTCAGATTTGTGATGCCAAAGAGCGATGATGAAGCAACTTTGTCGTAGGTTTCAATGTCACTGCAAGATCCACGATGATGGAGGATGATGGCGGTGCGATCAAACTAGGATGAACTCGTGACTTTGTGAAGCGGCGACAAAGCAACTTCGGCGGAGATGATAGATAAGAAAGAGAGAGATGAGGCGGAGCAAACATGGGAGAGAGGTGGGGGAGAGAGAGAGAGAGAAGCGGAGATGGGTTAGAGAGATTTTTTTATTTAGATGAGAGAGCGAGAGAGAGAGAGAGAATTAAGAAGAGAGGGAAATGAATGAGGTTTTTTTTTTCTTTTTAAAAAATTAAAATTCATGACATAAATTTTTCTAAGTTTTACTTTTTGTGACATAAATAATTAGATTGTTTTAATAGATGGCATATTGTGTAATTTCTCTAGAACGAATTACTTCTTTAGTACTTATAAACAGCTTTTTTATCTACCTAGTTGCGAATAACAAAATGTAAATTCTATCCATATCTTTATAACAATAAGAGTTTTTTATTTATTTAGTCAAATAGGTTAAAATGCTTTTCTAAAATCAAAAAGTACTTTTTTATGTATATCTAAATACTAAATAAAAACTCTAACGTATGCTTCTACTGCTTAAGTAAAAGCACAAGCTGGCTCTAACAGTGAAGATTAGTTTGTTCTTGTCAAGTTAGCTAAACAAGGTTCCAGCCTGGTTTTGTCCTAATCAAATTTATTCTAGTTTACAGTTTATTAATGAAAATATTCAATGACAAACTTTTATTTAACTTTAAATAAATCTTAAATTTGAACAATACTTTCGTATATAGGTGGATCGCATGACAACAAATAATTTCCAATATAAGCTAAATATGCAACAAGAAAAGACAGAGAATTGCTTCTTAAAATTCCATGATAAAAAAAAGAAAAAGAAAAAAATTTGCTTCTTAAAAGAGGAAGAGAATTTCATTCCATCTTCCTGTTATAGAAAGGGATGGTGAAATGATGTTGTTTAAGTCATTGCTTGCTTTAGGGGGTCAAAGATAATACAAAGATTTAACAATTTGATCTATAGCTTTGATAATAATCAATCATTTTAAAAAAATCTTTTGGTATTGGGGTCAATATAAGCTCTTACTTAGCTCTCAAAGTTTTTTATTAGCTGTCTGATATTGAATGTCATTTTGGACCTTTTGTGATTTATACTTTGACATTTTATATTTTCATTAGCTGTGAAATTAATGAAACACAAAAAGAAAAGGAAAGATGAGATGATTCTTTAAAAGACTATTTGGTAATCTAAATAAATAATTGTAAAATTATTCAGATCCTTAATTGTTAATGTACAAGTACATAAGTGACTAATTAACTTTGTTTAGGCTACCATTTTTTTTAATAGACAATTAGCGTACACAAATTCCCAAGAGACAGATCAACCATAAGAGTCTTCAAAAGGAGGACAACTAAGTAGACCACAAGGGCAACTTGAGGAGTCTCACATTAGCAAGAAACGAGGAAAGCAAGTGACTTATAAGTGCCATAAGTTCTCTTTTAGTCAGTAATTACTTAAAAGTTGTAATTTTTTAGGATCTATTTAGTTGTTCTCCTTCCCAAAGCCTTTGTGGTCGATTTGTCCTGTGAAAATTTGTATATGTGTTTGCTGTGTATAATAAAAAAATGATAAATTTGTTTAGGGGAAAATAATCATGATGCATAACTATTATTGATGTACATTTTGGTGAGAATTGGAGATGGTCATTGCATGTGTCATGCTGGTACTCCTTCACCCACCCCCCACCTCGTTTTGTTTTATTATCAGTATATTTTCCTACACTGTTTCTCCAAATATCTCTAAATTTTACAGATTAATTGATTTTAATTGTAAAATAGTAGCAGACATAAATAAAATAAATGGAGTTAGATATAGAGATACTTTTTAAAAGCCAAATAGAAGATAATTTAAGGTCTTGTTAGAACAGCAAACTTAACCAAAGCTGGCCATATTCATATCAAAAGAAACAAAATTATTTTATTGATGGGTGTTTGCCACACTGTTTCTTTAGTGGTTCATAGAACATCATAAGTTAAAATGGTATACAAGGATTTGGGACTTGTTCTTAAATCTTATTTAAAAATTCATCCATCAGTCTCTTTTAATATTTTTGGAAATCTCATTTCAATTCCTTTGGACAAAAAATAATCTTTTTTTTTTACTAGTTTAAGGATTAATTCTTGCATTTAAAATTGAGATGTTAAAACCATATTTTGTCAACTAATGCTAATCAAATGCCAATCTTTTCCTTTTTTTTTTTTTGAAGTTAATCCATAACTCAGATATGCTATTTTCTTTTCTTTTTTTTTTTAAAGGAAAGAATATATGCTATTTTCATGACATATCTATAAAGATTAAAATATGATTTTTTTCCTTGACAAGTATTTAGGCATTGAGTTTTTTAATGAACGTTAAAGAAAATTAATTATATCCCTTCAAAAAAATTAATTATAAAAGTAATATAATTCAATTTTAAAATATAAATCTTGTTTGCTAATCACGGTTCCAACCACAGTAGTTTCTCTTACAAGATTTATAGGGTGTTTGGAAGGGTAGTTGGAACCACTTTTACCGTAGCATAGAGAGCTTTATATTGTAGCACATTTTTTAATTGTTACTATAGCATATGAGAGCTTTATACTGTTCATAGCTGATATTGTGGTGAAAACTGAGTGGTTCCCACCACTACCAAACACCCCCTTAAACCAAAAAATAATTTCAATCATAAAAAAATAGCTTCAATCACTCTCCTTAACAGATTAATAAACTGCAAAATTTTAAAAATATAAAATATATTAATCCCTCTCATGTTTTTCCTCAAAAAAAAAAGGAAAGTTCAAAAAAAACGGCCTTGAGGAAGTCTTATTAAAAGTTGGTGGCGCGAAAACAACGGCCTCTTACATTAGTCCCATCCAACCGAAACCGTTTTTCGGCATTTAAAAATAAATTTTAATTTTCAATTATTAATTAATTAATAACGCTTCTCGTTTATTTATTTAATTATTTATAATTTCGTCAACCGCCTCGATTTCTTCCCCCCTCTCTCTCTCTCTCCCATCCTCTCATCTCCGATTCAAACGAAGACTTCCCGCTGGGAAATCTCCGACTCTCCGATCACCGTCCGGCGAATCTTTCCGTCACAGGCGATCGCTCCGATCCATTACTGCCTCATCGTTTTTCGATTCCGATTTTCTCGACAGAATTTTCATCTGATTAATTCAGAGGTGAGATTTTCTTTTTGTTTCCTTTTTTGGGAGTATTTCGTAGGTGAGATTTTCGCTCTTTGAATAGGATTTTGATTTTTACGATTTTTTTTTGTTAGGCAGTAGATAAATATTATTTGTCAATTTCAGTTTCTGTAATTTGGAAGTGATTTAATCCTGAGTAATAATAAATTAAAAAAGAGAGAGAGAGAAGATGTTTGCAGTTGAGCATCTGAACAATTTATTTATTGGTGTTTGGTAGGATTTCAATTTTCTACGAAACTTTTAGGTTACTCAGTAATTGAAAATTATTTATTACTCTTTTACGGCTTTATTAGGAGAATTATTTTTATCACAACTTAGACTTTTTAGTAATTTTTTGGTGAAGAATTTATTGCATTTGCTATATATATATATATAAAGGTAGGTAAAAGAAAAATGGATTTAATTTGTTTTTTGATTTGGTGTCAACTTTAGGTTTTTTCTTTTGGATTCAATGAACAATCTCTTTCTCCTTTGTGCCGAAGTTTTGCTGTATAGAGATTTGCATGAGCAATGAAACACTGAACATGTCTTCTACAGGAGAGACACGAACCTGTTTAATGCAGACACTTATTTTATGATAAATTATGTAATGGAGAAAAACCTCTATTTTGTTTTCAAATTTAGTATTTGAAAAATTACCTGGTACTCGAAAAATGAATTCTTAGAGTCAAACAGAACATGATTTTTAACACAAATTTCCCATGTTACTTGCTGTCTCCCAAAATATTTTCTTGTTTCTTGTGTAAAATTCATAATTTTATGGTGTTATTGTTATAAATTTTACACTGTAAAAATTCCTGAGGGATGGACGACGAACTCCCTTCCACGTGGAGCTCGTTGTCTGTTTCTCATTTCCCCAAGGACATAAGCACCTGCAAGTTTAATCGTCTAATAATTAGGCCAATAAATTTATGTGTATAAAAATAAATACTTTGTACTTATGGGATTTAAGTTATTGTTATTGTTTTTGCTTTTTGAAAAAAAAAAAATTGTAAAAGCATAAAAAATCCATAAATCATGATAGGGAATTAGGGAGTCCACATGTGGAGTAGCTGATCCGGAGATACATAATTTTGTCTTTCTTTAAGAAAAAGTTGGAGAGAAAGAGAAAAATGAGAGCTTTTGCTTGTGCAAGTTTTGAAATACTTCCATTTTAGTTTCCCTTTCATGAAAAAGAGTTAGGAGAGAAGGAGGGAATTGTTTTAAGAGCAGTGGGGTTGTGTTTAGAGTAAACCAATTTCCAGCCTAGCCGACCATGGCACTCTCGTGAGAGGGACAAAAGGGAAAATACAAAAATTAAAAAAAAAAGGGAAAAAAAAATCCTTTACCCTACGCACCCCTGTTTCAACTTATCCTACACCCTCCCAGTAGTCCACTATTCCAGTCTCTCCCCCAGTTGCTGATGGGGACCCTTATTCTTTCCCTGCAATGCAGTTTATGGGTTAATCAAAGCCAGCCCTCTGATGATAATTGATAACTGTTTATGCACGATGCGCCACTTTCCGCATTTCTCTGTGACCCGTTTTTCACCAAATGTAGTTTAACCCTTGTTTGACCTCCCTTCTTCAATGGCCTGATCTGCTTGTATTTGGGCTTATCATGTCAAAAGAACAATACCCATTTGCGTTCATGAGTTGTAATCCTGGTATAGATAATCAGATCTGTGTCTTTCTAAAGAAGTATGCTTTTTCATTTTTTTTTTCCTTTTTTCTTTTCCAGGCGTTTTATTCTTTGCTTTTTCTCCCATGCCTAGTCATTTGCATCTTACTTTTCGCATTTTGCATCTGTGGCAGATTTATTACAGGGAAAAGGATCTTCTTTTTGAACAGCTTGTGTTATGCCATTGAATGCGGAATAGAGGAAAGCCAAGGCAACTCAAGGCTTTGGTTTAGTTATATGATGACCGGTTTTATCAATATTGTCTAGTTTGAATAGTGTGGATGGATGTATGTAAATCGGATTTAGCATTTCGGAAGCACAGAACAGTGGAGACCCCAAGGCCACCTTTGGTTCCCTCGGAGAAGAACAATGTCCCCACCACCAGCCGGCTTCGGACGAGAGATGTTCCTTCTAGGTACAAGTCACGTTCACCGTCGACGCCTTCCGGCCCTCGGCGTTGCCCATCACCGAACCTCACGAGAACAGGACACACGTCTTCTCAACTGGTGCAGAACAGGTCAATTTCTGTGGATAGAAGGCGGCCTTCAACACCCCCTTCACCCCCAAGTCCGTCCAAGTCCGTCCACTCCTGTTCAGGATTCACGAGAACAGGACACACATCTTCTCAACTGGTACAGAAAAGGTCAATTTCTGTGGATAGAAGGCGGCCTTCAACACCCCCTTCACCCCCAAGTCCGTCCACACCTGTTCAGGATTCATCTGTAGATATGCATGTAGCATCCAAAAGGGTGGCCGGTGGTCGAATGCCGGAGAGTTTATGGCCTTCCACTATGCGAAGTTTGAGTGTTTCTTTTCAGTCTGATACAATTTCTATCCCCGTTAGTAAGAAGGAAAAACCAGCAACTAATGCTTTGTCCGAACGGACTCTGCGGCCGTCTTCTAATGTGGCACATAAGCAGGTCGAAACGCCTAGTGCTGTGCGAAAGCCGACACCAGAGAGAAAGCGAAGCCCACTTAAAGGGAAAAATGTTGCTGATCAGTCGGAGAACTCTAGACCAGTGGATGGTTTGCATACCCGTTTGATAGATCAGCATCGATGGCCTAGTAGAATAGGTGGAAAGGTGTCTTCCAATGCACTTAGTAGAAGTGTGGATCTTGCTGATAAGACGGCTAGGACTCTTGCCACACCTGTTCCAGGAAGTGGGTCATTGAGGAGAACCCATTCATCAGAGGGAATCGCGAAACCTCTAAAAAAATCTTCTAGCGACACCGCAAGGTTATTTTCTCTAGAGGATAGTGCTAGAGCAGGGTTTGGGGCAAATTTAGCAGATGATAATACATTGCAGGCATGTGGAGCTCATAAGCTTGTTTCTACAATTTTATCAGATAGATTAGTTTCGGCAACCCCGGTCGTCAGATCTCAGTCTTTGCCTTCTGGGGGATCGAGACCGCCCTCTCCTAGTAGGACCTCGGTGATGTCATCTTCTGTTACAAGAGGTATCAGTCCGTCTCGTACGAGACCGTCTACTCCTCCTTCTAGAGGCATCAGTCCATCTCGGATTAGGGCATCCACCACGTCTAATCAACCCACCAATCCAAATTCCGTACTTAGTTTTATTGCGGATTTTAAGAAGGGAAAGAAGGGCTCAAACTATATTGAAGATGCTCATCGGCTATGGCTGCTATACAACCGATATATGCAATGGAGGTTTGCTAATGCCCGCTCACAGAGAGTTCTTTATTTCCAGAAAGTAACAGCGGAGGTAGGATTTTGATTCAAGTATAGCCTCCAGTAAATACCTATTTTAACCTTTTCAATTGTCTCGCAGATTCGTGGTAATAAAATTGGTATGATAATTGTTGGTAACAATATGTATTAGAAAGATAATCTCGGAATTTATGTTTTTAACACCTTTGCACGTAGGGTTAGATATCTGCTCTGTAACCAGCGGTTTTCTGTTAATGATGTAATGGGGGAATGTCTTGTAGCCTGTAGTCATAAGAAAGTTATTATTTTCTACAGGTAGTTGGGCTTGTATCGGAGACTGAATACCCTTTCAATCATTGTTTGTTCTCGAAATTTTTACTTAATTGCCCTGTGGTTGAAGCTCTGTTATCTTTGAATTTTACGTACTTCCATCTTTCAGTTCCTAATTAGTGATGTTTGCTTTTAATTTTTTTAATCAGTGTTTTAACTTTTTCCAAAATTCATTTGATTGTGTAGAGAACTCTATTTAACGTCTGGAGTGCCACACTAAGTCTCTGGGATTCGGTAATCAGGAAAAGGATCAATCTCCAGCAGCTGAAGCTTGAGCTTAAACTGAACTCAGTTTTGAACGATCAGGTAATGCGTGTTTCTTGTTATGATGATACCGTTTAATTCGTGACATATTTTCAATTCCGTATCAGAAGATTTTCGAATTTAAAAACGTCTTAGTTTGCATTTTTCTTTTTTAATGTCTGTAATTCATTTATTGTCGAAGCTGACGGTATTATTTATGGGCTTTGGCTTCTATATTTTCGGTTGCTTTTTTCTTTCTGTCCACATTCGAACATAGAAGTTTAGTTTGACATGTCAATATGTGGTTACTATTTCTAAGTCCTTGGTTAACCATGATGATTCAGATGCGCTACCTTGATGATTGGGCTTTGCTTGAAAGAGATCATATCACTTCTTTATCAGGGGCTGCTGAAGATTTGGAGGCGAGCACTCTTCGCCTTCCAGTTACTGGAGGGGCAAGGGTATGTTAGTTTGTTTAAGGTTACTGGACTTTATCTTTGAGAAGAAAGCCCTTGGCGTCACTCATATATTTTGTTTTTGCAGGCAGATATTGATTCTTTAAAGGTAGCTATCTGCTCAGCTGTTGATGTGATGCAGGCAATGGCTTCATCTATTTGCTCGTTGCTTCCAAGGGTGAGATTCACATTTAGTTAATCTTCAATGATTGATGCAAGTAAATTGTGAGAGAAAATATCCTTGTACTATGATTATTACAATCGGGATGTGAAAATTTATTACAGTCACATCAGTGTTTGACTGGTTCAGTAAATTGTGAGAAGGCACAAATAAATTTCATTACCATATGCTGTTTTAGTTCTAGAGACCAATCATGACTAATATGTTTCTATGTATTGGTCTGTCCTTTCTTTTTTTATCACTTTTTCTGTTGTTAACAGGGTTTTGTCTCATTTATCCCTTTCTGCATCTCATGTTCATCTTAGCATGAGTTTATGTTATATCTTGTAGGCGGAGAGCATAAACAGGTTGGTCTCCGAACTTGCTACCATTGCAGCACGAGAGAAATCGATGCTTGACGAATGTGAAGCGCTATTGGCTTCAACAGCAGCTATGCAGGTAAAAGCAGGAAGGCAATTTATTTTTGCATTTTCTTTTCATTGTTGCGCATTTACCAAGCATTGGTCGGAATATTTCCAACATTATGCCCTTTGTGGCTAGAATGGTTAGTCAAGTTTCTGAATTTTTAGTTTAAATGAGTACGATTCTTTGCGCTCAATTTTCATGGATTCAAATTGCATTTAAGATTTGCTTCAAGATTCCTAGTCCTCTTTTCTCGTATACTTCATTTATGGTTTGTTTTCTCCAAATATTTATTGTTTCTTATCATATTAGAAAATGAGCCCTGATTTTTCCTTTGCTTTGGTGTATCGCCTCTGGAACTTATTATTGGTATGTTATCATTGTTTGTCTCAAAATAGGTAGAGGAATATAGCCTAAGGACACATCTCATGCAAAGAAAAGAAGATTTGGGGAGTTTGAGATAGCAAATTTTTTCATTCAAGGCATCTCCATTAACCCGCACTACCTGTGCGGCTATTTCAACAGAGACAAATTGGCGGCGTCTCCTAGGTTCTCTGTGCGTGTAAATTGAGTTTTAGTATTTATCTTATCTTTCTTTTTTTCCCCCTTTCTTGGTATATCTTTTTTTTTTTTAAAATTTATTCTCTGGAATATTGTTCTTTTTAATCAATCTTTTTTCTTCTTAACAAAGCAAAGAGCTAATGGCTCCATGCTTTCCACATGTAATTTTTTTTTTTTTTTTTTTATCACGCAAGTAAAAGAGAAAATCCAAAAGTGAACAAAGGGTTGAGATTCAAAGTAGATGCAAAGGTTCAGTAGAAATGGAAAAGGAAATGCTTCAGAAACAGGCTGTAAATGTATATTTGGATGTGAGTTTACATGTTTTTACGCAAATAATAAAAAAAAAACATTATCACTTAAATGGAGAAATGCAGGGCGAACTGTAACTTTATTAGTATATATCTTTTGCTTTGTATGCGGAAAGTGATTGAAGGAACAGAACAGTCATTTTATGTGTAGTATACTCTATCTTTTTCTTTGTTTTTGGTTGTTGTCGTTGTCGTTTTTCTTTTTATTTTTTATTTTTTATTTTTTATAATTTCTATGAAGAAACTGTAAAAAGAAGTAATGATAGACATATAGTAAGAATGTATTATTAAAGAGAAGTGATATTC
This sequence comes from Artocarpus heterophyllus, assembly GCA_025403435.1. NCBI lineage: Eukaryota > Viridiplantae > Streptophyta > Magnoliopsida > Rosales > Moraceae > Artocarpus > Artocarpus heterophyllus. The sequence continues at coordinate 26,825,575 of CM046347.1, forward strand.
ATTATCGAATATGAATATGTATTGCGTTTGTGGTGATGATCACTACTGGCAATTTTAGTATAACGTATAATTTTTGGAAAAAATTCGTTTAAAAATTTGTATACTTTTTGCCAAGCAAGGGCTATATTCTAAAATTGTATTATATTACTTTTATAAGTAATATTTTTGAGGGGATGTAATTAATTTTATTTAACCTTCATTAAACAACTCAGCACCTAAATACTTGTCATGAAAAATTTCGAGAGTGTTTGGCAGTGGTGAATCGTTCAGTTTTCATCACAAACTCAGTTATAAACAGTGTAAAACTCTCACATGCTACAGTAACAATAAAAAAAAGTGTTACAATATAAAACTCTCACATGTTACAGTAAAAGTGGTTCTTACCATTGGTTTTCACTACTCTTCCAAACACCCTATTCATATTTCAATAGATTAATCTTTATAGATATGTCATGAAAATAGCATATAAGAAAATTGCATATCTGAGGAATGGATTAACTTTAAAAAAAAATGAAAAGATTGATATTTGATGGGCACTTAGTTGACAAAATATAGTATTAACATCTCAATTTTAAATGCAAGAAATTAATAATTAAACCAGTAAAAAAAATTATTTTTTGTCCAAAGGAATTGAAATTAGATTTCCAAAAAAATAAAGACTGATGGATAAATTTTTTAAATCAGATCTAAGGACTAGTCCCAAGTCCTTGTATACCATTTCAACTTATAATGTTCTATGAACCATTAATGAAACAGTATGACAAACACCAATCAATAAAATAGTTTTGTTTTCTTTTGTTATTAATATAGCCAGCTTTGGTTAAGTTTGATGCTCCAACAGGACCTTAAATTATCTTCTATTTTGGCATTAAAAAACCACCTCTATCTCTAACTCCATTATTTTTATTTATGTCTGCTACTATTTTACAATTAAAATCCACTAATCAGTAAAATTTGGGGATATACTTGAGAAATAGTGTAGGAAAAATATATATATACTAATAATAAAACAAAACAAGGTGGGGGTGGGTGAAGGGTAGCCGCATGACACATGCAATGTTCATCTCCAGTTCTCCCCAAAATGTACATAAGTAATAGTACATCATGATTACCTTCCCCTGAACATTTTTTTTTTAATACATAACCACAAACACAAATTCCCACAAGACGCATCGACCACAAAGGTCTTCGAAAGGAGGACAGCTAAATGGACCTTAAAAAGTTACAATTTTAAGATAATTGGTAACTAAAAGAGAACTTGTGGCACTTATAAGCCACTTGCTTTTTTGACGCTCCGTCAATATGAGATTCGTCAACTAGCCCTTATGGTCTACTTAGTTGTTCTCCTTCCGAAGACCCTTGTAGTTGATTTATCTAAGAATTTGTGTATGGATGTTTGTTGTGTATACCCAAAAAAAAAAAAAAAAAAAGCGGTAGCCTTACCAAAGTTAACCAAAGCATCCGAATAACTTTGGAACTATTTATTTAGATTACCAAATAATCTTTTAAAGAATCATCTCATCTTTGCTTTTCTTTCTGTGTTTAATAAATTTCACAGCTAATGAAAATATAAAATGTCAAAGTATAAATCGCTAGAGGTTCAAAACAACGTTCAATATCAGACAGCAAATAAAAAATTTGAGAGCTAAGAGCTTATATTGACCCCAATATCAAAAGATTTTTGTATATTGATTAGTATTGAATGTATAGAACAAATTGTTAAATCTTTGTATAATCTTTGACCCCCCAAAGCATGTAATGACTTAAACAACATGATTACACTTTCCCTTTCTATAACAGGAAGATCGAATGAAATTCTCTTCCTCTTTTAAGGAGCAATTCTTTTTTTTAATTATTTTGGAATTTTAAGAAGCAATTCTCTGTCCTTCCTTGTTGCCAAATATTTAGCTTATATTGGAAATTATTTGTTGTCATGCTATCCACCTAAATACGCGAGTGTTGTTCAAATTTAAGATTTATTTTAAGTTAAATAGAAGTTTGTCATTGAATATTTTCATTAATAAAGTGCAAACTAGAATAACTTTCACTAGGACAAAACCAGGCTGCACCACTGTTTAGCTGACTTGACAAGAACAAACTAATCTTTACTATTAAGGCCCATTTGCGATAGCTTGTGTTTTTATTTGAGATAGCTTGTGTTTTTATTTGAGCAATAGAAGCATAAAACTATAAGTTAAAGTTTTTTAATTAACATTTAAATGGTGCATAAAAAAGTACTTTTTGATATGAGAAGAGCTTTTCAATCAGTTTCGTTAAATAAGTCAAAAGTCTCAATTATTATTATTATTATTTTAAAAGAAGTTAAAAGCTCTTATTGTTATATGAACATAAATAAAATTAACATTTTGTTATTTTTAACTAAAAGATTTAAAAAGATAAATAAAAAGACTTTTTATATATACTAAAAAGTAAGTTCATTTTAAAGAAAATAACATGAAATGCTATCTTTTAAACTAACCTAATTATTTCTGTCATAAAATGTAAAATTTAAAAAAACTTATGTCATAAATTTTGATTTCTTTAAAAAGTCATTCATTTCTCTCTCTTCCTCATTGCTCTTTCTCTCTCGTCTGAATGAAAAATCTCTCTAATCCATCTCCCTTTTTTTCGCTTTCCTCTTTCTCTCTCTCTCCCATATCTGCTCCACCTCATCTCTCTCTTTCTTCACTCTCATGTCTGGCAAAGTTGCTTTGTCACCGCTTCACTATGTTGTGAGTTCATCTAATAGGGTGTTTGCTAGTTGTAGGGATCATTAATGAAAATCTTTTTTAATTTTATACAATAGTAATTTTTTTCTTTTTACTATAATATGTAAAGTTTTACACTGTTTATAATTAAATTTATGGTATGAACCACCCTTAGCCAAACATCCTCTAAGTTTGATCACGCCGCCATTATCCTCCATCACCACAGACCTTGTATTGATGTTGACCTCTCTGGCAAAGTTACTTCATCGTCGCTCTTTGGCATCGCAAATCTGACGAAGATCATCATAAATGAGTTGCTCATGAGATACAGCTCTGCACGAGCAAATTTGAACTCAAAGATTAGCTTCATGATGTGCCTTGTGGCGGCATTCGAGGAGGAGAAGCAAAGGTTTAGATGGGACTCGTCTTGCTTCAATGATCCTGCTCACTATACGAACTCCTTGATCCGTTGAATATCCACGAGGATCTCTTTTGCAAGACGCTTTCCATGGTGACATGTGAAGATCTCTCTTTGCATTGTATGTACGTTGCAATATTTGGAGGCCCCAGTTCACGACAATCAGCGCAAGCTAGAGCCAGATCTTGTTAGATCCATCTCTCAACAAATCAGAGATGGCCTTTGCCTTTTCTATTGTGGTCTCTTGCCCACGTCGAAGAGAGCTGTAATGCTCCTAAGTGGTGGGGATTAATAGTTAATACTAAATATATACTAAATTTTATAACAAAATTTTAAAACTGTGTCTATGTGTCTTTAAAATAAAACAAAATAGAAAATATTTAAATACCAAACTATAGTTTAATATAACACATTTATAATAAATTCGTCATCATTAATAAGATTCTAGCCCTCAAGGTAATTTAATACAGTCACAATGAAAAACTTAACATGCTTACGTCATTAAGAAGAATATACTTAACAAATACATGGCTCCAATAGAATACAGCTATGCAATCCATTAAGCTATTTCCGCACTATCATCTCACACTATATGAATCCTGAAAGGATAAGATAGAGAAACCATTAATCATCTTTTAGTTTCATTAATTACTGTATTGAACTGCACAGTTAGTTTATTTGCCAGTACACCATTAATAATTTCTTAACAAGCCATTTATGTCCATAACTAGTGGTTGCTTAATAATTACTGTGTTTGTATATCAAATATATACACATATTATTAACAAGATTATGTAGCATCTAATTACCATTATCATCTATATATTATTTCATGTACAATTCCCCCTAGGGTGCGCTAGATAATACAATATATCAATTAACGAGTAGTCGAGTGAAAGGACTCGTTGTCTCAAGTCCTTCCCAAGAAATATTTTTATACATTACGTTCTGGGACTTTCAACCCAAAGGAGCGTCATCGCCTCCCCTATATTTTTTCTTTTAGGGTTGCCCTATTTACATTATACACTTTTATTCATTTCATATCGGGCTTATATACTCTTAATTCATGTCTCTACATATCACATTATTGTATTTTTATTCCTCATGAGTACACAAGAGTCTATTTAACCTAGCCATATATCTATATCATGTTATGTTATAAGTTACGTCAAATCAATTCCGACCGCGCTATATATTACAGGACGGATCCATATAATTATTCATATGATATTCATATAATAATGATGAAAAAATAATATATATATATATATATATATATATTTTATCTTGAAAAATTAAATCACCAATTTAATTAAATAAAACCTTACAAAAGTTGAGTGACTTCGAAATGGATCCTTGAGGGACTATGGCTGGTTAGGACAAAATCAGAAACTTCACAAGAGTCGCGAATGATTTAATTGGTACCAAAATCAACCTTGCCCGACCCACGTGCAACTTGTACTAAATGATTTTTCACATAATTGAATTAGCTGAAACGAAGTATATAGTTGCATCCGGATCAACAAAACAAGTCAGGAGATAATCTCGGGTTGTCAATTTTAAGTCAGGAAGACCTTGAACGGAGCTCATCAATCTTGGATTACTTTGACTTCAATGGATGGTGGTGACATGGTGGTGGTGAATCGCTAGAGGTGGAATCAAACTTCGAGCGTAGGCCTACCCCTTAATTTGACCTTCTTGAGTCTAAATCCCCGGTCAATTTCATCAAATAAGGTCGGGAAATACCAAAATTGGGCCTTGGTTTCTTGAAACTCTGATGACCAAAATCATAACTTTACGACGGCTATTTCATGAAATTAAGTTGGGAATTTTGCTCAGCGTTGAAATATGAGCCTAATGTTACAAACGGTGTATTGCTCGTCGGAGTTTTGCCGGCAATGGTTGGAATTTATAGTTTTAGCAACTATTTTTTCATGAGTTTTGGTGGGGAAAGACTAGTCTAGTTTGTTCATCTCATCATTGACAGTTCGTAGAGACCAAAATCGTCCCGATTGGACTTTTGACGGAAAAGTTATGATAGTAAAAAATTTGACAATTTCAAAACTTTGATTAGCGATTCAACAACTACGGTTTGAATCTTCAGTGGTAAAACACGTCATTGAACTCGGTCGTCAAAAGCTTTCTAACATTACCAACCATGTCGAAAACGGACTCAAGACGGTCGCCAGCTATTTTGAATGGAGACATTCTCTCTCTCTCCCTCATTTTTTCTCTCTCTCTCTCTCTCTCTTTTTCAGCCAAACAAAAGATAGCTTCGGTTGAAGTTTATAACCAACACACTAATGGAGAAGTTAGGCCATCTTTTGAATATTCAAAGTGGAATAAATTAGGTAAAGTTAGGTCTTATACTTAAAATAATAGAAATCAAGTAATAATAAAAAGTTTAAAAATTTTAAGTGTTACAAATCTACCCTTCTTAAGAAATTTTGTCCTCGAAACTTGAGTATAACTAAGGAGATCATTTAAAATAAATAGGGTTTTTTTCTTACGTTTTTTACTCAAGCTTCCAAGTAGCTTCATCAATGTCATGGTACTGCTGCATCACTTTTATTAAAGGAATTTCTCATCAATGTAAGATCTTGGCTTTATAGTCTAGGATTTGAACAATAGCTTCCTTATAAGTTATGTTTTCTTGAATTGAAATGTTCACCTTCATGATGACGTATGAGGCATCTGGTTCATATTTCATCAACATCGATGTTGAGGGTAGCTCGGCACTCCCACCGAGGACATTAACTTTGGTGGTCGGCAAATAAGTTCGGCAGAAATGGCTACCGCCCGACCCAACGAATTATGCTTCTTCCCGGGGAGCCTTCCACTGATCTGAGGGCACGCCCCCAAGAAGGCTGCCACCTCGGGGGATGAACTCTAGCTCGGGCCAGGCCACGCTATTCATCATAACACGTCACTACCCATCCTTGTTGGCCAACACCAGGCAGGCGTGCTGCCGTCCGATAGAGTCCAATCCATTGGACTATGGACGCGACACTTGTCACCTATTGCTTGATACACTTTGATGTGACACCTGGGTAATGGGCAAAACCCATCTTGCACCCGATCCAGCTGGTGGCCTATAAATAGGATGCATTTATGACGTTTTATAGAGAGAGACCTCTTCTCATTTAATCAGCTGCCGACCTCTGCCGAACAGTTCTTGCCTTGAGCATCGGAGAGCCCTTGTCTATTGGCTAACCCCATTTCTCCGAATCATCCCTTTCACAGGTACTTAATCCCGACTAGAGGCAAGCTTAAGGGGAGGTCAGAAGGTGTTCAGTCACCCTTGGGTGTTGATCCGACGCCGGACAGCGGTAAGCATCAACATTTTGGCGCTAGAAGGAGGGCCGACGCGCCCCAATCCAAAGTTATTCTACCTCGGATTTCCGAAATGACAACACGAGGTAACGTAAGAGATAGTACCGCCCGACATCAGGAGTCGGGCGATGCCAGGCATAGGCAACCAGCTACAGAACGGCCCAGCAGTCGTCCTCGGACCGCCAGATCTCGGTCCGGAGGGCAAGGAAGCGCGGCAAGAGCTGAGTCGATGCAGGCCCGAGCTGCACATGACCCCATCCAGGAGCTCACAGATGCAGTTTGGATTTTAACTCGGCAGCTAGCGCAAGCTCGACAACAAGCTGCGCCAGAACCGCCACCCCCTGCCCAGGTTGACCAGGCAGAGGGTCGGCGTGAGCAGAGTGCCACTAACTGGAAGGAACGACTCGTCAGGCCGAGACGTACAGGGCCGACCCAGGAACGATAGTGTGAACACCCTAGAACCCCCGAATATCGTACACACGATACTTGGCGGGCCTGTAGCCGGGGACACATCGAGTGGGCGGCGATCCTACTTCAGAGAAGCCCGGCGGGTCGAACGGGGTGATTTCATGAATGTCTCCGAGCATATCAATAAGATATGCCGCCAAGAAGACATCCCGATCACCTTCACTGAGGAGGAAGCAGACCGGCTGATGCATCCCCACAACGACGCCTTGGTTTACGAACTGCCTATCGCCAACAACGTTGTACGACGTGTTCTAATTGACAATGGCAGTTCGGCAGGCGTTCGACAGACTGAAGATCAGCAATGCGCCTTTGGTCTCGGTCCGGACCCCACTTTTCGGCTTTGCGGGTGAGTGTGTCCGAGCAATCGGGAAGGTTAGTCTCCCGGTAACTTTTGGAGAAGGTGTTGCCAGGGTTACTCGGGTGGTCGACTTTTTGGTCGTCGATAAACCCTCTCAGTATAACATAATCATCGGCCGACCGACACTCAACGGATTAAAAGCCGTGGTCTCGACATATCACCTGGCAATGAAGTTCCCAACCGACGGTGGCGTTGGAGTAATCCGCTCGTCCCAGGTGGATTCCCGGGCTTGCTATGCAAATGCAGTCCGGGCAGCCTCAGCCCAGCAGCAGGGGATTTTGGCCGTGCACACAATCGACGAGATCGACCTCCCAACTGATCCGATGCCGAAGATGCTCGCGGACCTAGACCCTAGGTTTCCCGAGGAAGAAGTAAGGGGCACCCCGGTCGAAGACTTAGTGCCGTTCTCCCTGGACCCCGAAAGGCCAGAACGCACAGTCCAACTCGGGTCTCAGTTACAACCTGAGATCCGGGCCGACCTGGAATCCCTTCTTTCCGAGTACCGCGACGTTTGTGCATGGTCTCACGAAGACATGCCCGGCATAGATCCGAGCATCATCAGCCATCGGCTTAACGTCCAACCTGGTCACAGGCCGGTGATACAAAGACGAAGAGCCTTCAACCCGGAGAGATATGCCGCGATAAATGATGAAGTCCAGAAACTATTGAAGGCTGGGTTCATTAGAGAGGTCAAATATCCAGAATGGTTGGCAAATGTCATCCTCGTCAAAAAGGCGAACGGCAAGTGGCAGGTCTGCATCGATTATACCGATCTTAACAAGACCTGCCCCAAGGACTGCTTTTCGCTTCCTCGGATAGACCAGCTCGTTGACGCCACAGCCGGACACGAGCTCTTGTGCTTCATGGACGCGTACTCCGGATATAATCAGATAAGAATGGCCGAAGAGGACCAAATTAAAACCTCATTCGTTACTGACCAGGGTTTGTATTGTTACGTTGTGATGCCGTTTGGTCTTAAGAACGCCGGAGCTACCTACCAACGGCTCATTAACAAAATGTTCGCTCGGCTGATCGGGAAAACTATGGAGGTCTACGTGGACGACATGTTAGTAAAATCTGTCCAGGCGATGGACCACATAGCCGACCTCTGAGCTAGCTTTGACATTCTCCGGGAGTATGGGATGAAACTTAACCCGGCAAAATGCGCTTTTGGCGTCGGCTCTGGCAAATTCCTCGAATTTTTGGTCAACCGATGAGGAATCGAGGTAAACCCGGCTAAGGCCCAGGCAATCATAGACATGCATTCTCCTCGGACTGTTAAAGACGTGCAAAGGCTTACCGGCATGGTGGCTGCCCTGTCAAGATTTGTCTCCCGGGCTACCGACAAGTGTCACCCCTTTTTCAAGGCACTTAAGGGGAGGTTCGAGTGGAGCAGGGAGTGTGAGGACGCTTTCTAAGGCTTAAAAACTTACCTAGCCACACCTCCGCTCCTGTCCAAACCTTCGCCTGGCGAGGTGTTAACCGCCTATTTGGCCGTCTCGGAGAAGGCTGTCAGCTCGGTACTAGTCTGTGATGAAAACGGGATCCAAAGGCCGGTTTACTATACCAGCCACGCGTTCCAAGGAGCCGAGGAGCGCTACTCATCATTGGAGAAGCTAGCCTTCGCATTAATGACATCAGCCCGGAAGCTGCGGCCGTATTACCAGGGCCATACCGTTAACATCCCGACCAAATTTCCTCTCCGACAAGTCCTACAGAGCCCGAAAATATCAGGTCGGATGGCCAAGTGGTCGGTCGAGTTGGGCCAATACGATATACATTTTGTGCCGAGAATGGCAATAAAGGCCCAAATCCTGGCGGATTTCCTTGCCGAATTTACAAAAGCCGGGAAGGTCGCTCCTTCAGTTGAGAAATCACCCGTGGAGGAGCCAGATACAGCCAGCTGCAGTGAACAAGGCCTCTCCTCGGAGCTGAACTGGAAACTACACGTCGACGGCTCAACCTGCGTTGATGGGTCGGGGGCAGGCTTGATTTTAACAAGCCCCGACGGATATAAGGTCATTTATGCCCTTCGTTTCGACTTCAAGACCTCAAATAACGAAGCGGAATATGAAGCTTTGCTGGCCGGTCTACGAATTGCCCGGGACCTCGGGGTTGATCAGCTGACCATCTATAGTGACTCAATGCTGGTGGTGCAGCAAGTCACAGGAGGATTCCAGGCCCGAGCAGAATCAATGACGGCATATTTAAAAGAAGCGAAACGGTTGCTTGGACAATTCAAGTCCTACACTTTTAAGCAAATCCCCCGATCCGAGAACGTGGAAGCCGATGTCCTCGCTCGACTAGCCTCCGGGATAGGCGGAGTAGACCCGATATCCGTTCCTGTTGAGAGACTCTCCGCACCAAGTATCAGTACGGAGGTCATGAGCCTGGCAGCCGAACCTCAATACACGTGGATGGACCCGATAATCCGGTACCTGACCTTAGCTGAATTACCCGATGACCGGGAAGAAGCACGTCGGATACGTAACAGCTCAGCCCGGTATTCAATGATTGGGCAAAAGCTATACCGACGCGGCTACTCAACGCCATACCTGAGATGTTTGGGTCCCCAGGAGGCCGAGTACTTAATGAAGGAGATTCATGAGGGCCTGTGTGGCAATCACTCGGGTGGACGTTCCTTGACCCAAAAATGCCTGCGGCAGGGTTACTACTGGCCTAGTATGCAGCAAGACTGCGTGAGCTTTGCACGAAAATGCCTCAAATGCCAGCAATTTGCTCGGATGCTAGGTTCGCACGCCGAGCCTTTAAATCCGGTGACTTCAGCATGGCCATTTGCAAAATGGGCCATCGACTTGATCGGACCACTCCCTTCGGCTCGTTCGCAATTCAGATATTGTGTCGTCGCCATCGACTATCTGACAAAATGGATCGAAGTCGAGCCTTGCACCAACATGACTGAAGCTAAGTGCACCAACTTCGTATGGAAAAATATCGTCTGTCGGTTCGGAATCCCGCACACTATCGTGACCGACAATGCTAAGCAGTTTGACTCCTCGGGTTTACGGCATTTGTGTGAGAAGCTCGGCATTAAGAAAGTCTTCTCTTCTCCGAGCTATCCACAGAGTAACGGCCAAGTGGAGGCCGTAAACAAGACAATTAAAGACAATCTGAAGAAGAAGCTCGAAAGGCTCAAGGGTACGTGGATCTACGAACTGCCCCAAGTGCTCTGGGCATACCAAACAACCGCGTGAACTGCCACTGCCGAGACACCGTTCTCCCTGGTCTATGGGGCAGAGGCCGTCATCCCAGCCGAGGTTGGATTGCCGACCTTAAGGGTTGAGCAATACGAAGAGAAACTTAATGAAAAGTTCATGATGACCGAGCTCGATCTACTTGAAGAAAAAAGGAACCGAGCATCCATCCGTAACGCAGCCTGAAATCAGATTGTAGCCCGGTATTACAACAAACGGGTCCAGTCGAGGAGCTTTAAGGTTGGTGACTTAGTAATGAAGAAAGTCACGGTTCAGCAACCCGGTCTCGGGTCCTTTGGTCCGAAGTGGGAAGGACCTTTTAAAGTCGAAGGTGTCGTGCGAGCAGGCACCTACAAGCTAGTCGATTTGGAGGGGAATCAGCTCGGTCATCCTTGGAATGCCGAGCTGTTAAAAAGATTCTATTCTTGAAAAAGAACAGGAAATCAGAGCCAGATTCCTTTTTTGACCTCTGGCCACAATTCTTTTGTAACTAGACCTGCTAAACAGGACTAGAAAAGTCAATGTAAATATTACATTCATGGAACACAACTTCCCTAATCTCATTCCGCCTGAGCAATGTTTTTAAGGGAAGTGTTAGGCCAAGACGTCGGAACCCCAGCTCGGAAGACAGGATGTTGACTCCCAGCCAAGGGCGTCATCCTCGTCAAACTGGACAGGGGGGCTAGTCAATATATGTATCATGTCTGTCATGCAGACACCCTTAAGTTGCTCGGCACATTTATGTGCCCGATCAGTCCTATACTTGTAAAGTTTCTTTGAAACTTCCACAAGTCTACGGGGGGCGACAGGGTAAGGGCAGCTGTACGCCGTTTACATCCTGCCCGACCGAGACCAGAAACCTAAACTTGCTTGGATAACTAAGCAGAAGTGGATAACTACTCGGAACGACCGAGAACTGAAGTCTTCGGATCAACTGAGGACAGAGGTACTGGAATTTACCGAAAACAATCGCACCATTCACCTCTGCTCGGTCAATTGTCCCCCAGCCTAGGAATCTACCCGAGAAGTATCTAACCTTAAATGTTACGTGGGATGTAAAAAAAACTACTACACGTAATCTAAAGTGGATACAAAACGGGAAAATATAAATCGTTTAAATTTCTTTATTAAGGAGGTACAAGAAAGTCGGGCACCTCCTAAGCCCAATCACAAAAAGCGAGAAACAGAGGATCAATCGGCCCGAGTCTCATCACCAGCTTGAGTCTCGTCCCCGACCGCGCTGTCGTCTTGACCGCCCTCGGCAGGTTGCACATCCCCGTCGTCATCACCAACTACAACGACGACCTCCTCAACATCCCGTTGTTGCTCGGCCTCACCCCGGTCTGGCTCGGCAATAACCGACCAGTCGAATACAGCGGCCTCGGGATGCTTCTCTATCAGATGGTCGCGGAGATCCACCATTCCATCGAAGTAGAGATCGGTGTACTCGGGGGACGTCTTGAACTCCTCGATCGCGGCGGCCAGCTGATCTGGAAGCCCGGCCACGAATCGATGATGCTCGGCTTGTAGAGTTGCCAGTCGTTCCTCTAGCCGGGTGGCTTTCTCCTCCTGCCGAGCGGCTATCTCCTCCTGCCGAGCAGCCTTATCCTCTGCCTCCTTTGGCTGCCTCAACATGTCCTCGGCCTCGGACTTTGCCTTTTGAACCTCCTCCTTGGCCCGACCTAACTCATCCTTTGTGTCTTTGAGCTCTCTGTCGGAGTCCAACTTCAGGAGGAGGGTCTTCTTGTGCCTTTCTTGCTCCTTGTGGATCTCCCTCACCCCGATGGAGTGCGCCATGTGCACAACGGCGCGCAGCTGTGAAAAGTACCAAGGGATAAGTTCTCGGCAACATTATAGAAAGTCCCTGCAACCATTAGTCGACTTGGATACTTACCGAGGCTACCGATCGGAGTGCCAGGTTGCACAAATCGGGGAAGTCCTCACCCTGAATCTCCATAAAGAAGTCATTTGAGGGAGCCACGTCCCCGATGCGTTCAAGGAGCATCCCGCATTAGTTCGGGCGCCTTCTTTGTTGGTTCTCGGAAGAACCTCTGGATGCCTCGTCTACTCGGCCGGTCTCTGACGAGGTCCTTATTGGCAGTGGCAGTGGAGCTTGGACTGATGTGGAGGTCTGCCCGGTACGTGTCGAGGGCTCGGGTGCTGGCGTCCTCTTACGCTTTTTGCTGGCCTCGGCGGCCTTGCCCTTGCCCTTCCTCTGTGTTGTCATCTGGGCAAGCCTACCAGAGCGGGAGCTCGGTGCAGTCATTTCTGTACAAAGAAAATCCAAGTTAAGCAAAGGACGAAATAAAAGAGGACGGCGACTATAAATAAAATTCTGGGCTGACCTCCGATCCGGAGTTGGCCCGACGGGTACAGGAGCCTAATCACGCCCTCGAGGTTCTCGTCGGCTATAGGTGGCCCCGCACCGAGGGAGCCACTGGACGAGTCCTCGGTACTGGACAATGAAGGCTCCCTCGTCGGCCACCCAGACCGGGAAGTGCTTGGCCCTGGAAGATCCGCATCACCCATATGGGCAACAGTAACCTGCCCGGTTTCCCAGGCAGAACGCCTAGCTCGAGAAAAACTGCTAGATTCCCCAAACCAACCGTATCTGGACAGGGTGTCCTTTCTCAGAAGAAAGGACTGTTGTCTGGATGACTCGGGCTTTTCGAACAGCTTGTCCACGGCCTCTATTACATGGCTCGGAGCTCAAGGGCGCTTAATCCAGACGTGCCCCAGCTCGAATGACCCCGGCACTTGTTCGTCCTCAGGGACAACTTCACCGGCTCGGGCTAAAAAGTTTCCCCCGACGTAAAACCATTCGTACTTCCACAGCTTATCCGAGTCGGGGTTGCCCAGAATAAAGTCCTTTCTGAAGCCGGTGAAGTAGTACCAACCGGACTGCCGAGGAAGCTTCTTCATCTTGAATACTTGCTTGAAGGCCTCCAACGGCATCTCAGTACTCCGGTGGTACTTCCACAAAATATACATCCCGATCAGCGACCTGTAGCTGTTCGGGTTTAATTGTGCCGGGCACACATTAAAGTCATTAAGCGCCCAGCGGAGGAAACGGTGCAGTGGCAGACGCAACCCGGCCTTGAAGAACTCGGTGTAAAGGGTGATAAACCCCTCCGGCGCCTCTAAAGGTGAATCCCCCTCGCTGGGAACGACGAGATCCACATCGGCCGGAATACCATATTCGGCGCGCAGTGTCCCTAACCGCGACTCTGTAATCGCGCTCGTATATCCTGCCGCTGAGGTTTGCCCAGGACGGCTTATTCGATATGCTGTGACGCCCCGTACGCGGGTGGCCTGGACCTCCTGCTCTATCTCCGGCTGTTCTGCCCCTGCCTCCTCGGCCGCATGCTCCTCATCGGAGGCATCAACCGTAATCACGCCTGCAACTTGGACGGGGGCCTCGGCATTCCGACCAGAGGTGCTCGGAGCGTCCTCCTGGGTTTGAAACTCGGTCCTCTCCCTTGGAAAAACTTGGGAATGGCCCGCTGTTGCCGCCCCAGTGTAAGGGTCTTGCTCCCTGGACGGCCTGATAAGTTTGTGCCCGCCCAGCAAATCTAAAAATTCTTGCTCGGGCACGGTCTGGGAATCGACCCTTAGGATCTGCTCCAGCCGCCTAGCCCCTTCCCATCTATGGGATGCCACCTCGACGTCAGATTGAGTCGAAGAAGAGCTACTGCTCTCCCCGCTGCTTCCCGACCATGAAGCCTCTACATTTTGCGAGTCGGACAAATCACTCATTTTTCACTCGGGAATTACCTGCTCGGGTTCTTGGTTGCTTGGTTGATATAATCCTCGGCTAGTACTTGAGCTCGGCAGCTAAAATTTCTCGTTCGTAAATTTCTGAAAATGAAGTGCAAATTGCGGAGGGGAAGGGCCCTATTTATAGCCACTTTAAGCGGGAAGTTCGAGCGCAAAAACCCAAAAGGCGCAATTAATACGCCTGACAGCCACACAGACGGCTGCGATGCGACACGCGTCCCCCGTCTGATCCGCGCGTCTTTTCACCTCACCCCGCTTCTAAGTGTCGCTTAGTCTTCTTCCTTTGAGCTGACATCACCCACTCGGCATAGTCCACCCGGTCGAACACCGACCAGGTGCACTGGGGGGCTAATGTTGAGGGTAGCTCGGCACTCCCACCGAGGACATTAACTTTGGTGGTCGGCAAATAAGTTCGGCAGAAATGGCTACCGCCCGACCCGACGAATTATGCTTCTTCCCGGGGAGCCTTCCACTGATCTGAGGGCACGCCCCCAAGAAGGCTGCCACCTCGGGGGATGAACTCTAGCTCGGGCCGGGCCACGCTATTCATCATAACACGTCACTACCCATCCTTGTTGGCCAACACCAGGCAGGCGTGCTGCCGTCCGATAGAGTCCAATCCATTGGACTATGGACGCGACACTTGTCACCTATTGCTTGATACACTTTGATGTGACACCTGGGTAATGGGCAAAACCCATCTTGCACCCGATCCAGCTGGTGGCCTATAAATAGGATGCATTTATGACGTTTTGGAGAGAGAGACCTCTTCTCATTTAATCAGCTGCCGACCTCTGCCGAACAGTTCTTGCCTTGAGCATCGGAGAGCCCTTGTCTATTGGCTAACCCCATTTCTCCGAATCATCCCTCTCACAAGTACTCAATCCCGACTAGAGGCAAGCTTAAGGGGAGGTCAGAAGGTGTTCAGTCACCCTTGGGTGTTGATCCGACGCCAGACAGCGGTAAGCATCAACAATCGACATGTATAACACATTATGTACATGGAATAACTAAGGTGGTAAATTAAGTTGATAGACAAGTGGTCTAATTCGTTCAATGATCTCGAAAGGTCTTGTATACCTTGATGCCAACTCCCATCATACTCTAAAATGATATACACTACGCTTTGGCATTACTTTCACACTCCATCAGTCGTATCTCTTATCAGCACAATTCTTTCATTAGCTTTAAGTGGTCTTAAGAAGTTCATAAACATTTTGAACCTTACCAGTTGTTTCTGTAGACACTTTAGCCGAAGTTTGATAAACTTCTCTTTTTCAGCCTAACATAAAGGTGATCTGGAAGGCTTGCCATGCAAAATCTCATTTAGATCCTTTCTAATGCTCGATTGGTAGTTGCAGATGTAAGTAAACGTAGGATAATTGAGCAGCTTACTTAGTTCAAAAATCCAGAACACAAGCATTGAGCATCAAGAACATGTTTGACATGCTCAAACTGAGCATCTATCTGAGGGTGGAAAACAACACTAAAATTTCACTTAAGCCCTTAAAGCATGTGATGTTCTTCTCATGGACATATTTATGAATAAATAAAGTGAATTTTACATTGTATTTGTATGTATGTATTTTGAATACTTTATAAATGTCATTAAAATTTCATAATTATCTATGGAACCATAAATATTATTGGTATATACAAGAGAAGAATGAAAAGTGCTAGTTGTACTTTTTTTTCACTCTCTTTACACTCTCTCAAATCACTATCTGACATATGAAATTCACTAACATTATAAATTATTATTTAAACAGAAAATAAGATATTGAAGTTCTACGTATCAAGCAATGAATAGAGAGAGTGTAAAAGAGAGTGAGAAAGAGCATGCTAGCTTAAGGATGAAATTAAAAAAGTCATTAATATATAATTAATTATTATAATTGATTACTCAATTAAAGTATGGAATCTTTACTCTAGTATTACTAGTGTAGGTCATTTTCATTAAATGAGTGCACTGTGCACAATGTGATTATGTAGGACTAGAATATGATGTGATATGAACAGCTAAATAATTTTCGTTAAAAAAATAATAGGTTCTCATCTCTTCAACCGATGGTCACATATAAGATGATCTTAATCTTGAATTATTAGCAGACTCTTATTTATGAAAGTAGAGATATTTACTATACATGCCACCCAAAACAAATGGGCTTGAATTTTGCCACAAAGAGAAAAACTTTCAGTATTTCTGCCAAGTAGCAACATAAACTTTTAAGTAAAAAGACATAATTGCCCTCAAATACGTTAGGGGCTTTTGCTAAGGTTTTTTCCCCTCTCCTTCACTCTCTTTTTTATGTTTCTCCCTCTCTCTTCGTTTCTCCTTCTACTTAATCCATCACGAGAAAAGATCTAGTGTCGTCATCGAAACTCCAACATGAGCTTGAATTAGATAGTCATGTTGTATCTCTCTTATCGACAACATGCTCAGATATGGCAAGAATCTCGAAGCTTTTTCATGCCTCAACATTGCGAGAAGGACATCTAATGCTACCATTAGAGCTCCTCTCAGAGCTTGTAGAGCTCCTCACAGAGCCTGTGGTTAGATCGTCATCTTAAAGCGCCACTAAGGTTCCTCTGTTGTCATCGACATCACCTTGCCAACAATATAAGGACACCAAAAGATTATTTTTGAGTCTTTTTTCCTTTTGATTTTTGGAACGGATTTTTTTTTCTTTTCTGATTTAATCTTATGGTTATAATTTTTGTGTTTTAGTGTTTTTTAAACTTTCTAAATTTTTGTGATTAAACTAAAATTTTTGAGTAATTTTTTGAATCCATCGTTATTGGAAATGGCGATTTTCGACATACACTAGTCGTCGTGTTATTGGTTTTGGTGGTGACCAACGAGTGACTAGGTGGAACCGATGGTAACCTAACAGATACTAAGTACCTACTAGTAACTAGTGTAGATACTATGTCCTAGTTGGGATATGTTCGAAATACTAGAAATGATGTGTTGACATGGCTATGACATTCTTTGTAAATATATATATTTTTTGGCATAACTCAATCCAAGCTTGTTTTGTGACAAATGTGTAAAGAACGCATAAACGTGCACATCATGCACGTTTTGTTGATATGTGCTTTTTTGGAACTTGTTACATTTGATGCATGGATAAAACATGTTTTCTTTTATTTTTTAAAGTTAACATTTTCTTTTTAAATGATAAAAAAAGATAGAGATAAGAAGACATAGATATAAGTTTCAGTTTTATTTTTAATAAATCTGATTTTAAAAAGGAATTTTCTCATATATGCATATATAAATAAGTATTTAGGGAGAGCTTTTATTTATTTCAATTTAATTCTTCTTTTTTGTTTTAGAGAGAGAAAGCCTAATGAAAAGTGTTCTTTACAGGCACCCTTTGGTTTTTTTTTGTATTGAGTATAAAATAAAAACCTAAATTAGAGAATGTGTAATTCTTTCCCATAAAACCCTAGACACCCACTCATTCGTTCAAGTATCTAAAGACTAGATGAGAATAGTCAAAAAGTTGAAGTTATCATATTTAAACACATTAAAAGGTATGTTGCATTTATACATTAATTGTATATTAATTAACGTAGTTATAGAGTATGACCAAAAGACTTATAAAATTTTTTTATTATACATGGTTCTATTCTGTCTGTTGTTCTCACTACGGTTTCAAATCCAACGCCATCACCATCTCTTCTTCTTCTTCTGCTGCTTCTTCTTCTTAGACCCCGCCGCCACCACTCTTCCTAACCTGCCAGTGCGTCCCTGCATCAGATTCTTCTCCTCCATGCGACTATACTCGAAGCCTCCTTACCAAGGTCAGTTTCCTCTCTCTCTCTCTGAAACCCATCACCATCTCCATCTCTTATTCTTTTTTTTTTCCTCTCAGACCCACAACAGCAGCCGCCACTCCACTTCAAGCTACCCCGAACCAACCTCATGACTCACTTTTACCGTCCCACTACGTCGATCTGGACCTCTTAATCTTGGAGTCCATCAAATCTTCTTGGTTTTTTTTTTCTTTCAATGAATCTGAGATTTTGTTTTTCATCTTTTTTGATGTTTTGATTTGGGTCTTAATTTAGAGAATCAAATTGATGATGGTGATGATGTTTCTAGGCAAGGCAGATCGAAGGCCAAAAACTAAGGTTGGTTTACTTTTTTTGTTCTTCATAGGTTCTCCATCTTGTTTTCTCAATTTTTTGCTTTTAAACGGTGTTTTTGGATTTCTTGGTCAAATTCTCAACTGGTTCTTCATCGGGAAGTTTCATCTCTTTACTTATGAGTTTTCAAATGCTTAATTGATTAGGTTCTTATTATTTTCTTGAATCATGTTTAACTATAAGTTAAACCCACAGGAACCGACCTCCTCGACCATGGATTTGGGTTTGGTGAAGGGAATAGTCGCGAGTCGTGACGAACAAATTGGTGAGCTCAGCTTGTCTGGGTTCGATGGTTTGATTGGGAGTCGGGGAAGATAAAAGGGCAGTTTGATATTGTTATCAAACAAGTGAAAATATTTTTGTTTTAAAAAATAAATTTTTTAAAAAAATTATGTTAAGAGTGTTTTTAAAATTTTTATCTCGAATAGTGTAAAAATATTTTTAAAAATTTTAAAAATAAAACCAAACAGAGCCAAAGTTTTCATCCTCGTGATTTGTTTTTTGTTTTTTTTTTCTTTGTTTAATTTTTGTTAAATGGTAGATGATTTTTTAAGGGTGTTTTAGTCTTTTTATAGTAAGTAGCCATCACGCGACCGATAAAACTGATGAAATTGACAGATGTTATATAAGTTTATCTTTTTGTACCCTTGTTTTAGTTCAAGGTCGTTTAAACTAAAAAAAAAAAAAAAGATTAGCAGGTCATCTTTTTAATAGTTTAACGATCAATGAAGCAATTTACTCTTTATTTTTCTTACAAATGGGGGTTGATTTTTGCCACAAAAAGAAAAACTTTCAGTATTTTTGCCAAGTGGCAATATGAACTTTTAAGTAAAAAGACATAATTGCGCTCAAATACATTAGGGGCTTTTGCTAATTAGGTTTTTCCCCTCTCCTTCACTCTCTTTTTTTATGTTCGATGAGGGGTGAGGATGGGTTTGGTTGGCCAGAGTTGGGGAAGATAAAGTTTTTTGTCTTCTTGATTTGTTGTTTGTTTTCTTTTTCTTTGTTTAATTTTTGTTAAATGGTAGATGATTTATTAAGGGTGTTTTGGTCTTTTATAGTAAATGGCCATCACATGACCGATAAAACTGATGAAATTAATAGATGTTATGTAAGTTCATCTATTTGCACCCTTTTTTTAAGTTCAGAGTCATTTAAGCTAAAAAAAAGAACAAGGATTAACGGGTCACCTTTTTAATAGTTCAAGGATCAATGGAGCAATTTACTTTATATTTTTCTTACAAAATAAGAGTGTATCTAATATGTTTAAAAAGGCAAAAAAAAATTCAATTGTAAAAATTGAGTGGGGCAATAGCATGCCTCCATCCCTATTTATGCTACACGTTTATATGTAATACTTATAAAAGTTTGTCATACTACCGTTCATATTACATGTTTAAGTTGTACAGTGTGTAAATATATGTTACATTTATAAAAAGTAAGTTGTAAAATATGATATTTATAAAAATTCTACTTAGCAGAATGATATCATCTGCTTCTTCAAGATTTCTAAGTCGACATAGGACGTCTACCAAGCAACCTTATTAAGTAAAGGTTGATCAATTTATTAGAATTGTTTGACCAAGATCAATTAGTCCAACATGACTGTAAGCATTCAATCCTCAGAAAAGCTACATCATGAAGCAACTAGAGAGAAAAAAAAATTACTTGGGGGTAGAGCTTGTACTAAAATTATCAAGAAAAAATATATAAAGGAGATTTGGAACTTTAAAGAGATGACAAAATATAATTTTTATAAAATTGTTTATACATTATTGAAAGGAAAGAAGTTGAAAAGGGCGACTGTCTACCCTCATCCATGTATAGTTCCGATCATGCAATTGGCCGCATTTTAGAAAAGGATAAATTGTACATACATACAATTTTTATCAGTTGCATGTTGAATCCCAAATATTTAATTTTAGCATCTGGACCTCTAAATTTGACAATCATTGATAATAGAGTCCAATTGATAACAATATCAATTAATAGACGTTAATAGGGTAATGTAAAAACTTTTGAGTATTTTCTTCCACTAATGGACGTTTATTAAGAATTGGACACCTAATAGCAAAAGGTTTTCAAATTGAGAGTCTCATTTACCTATATTTAAAATAAGTTTTTTAAAAAATAAAATAAAATAAAAGTTAAGAGTCTCAATTGCCAAATACTAATATGGTGTTTGACAATATGAGTTAGAACCAAAACTTTTGGTTGCTATAATGTAAAGCTCTCACATGCAAAAAATTGG
Source organism: Artocarpus heterophyllus (assembly GCA_025403435.1). Taxonomy (NCBI): domain Eukaryota; kingdom Viridiplantae; phylum Streptophyta; class Magnoliopsida; order Rosales; family Moraceae; genus Artocarpus; species Artocarpus heterophyllus. Next base: position 26,846,258 of record CM046347.1, read on the forward strand.
TTCTAACTAATACTCCCACAAACACTATAACAATTAATGGTGCACCGATACATTTAAGCCTTTCAAAAAATGTTTCATGACTACAACCTAATTTGTAAATCCTATAGCTATTCCTCAATAGATTAAATTCCTCATTTTTACAATGAGTGATTAAGATATTGCAAATAGGAAAATGGTGTTATAAAACAAATGCAAACAACTAAATTGTAAAGCATAAAATAGATAAACACAAGAGAATTAGAAAGAAACTACAACGACCTATCTTTTCGGACAGTCACTTAGCTTTTTTAAACTTCATTTCTTAACTAAAATCTTACTTACTAGTAAAAAAATATTGAGTAAATTTTTTTTTCTTTTCTTAAAACATACTTGCGTATGTTTCAACGTAACTAAAACATAACTTAAAACTTAACTTTATAATTATTCAAAACATTTCATAAAATATATCTTTTAAAAATGTTTTTCGTAACGCATTTCTTATAAAACATTTCCTTAAACATTTTCCATCTTAAAACTTTTAAAACACTATTTCAAAAGTGAAAACTTTTTTTAAGCTGTGGAAACATTCTGTAGTAGTATCCATACCCAACCTAATCATCTATTTCTCTATGACATCGAGTTTTTCAACTAGTCATATTGGTCTCCCGTAAGATTACCTATAGTATGAAGGAACTTATAATGAGCATTTGCCTAATAAGTTTAAACATAATCTCACAAAATATTAAAAAAATATATCGTAAAATATTGCTCTTAAATTTTTCTCATAAAATCTTCTTCATAAACATTTTCTTGTATATTTTTTTCATGAAATGTTTTTCATAAACATCTTTCGTAAAGCATTTCTCTATTTGTTTTCATAAACATATCTCAAAAACATTTCATGGAAAGGAATACAAGTAAAATCATAATGCATGATTCTATTTATGCTCATTTATGAACATCTATTTATGAAGTTTTTATGATCATTTATAACTTAAACTTCTTATCATCGTTCTTATCCTTTCTTGATATATGGGCTTAAGTGTTTGTGCCAACAACATTGATCATGAGATCTTATCCCTTGTGAAAGACTTAAGACTATCGAACAACGATGTCATACTTTATTTTAACTTTTAAACCTATCGTCAAGTGGTTGATACGACGCTTTTCTTTTAGCTTTTGGGTTTAGATTACCGATCTTGTAATTCTAGTGAACATTATGCATGACATAATTTAATGTGAATATTAAACATAATAATTGCAAATACATTGCAAATAATAACTTGAACTTTTAAAACTTTATGCATAACAATTGCAATACATTTCAAACATTTATAAAGCATTTGAAATTTATATTCTTCATGCTATAGGTGAGGTTTGAAACTTACTTACTTATAGCTCTAGCTTTCCTATTTCATTCATTTTTCTTTTATTAGTCGGCTTTTGTGTCCTATTTCAAATGACATCTGACTATTAGCTAACCTTTCTCATTGTCGACTAACTCGATCGATAACGGAACTTTAAACTTTAATATTTCATTCCTTTTACTTAACTTCGTTCTTATCGGTTCATTACTCAGTTACTTAACTTGTATGCTTCTTTATTAAATTCCTTGTCTAACTAGATGGTTTCATTACTTAATGTGATAAGAACATTTTCTGTCTAATGGCGCCTCGCTAAATTGAAGTGCTCGGCTCTATTTAGCGGTTTACTTAAAATAACGATTTTGCCTTTAACGGGTTTTCCATAAGCCTTGTAACTCTACTAAACCTCTCATTCTACTTTAACATCCTGATACTTATAGGATAAGAAAAAAATCTCATTAAGAGGTGTTTTCTTAATTTAGTTGTTTTGGGGTCCGTTTGACTTTTTTATGAAAAATGACCATTTTGCCTTTGATGAGTCTTAGAAAACTGTTGGTACCCGTTTTAAACTCAATATTAGATTTCTTTAGTACTTGTAATGTTATGGAAAATAAAACATCGGCTTTCCTTTCGATAAAATCTACTTTATCAAAACATTATAGTTTTGACTCGTAATGCAAAAATCTTAACGATTTTGCCTTTAACGTTGTTCTTTCTTCTTTACTTGATAAAAACCCTTAATCTTTTCAAAATTCAAACTAGTGGTTACTCACTACCCATTTCAAGTAGGAAACTAGCATTTTCTTAGTGAAAATCCAGTGTCATACAGTTTACGATTTTAACCTGAAACACAAAAATCTTGACATTATTGCCCCCATGACCAAAAACGACCACTCTATACTGAAACATCTAGTTTTTCACAAGGATTAAAACTTACTTAAACTCATTAGCCTACTTAACATCATTTCATAAAATTTTCTTTTTTATGAAATTTTGTTATTAAAATCTCATAAAATTCATAACTTAAAATCGGTAAAGAATTTTTGCGGACCATCCATGATTCCTAATTATTTCCATGAGATCTACAACTTTTATGTTTTAACTTTCCTCAAAATTATTCATCTTAATGGCGTTCTCAGAAAGGTAGAATTGAAATCAAATTGCTTCGGCTTATTTTGATTGGAATTTGAGCAGGATTTCTTCACAAAGTTTTTTTGGATCGACGTTTCAAATAAATTATATGTTGAACCCAAAAAATGATTCGGCCCCTAAAGGCCTCAAACATTCAATTCTTTAAAAAATGCCCTTAAAACACCCTTTTTATATATTAACTTTCTTTAACTTTTTTTAGGGTTAATCACATTTAAACCTTTAGAAACATTTAATCAAGTACTTAATACTTCAAATAACCATGGCATAAAGTCCTTCAAACATTCCTTAGTTCATACAGTTTACAATTCGTACACAGATTTAATGTAAATAACAAACTTTTCAAAGCTAGGGTTTAGGGTTTTACCAACAAATTTTCCAAGCTTTGCACCTTCTCTTTAATGCTTGGAACTCTCCTAATCCTCCTTGTCATTATTATGCAAAACCCATGAAAATCCCAACAAAAACCTATGCAAAATACTAAAAACACTAAGAGAAGGTTTTTAACTCTAAAAATTGTCAAAGCTTTTCTCCACAACACTTGAACTTGTCTTTAGAGTGGATTTGAGGTTGTGTTTTTGAAAAATATGAAGGAATTCATGGGAAAGAGTGACGTTCTCTTTAGAGGATAAAAATGGCTTAGTTTCTCCAATTTTGTATTATACCTTTTGTCTCATTAAACACCTCATAATGGACTAAATTGTCATTAAAAATTTACGACAAATCACCCATCCAAAACTGGATCTAGTGTAGGGAAAGATGTGGCCATTTTTTTCAACATTTAGGAGTCTCCAAGTGGGCCCTATATTATTTCTTTAACAGTCCAAATTTATACTGCATTGTGTTTTTCTGGTACTACTAGTATATCTCCCATATTGCCAGTATTTTTTCCTATACTGTTTTTCATGGTCCACAAGCTTCCACATCATCCACACGGTATAATTTCTATACTGCTTAGCTTTACACAGTCTAATTTTTATATTGTATTACTTTATGCAGTATAATTTATATATTACATAACTTTATGTAGTATAATTTTTATACTACTTAACTTTATGTAATTTAATTCCTATACTGCTTAACTTTATGCAATATCATTCTTATACTGCATAACTTTATCAGTATAATCATTATACTGCATTATTCTCATACTGTAAATTTTGCACTGTTAAATTTTTATGTTGTATAATTTTTTATATTTTTATATAGTATTTTTCTTAAACTGTACTTTTGTTTCAAAATCTATTGCAATACATTCTGCATCAGCTAGGCTTTCTAGCTATTTTTCATGTCATTTGTTCCTTGTTGAAGACTACGACATAATTTTTAATCTTAAAAATCTCATTTTTCACTTTTATAATTTTTTTTTCATAAAAGACGTATTAAAACAATAATTCTTGTGATACTTTTTATGCTCTTAAAATATTTAACAAATTTTTGAACATAAATTTTAGCTCAAAAATTTTGTACTTAAATTATTTAACATAATCCTTAATCGTTGCATATTTAATGCATTTGGAAATTCTCAGGTGTCACAGAAACAATTTTATTATTCATCATCTTATATTGTGTATAAACACAAGCTCTCAATACCATATATAAGCTAAGGATCATAAAATAGGAGAAGCCAAAAGTCAACAGTTATAACAACAAAATAATATTAATAGAGTCATAATTTGGAGGTTATAAAGGTTACAAAATACCAACACTAATGGTTATTAAGGTGGGAATAATGCAATTTATGAGGGTGTTGGGAATACGAACATCTATACTAATAAACTAATTTATTCAAAACACTCCCCCTTGAATGTTCATTGCTTAAGAATATATGTCTCGTGAAAAACCTTTCTATGAAAAATCTTGTGGGAAAAAATCCTAGTTAAGGAAAAAATAGTACATTATTCTCGTAAGATTGGCTTGAACTGCCTTGTTAAAAACCTTGCTATGAAAACTTGATAGAACAAAACCTATGCAAAGAAAAAAGTGCACCATGGCCAACAGTCTCCCCCTCATGTCAACATGTCTTTTTCAGCAAAATCATACAAAGATCTTTGAGTCGACGTATTCTAGTTATAGAAAGTATATCTATAAAATTTTTTCAAATTGTCACATCACTAAATTCAATGAATGTCATCCTTTAGGAGCTCATACATGAAAACAAGTTGTTGGGAAACATGTTGTATTATGTCTCCTTAACTTGGGTGATAAACATTACATATTCCCCATATAATGTCGTCAAGCTTCCTATGCTAAATAAAAGGTCACTTGTTGCTTGGATATAGTGGAGTAAAAATATCAACAATGCACATAAGATGACTATCTCATGAATTGCAAACATTTCAACATGATTCAAAGATCAAGACAATAGTTTGCTTTATAAATCACCAAGATATAGCAATACCACCATATGTAAACAAGTAGCATGTTTGTAATTATACTTTTATATGGATTAAAAAATATTTTACACTCAATAAATTCTAATTTAAGCTTTTGAATAATATAGCCATATCAGATGTTCCATAATGAAAATGAAATATTTGTTTAACACTTTTTCAATATCTTTGAGAACTATATCTTGTAGTACGATAACAAAGATTGTCGTGTAAGATCTTGTGCCATTAGCACATACATTAGGGCACTAATAATATTATTTAGACCAAGAATTTCTTCAATATCACCTAGATGATAATTTTCATTTTAAGAGATTAAAAGCATATTCAAGGGATCAAACAACCATTGGAGAATACATTGGGGGTATTAGAAGGTGAACAATAATAATAATAAGTCAATTTGATTTATAAGACTCTTTGTTGGATGTTTAACACTTTAGAATGTTCCTCATTAAAACCTTACTAGATAAAAAGTTCATAGGACAAAAATTCTAGGGAAGGATAAAGAGTACATCATTCTTATAATACACTGCTAAAACTACCTCATTAAAAACTTTGTCAGAAAAAGCCAGTGAGAAAAAACTTTGACCAAGGGAAAAAAAAGTACATTGCGTATTTGTGTCTCTTTTTTATCGCTATCATGGTTCTCTCAATAATAATTAATTTGATAGAAAATGATTGAGTCGTTGCATATTATTGTAAACAAATTCAAGATATTTGCAATCGACTATCTGAACTTATTACTCTTAGCACTTTTGCTAATATTTCAACTATCACTCTTTAGGAGCTCATGTGTCATAAATAATTTCATAAAAGTATTGGCTATTTTTATGGGTATACATGAGCGAGCCTTTACCTATATTTATTTCGTAATTGGGAGAACAATGGTGCAACAATTATTTGCACATAAACTCATCTCCAAGTGTATAAAATATTGTACACCTTATAGTTGAGTACTTATCATTCTACTTAATTATTCAGATAATATCTCATACTCTAATATACTAAATTAAATACTGAAATAATATACAAAACACTGTATAAAAATTCAAGACAGAATTATTTTGGTGTACCCTCAAAATATATAATCATGAAATAAATGATAACAAAAAAATGCACAATATCCTTAAAAGTATTTTAGGTCAATTTTTTTATATGTAAGAGAAATTATAGATAAGCATTTTTTTAAGCAAATCTCAAACTTCATATCTAAATAAACTTTTTTCTATGAGATTTGTCTTAAATTTCTCTTAATAATCTCTTTTAGAAGTTTCTATAAACAAACACAAATCCAGAATATTTGAGTATATTATAAAGCAATGGAGATATTATTTTGCTAGCACTTCTATTTTTTATATCATAAAAATATAATGGTACTATTCAAATCTGGATTGCATCTTTTTACACAAAGATCTTTGTGACCTTAGTAATTAAATGCGTAACTTCAACTTATATCTTTCAGACATTTGAAGTCCTCTTAGTACTTTTTGTAAATATCAATAGGTTGTTGCAACATGTTTCTTAGACGCACATGAACTTATTTTATATATTACTAAGTTATCAAAATATAATTGCCTATCCATCGTTTATGAGTACCGTCACTCATATTCTTTATAAGTTTTCTGCAAAAACTTATTATAACTCCTAATTTATTCTATAATCTTATACATTTTCATATGAATATTCATTTCCACCAACTTGCTTTAATATTTAAAATATTTTGGACTGTCCACAATACTTTGCATTAAGATATATACTTGTCTGGACTTTGTGTCTTTTACTTATAGGCCTTTTTTTATATGTCAATCATTTTCGACAAATTTCAATTTATCTTTTAAAATCCCCACTTTCTTTTCAATATACTAATAATTCATGCTTTTTGAAATTGTAGACATTAACTTTCATTGCAATTTAACTTTACTTTTATATTGACATGACTTGTGGAGCTTTTCCTCTTTTCTTTACTATTTCTAAATTTCAGGTATATCCTTTGAACTACTTTAGGAGCTCGATGACTTCAAGAAGTTTGATCTTTAAAAAATATATCAAATTGTCATGTCAATAACCTTGTATGAGTATGTTCTTTTTAAGAATATGGTCTCTTTGTAATACCAATATATTTAAAAATTTCTTTCTCTTCCAATAAGTGTGTTACTTTGACTAGACAAGCCTTCAATGCTTCAAGCGTTTCTTGGACTCATAAGTTAACATATTATCATTTAGAGATCTCAATCTAAGCTATTAATTTAGTAGTTGGAGAAGTGATTCAGTTACTTTCTTTTTCATATTAATTAACAATTTTATACTGCATTGCAATATTCAATCAATCAATCTGTGCAAGGATCAATAATATCCAACTACAAATTCCCTCCCTTAATGGCGGGAATATTTTTCCAAATGATATTACATGTAGAGATTTTCAAAATATGTATGTTCATGCCCAAGATGCCTTTTGGGTTAGCAAACTTTTAGTTCGTCATAACATTTTTTTATTGTTGTCTTATTACAACTTAGAACAAAAAGTGGAAATAAGTCTCTAATATATCCATATAAGTATTAACATATACCCTCTTGCATGTTTCTTTGTGCATAAAACCAAACATAATGTAAAAACATCTCGTATATTTTATAGCTATTATGATTATTTTTCCTTTTCATTAGTATAATGACAATATCATGGGTACGTCATCAATAAAATCATTTAATTCGTATACTCAACAAATTGAAACCTCTAAATATCATAATTAATTTCTTGTTACTCCATTAGGCTATGTATGTGATCTTTCCAAACAATTTTGCATCACAACCCTTTTTATTTTCTTCTTCTTTTTTTTTTTGTCACTTTTTCACTTCCAGTGGTTATATGCGACTTTCTCAAAGTTGGAGGATGCTTGTATTATAATATAAAATGTGCTCAATTAAATGAACTTGAATAAAACAAAGAGGATACAATCAATAACTAAACTCTTTCTTTTGTTTTTTCTCCATTTAAGCTTTATAACATCACATTTATATTTTCAATGATCAATAGGTACATTATTCATGGAGGCACTGCTATAGCTTCATTTGTCATACTAACATTCTTATAATAAACTGATGATGACAAAATTTCTCCCTTGATTTAGGGTTGATATTGACATTTAGACTACAATAAGTACGTACTAAAGCCTTTCTATGTTACATGTCAAGTAACCAATTTTTGTTATTATTCGTGGGAGTTTAATATCACAAACTTTTAATCTCCTCATAATTTCACGCTTCCAATGCATATTTTATTTTGTTCATTAATAGTAAAGACATTGAGGAATCTTAAAAAATGTCCCTTAGCCAACACATATATGCAATATTCACTTCAAGGAATATACAAAAATAATTAAGAAAAATTGATCGCTATTTTATTTTCCATGACCTCATCACGATTGCTCTTATAATTGTAATATTATTCAACATTTATACCATGGAGTATGTAAAGTCAAATAGCCAATTAAACAATATTAATGGCTTTTAATAAATTATTGGCTTAAAAGAATATGTCAATATAGTGTATTCATGTCATCAAAGAATATCAACAGCCATCTAAAAATAATAATTATAAATTTATATAAATTGACCATCCTAACCAATATAAAAATAATGGCTAATCAAATCATGATATATATTAAAAGTTGCACAAAACATTAGTATGCTTATCTATATGGATGGAATAAATACCTATATTTTAAAGAACACACACGTTATTATATTTAACGTTACACAGTAAATTTTGAAACTAAACCAAATATAATATTGGGCATATAAATAATCTCATCATGAGTCTTGTTTAACTAATGAAAAATCCATCAAACCAAATAAAAGATCTAATTTTAAATCTTGGGTAAAAAATACACTATGTATCATAGTTGTTTTCAATAATATAGCTAACAATTACTATTATATTACTTTCCTTTTTGCTGCAAACTATGTTAATAAAAATTATATACTAAAACATATGTTAAGAACAAGTCATTCGGCTATGTGCCCGTAAAACATGTAGAATTTAATGAAATATGCTCACAAAAACTTCCTAATACAAGCTCTCAATGGCTTTATATATATAGACCAAGTATTATAAAATAAGAGAAGTCAAAAATCAAGAGTTACATCAACAAAATAATACTAATAGACTAGTAATTGAAAGGTTGTGAAGATTATAAAATACCAATATTAATAGTCATTATAGTGAAAATAATACAATTCATAAAAATATTAGAAATATAAACATTTATACTAATAAACTAATTTATTCATAACAAATGACTATTTTTTTGTTTTTTGCTAAACGCTTTTATTGATTTCCAATTTTCCATGCGCTTTTACGTCAATTTCGCTAAACAGAGAGAAGCTTTTTCTGCAACGCACGCGAAAAGATAAAAAAGTAAAAACTAAACACTACTCCAAGACACTTCCTCGCTCAACACTTCCTTTTTGCGTCTCTCATTTGCCGTGCTTCAACAAAGGTGGAAGGAGTCCTATTTTTACTACAAACTTATAGCTTGGACGCGTGACACATGACACGCTCACTTTTGAGTTAATGGTAAGATGAACAAAATGCAGGGAAGGAAACTTCGAGGAAGCTTCATATGCATCTTATTGTAATATCAATATTATATATAAACAAAGTTAATGGGCTTTAGAGGCCAACTTAATGTTGGGCTCTTTGATCAATTGGATTCTATTTGGGAAGCCGGTATTGATCCTTAATACTCCCCTCAACACCGGCTTTCGATCTCTTCTGACTTGATATGTTGAGCTGACTTTGAAACTTTTCAATTTTACCAGTGCTTAATCCTTTAGTGAGCATGTCTACATCTGTGTTGACATGGTGTGTTTCAATATCTTCTTGTAGTACTTTTTCTCTGATGATATGGTAATGCACCTGTACAAACTTTGTTCTTGCATGAAACACTAGACTTTCTGCCAAACAAACTGCCGATTGATTGTCCCAAAAAAGAGTGGCATTGCATAATCAACTTGTTGGTGTAGATCTTTCATCAATTGAATTAACCATGTGCTTTCTTGAGCCGTCATAGCTGCTGCTCTATACAATGCTTTTGTGGTTGACAGTAAAACTGTCCCTTGTCTCTTACCATACCATGAAACTACTTCTGAGCCAAGTTTGAACACGTATCCAATTGTCGGCCGACATGTGTCATAATCTCCTGCATAATCAGCATCGTAGTAGCTTAACCAATTTGCAATCTTCGTCTTTCTTATATAATAGACCATAGTCAATTGTACCTTTGACATATCTCAAAATTTGCCAAACCGATTCCAAGTGTAACTTCTTGGGAATTTGCATGTATCAAATTATTACGCTGATTGCAAAGGAAATGTCAGGTCGACTCAAAGATAGGTAAATAAAACTACCTACAAGCTGTCGATACATTCTTCCATCCTTCAAGTCTTTGCCTTCATGTCCACACAACTTAGAATTAGCTTCCAATGGCGTAGCAATGGGTTTGCACTAAAATCTTTGCAATAAGTATTTTGCATACTTATACTAACAAATATATAATCCTTGTTCTATGCGATCAACCTCTAAACCAAGGAAATGCTTGAGCTCTCTAAGCTCTTTCATTTGGAAGCAAACTGATAGATTCGCTCTTGTTCGACAAATTTATGTTTTACCATCTCTAGTGATAATCAAATCAGCTACATGCATAAGCACTATAGCTAACTTTCCTTCTCTAGCTTTAACAAATAAGCTAGAATCTGTATGTGCCATAGAATAACCACTTTGTATCAAAAACTCAACAATCTTACTATACCATGCCCTTCGCGCTTGTTCTATAGAGTGCCTTTTTCAACTGGGTGAGCTTCACTCTCAAATCCCCTTAGTTGAATCATGTAAATTTCTCGATCTAATTCTCCATGCAAAAAGACATTTCTAACTATTTGCCATAATTTCCAGTCTTTACTGGCCACAAGTGCTGAAAGAACCCATACAATAATTATTTTTTCCACTCGACTAAATGTCTCATCATAGTCTAATCCATACTATTGAGAGAATCCTCAAGCTACCAGTCGAGCTTTATATCTCTCAATTGATCCACTAGAGCAAGATTTGATCTTGTATACCCATTTGCAAGAGATGGGTTTAATGTTTCTTGGCTTTGGCACTAGATCCCAAGTTTGATTCTATTCCAACACAGTGATTTCTTCTTTCATTGTCTTCACCTATTCGAAGCTATGAGATGCTTCCTCGTAACTCTCTAGCTCTTTCAGACTTCCTTCCTCTGCTACGGCTGCATTGGCATACTTGGGATTTGTCTTTCGTACTTTGGTTGACAGTTTAAGCTATTTTTGTAGACTGGTTTTTTTTGTTGACTTAGTTTGACCTCTTTTGTTTGTCTTTGGAACACACCAGTCCACCATGGACTCGCCGTTGCCATGTGATTGTCATTGTTCCTATTTTTTGGACCCTCAAGTGCTTTCAAATTTGGTCGCAATTTAACAATCTACTCTCCCATCTTTTCTTGTAGTTTATCTTCCATTTCTTTAGAATATGGTAATTCCTATTTTTTCCTGGAGACCAACATAAAGATGCTGCATCATACCACATTTCATGATGTATAACATCGACTACTAGTAGCGTCTCAAAATTTTCAATCTTTTCTTTGGCTGTTGTATCCCACAAAGTTAGACTGAACAACTTTTTTGTCAAATTTGCTGCGAAAGTAACTCAACATGAACACACAACACACACAACTAAAACTCAAAAATGACTGGCTACGAGTTTAGCACCTTATAATTTCTTAAAGGGTAAAGCAAAGCTAAGCCTTGGTTGGGGAAGCTTGTTGTTAATGTGAGTTGCCATCTTTCTACACTTAGCTAAAAATCTACTAGGTACATTCTTTGCATGAAGCATACTTTAACACGTCTTTGGAAGATGTTGATTCTTCCTCTTCATTGCTCCATTTTGTTGTGGCTATTTGCACACATGAACCAGTGGCGTATCTTGAAACTTCATAGATATTGAGTGAACTCATTTAAATTGTACTCTTCAATGTTGTATGTGTGCAAGCACTAGATCTTACTACCAATTTCTTCTTTGACTAGTTCTTTAAATTTGATAACTATCAATGATTTTTCTTCCATAAAGAAAACCCATACATGCCTTAAGAAGTAATCAATAAATGTGAGCATGTATAACATTTCGTTAATAGACAATTGCTTGATGTGGCCAAACATGTCAGAGTGAACTAGCTCTAATGGTGCCTTCGCTCTGAACTTGGATTCTTCATATGGTAACTAGTGTGCTTTACCATATTGACATACACGCAAACTGTATTTTCTCGAACTTCAAGTCGAGGAAGACCCTTAAGCATTGAACTCTTCATCATAACTTTTAATTTTTGATAGCCGACATGTCTCAATCTTGCAAACGACAAATCCATTGTCTTATTCTTTTAAATCTTGTCTACATAAGCAGATTCTACTGACATTACATACATAAATTTTAGTCCTCGTCTTGTTGTTGTTAGTGTACCAAAAATGTTAATGTCCTTATATAATTTATCACGTAGACCGAATAAAACATAGTGGCTTGATGATGTTATTAGTGCCATTAATAGAAAATTTTCTTCATGCCTAGTATGTGATAAGCGTCTTCAAGTGGCATTTTATTAGGACTATAATGGGCATAATAGTTACCTTGCCAATATGGCATGCCTTGCCAATATAGGCACTTGGCTACCTCAAATTATTAGTTGTCACCACCACACGGCTTCCTTTGTACTCGGTCACATTTTGCAACTTTTCTTGGTCACAAGTTATGTGATTTAAACATCCAGAGTTAACAATCTAATCGTTCTCGTAGTCTATCCATCAAATAGTTGTCACCATAAGCAGTACTTTTTTTTCCGTCGTGAATGATGCTTCAACATCCCACTTGTCATCACTTTGACTCTCCATCTTTGATGTTGTTGCATTACCTTCTGCAAACTTTCTCTTATACCAATAATTTTTAGCCATGTGGCCCTTCTTGCCACAATTGTAACAATTGCCATCAAATTTCTTCTTTTGTTTTGATTAACCACTCTTGTCGTCATTCTTCTGAACCCCCCTTGATTGTGATCTCCCTTAATAACCACTTGATCTGTCATCATTTCTTCTTGATTCTTTTCCAGTATTTTTATTAGGTTTGTCTTTGCCCTTACTATTAAAGAGAGCTTCTTCCTCACTTTTATAGTGAGACTCTACCCATTTGTTTCGCTAATACTTCTTAGTCTGCAAGTAGATTTTTGAAATCTACAAGCGACGATTAAGCTAGCAACGTTGTATCGGGGTAACAAAGCCTCTGTACTTTGGTCTCAACCCATGAATGATTATTCTTATCATTCTAGGTCCTTCAATACAAGCAATAGGATCAAGTTTAGAATTTTCATGGCATAAAGATTTTACCTTTGCAAATATTGATTGATCATCTAATCTCCCTGCTTAACGTTTGGCAACTCATTTTCTAAAAGTTGTAATCTCGTATCATTTTTCCATGAGAAAAGTGCTTTAAAAGTGTCTCAAGCTTTTTTGGTGTTTCTGCTCTCTTTATGTGCTCTAGCATTTCTTTCTCTATTGTGGCTCGATAGCAAACAAAGCCTTCCCTGCTTTAATCTTCTATTTAAATAATGTGTCATTGGCATCTTCTGCCGCTAGTTATGTAACTTCACTACCCCCGAAAACTTCCTAAAGGTCTTGCCCTTGCATATAAGACATCATACATGTTGTCCACATGTTGTTATATTGGTTGTTGAGTTTTTGGATTTCTTCAATTACTTGAAGATCACTTATCGTATTGGCAAGATTTCGATATATATCACTTATTAACTTAGTAGTTAATATTGATTTGTGGTTTATTACTTATTAACTTGGTAGTTTATCATTGACTAACCAATATTAATTAATGATCAATCAATAATTTATCGATTTATCAATGATAAACTATTAGCAAATCAACTATAAATCAGTTAATTCACATTAAATCATTGGTTTACTCAATCATTAACCACTACAAAAAAAAAAAAAAAAGAACATTTACCTAAAAAGAAGTTCGACCCTTGATTAAAACAAGGTGGCCATAATCAGCTATCCACTAAATTTTTTCAAGATTAAAATAGAAGACATTGTAAAGATTTAACAAATTAAAAAAGTAAAGTGCCAAAATATTAAAAAAAAAGGGTTTAGTCAATTCATGAAAATTTAAAGGCTAAAACTAATTAAAATTACTATTTATTGGTTTTTTCTAAAGGGATTTCTTATATGGAAAACCTCATAGGTGGCGCGTATTTATTGTGGTCTTTAATAAATCTAGTTTCAACGCATTAGCTTTAAATCAAACAGTGTAAAACTCTTACATGCTATAACGTAAGTGAAAATAATCGGTGGCCATAATCAAACAATGTAAAACCCTTGATTAAAATAAGGTGTCGAGGTGGCCATAATCAGCTATCTACTAAATTTTTTCAAGATTAAAATAGAAGACATTGTAAAGATTTAACAAATTAAAAAAGTAAAGTGTCAAAATATTAAAAAAAAAGATTTAGTCAATCCATGAAAATTTAAAGGCTAAAACTAATTAAAATTACTATTTATTGGTTTTTTCTAAAGGGATTTCTTATATGGAAAACCTTGTATGTGGTGCGTATTTATTGTAGTCTTTAGTAAATTTAGTTTCAACTCATCAGTTTTAAATCAAACAATATAAAACTCTCACATGTTATAACGTAAAGTAAAAATATATTAGATTATAAAATTCTTATATGCTACAATACTTTTAATTCTAATTCTTAGTTTTAACTCCTCAAATACTCTATAAAACGGTTAAAAAACAGTTACCATTGGTCCAACAACAGAAATTGCCTTTTTCTAATTAACCTTTCTCAAATCAAAGAGTGTCCGAACGAGCAAAAGACCCGCCAAAAAAAGGAGTCTCATCACCACCGATGATCTGCGGAGTGCGAAGCAGAAACTTCTTCGTCGGCCTACTGAAGAGCGCCACCACTCTCTCCGAGCTCAGCCAGACCCACGCTCAGGCCATCGTCCACGGCCTCCAACACGACCTCGCCTTCCTCACCAAGCTCACCCACAGGCTCTCCGACCTCAACGCCATTCGCTGGGCACGTGACCTCTTCCTCACCGTCCCCAATCCCGACCTCTTCCTCTTCAACGTCCTTCTCAAAGGATTCTCCTTCAACAACTCCCCTTTTTCCTCCATTTCTCTCTACACCCACTTGAGGAAAAACACCTCTCTTGTCCCTGATGAATTCACCTATGCGTTTGCTATCTCCGCCGCCTCCTGTCTTAAGGACCCTGAGTGCGGGATTCTGTTGCACGCGCATTGTATAGTCGATGGGTTGTCTTCGAATTTGTTTGTCGGGTCCGCGATGGTTGACTTGTACTTTAAGTTTTCTAAGGTTGAGCTTGCGCAGAAGGTGTTTGATGGAATGTCCGAAAGGGATACGGTTTTGTGGAACACTATGATATCTGGGTTGGTGAGGAATTGTTGTCTTTCAGACGGAGTGAGGGTTTTTTCAGACATGGTTGCAGGTGGGACGAGATTCGATTCGAGGAGTTTGGCAGCAGTTCTTCCGGGAGCAGCGGAGTTGGGGGAGTTGCTTGTGGGGATGGGGATTCATGGTTTGGCTTTGAAGGTGGGATTGGAGTCTGATGTTTATGTCCTTACAGGGTTGGTTTCATTGTACTCGAAATGTGGGGAGGTTGGCGCAGCTAGGTTCCTGTTCAGGCAGTTGAGTTCTCCGGATTTGGTATGCTATAATGCAATGATTGCGGGCTACACTTGCAATAATGAGACGGAGGCTTCACTGAGGCTTTTCAAGGAATTGCTTTCCTTGGGGAAGAAAGTAAATGCAAGCACAATTGTTGGGTTGATTCCTATATCTTCTCCCTTTGGTCATCTGGAACTTGCTAGCTCCATTCAAAGTTTCTGTTTGAAGTGTGGTATTCTCTCAGATCCTTCTGTTTCCACTGCATTAACGACTGTTTACTGTAGACTGAGCGAAATAGAATTGGCAAGACAGATATTTGATGAATCTCCGGAGAAAAGTTTGGCGTCTTGGAATTCCATGATCTCGGGTTACACCCAAAATGGGCTTACGGAGGCTGCAATATCTCTTTTCAGGGAAATGATGACCGTGTTCAGTCCAAATCCAATCACCATTACGAGTATTCTGTCAGCTTGCGCTCAACTCGGTACCCTAAGTCTTGGAAAATGGGTCCATGGCTTGATTAAGAGCAAAAATCTCGAGTCTAACACATTTGTGAAGACTGCTTTGGTTGACATGTATGCTAAGTGTGGGAGCATTACGGAGGCTCGGGAATTATTTGACTTGATTACAAAGAAGAATGTAGTTACTTGGAATGCTATGATATCGGGATACGGGCTCCATGGTCATGGGCATCAAGCGCTCAAGCTCTTTGACGAGATGTTACGTTCTGGGGTTGCACCAAATGGTGTTACTTTCCTTTCAATCTTGTATGCTTGCAGCCATTCGGGGTTAATTAGAGAAGGAGATAAAATTTTCAAGTCCATGATTTGTGATCACGGTTTTGAACCGTTACATGAGCACTACGCATGCATGGTTGACATCCTCGGTCGGGCTGGACAGTTAGAGCAGGCCTTGGAATTCATAAGGAGAATGCCAGTTGAGCCTGGAATTGTTGTCTGGGGATCTTTGCTTGGTGCTTGCATGACTCACAAGGACACAAGAATAGCACTTCTGGTGTCTGAGAAGATATTTGAATTGGACCCTGGAAATACAGGATATTATGTCCTGCTTTCTAATATTTACTCGGTTGATAGGAATTTTCCAAAGGCTGCCATGGTACGACAAGTGGTCAAAAATAGGAAGCTTGAGAAGACTCCTGGGTGCACCCTCATTGAGATTGGCGAGACCACACATGTCTTTACGGCTAGTGACCGAAGCCATCCTCGAGCCACTGAAATCTACGCAATGTTGGATAAGTTAACGGAAAAGATGAAGGAAGCTGGATTTCAGACGGAGACTGTCGCTGCTTTGCATGATGTGGAGGAGGAAGAGAAGGAGCTGATGGTGAAAGTTCATAGCGAGAAGCTCGCCATTGCTTTTGGTCTTATTGCTACAGAACCCGGAACTGAAATCAGGATCATTAAGAATCTTCGGGTTTGCTTAGATTGCCATAATGCAACTAAATTTATATCCAAGATCACAGAGAGAGTTATTGTGGTCAGGGATGCTAATAGATTCCATCATTTTAAGGATGGTGTGTGCTCTTGTGGAGATTATTGGTAAAAACAAATAGTCTTAACTAATTAAGGTAGGTGGGAACTGGTACCGGAGAAAGTTTACATATATCCTACTAAGTATTTAGTGACAGTTGAAGGTGGGCATTTTCAGTCTCAGATGCTTGGAACATAGCCCAATTGTTGACAACAAATACATTATTAAGATTCTTGACCAAAATTTTTACATTTTTTAAGATTCTTGACAAAAAATCATAAGTTCCAATTTTGTGTAAATTTCTTGTAGCTGACATAATAAAGACTACCGTTTTTCCCAAGCTTACTCTTCTAATATGCACTTTTTGCATTATGCTTATTTTTGCTACGACTATATTTTAAATTCATCCTTATCAAGTCCAACGGTTTGTCAGGATACTGGGTTATATTGGTCAAATGCATTCTTTTTTAATGCCATTTTGCTTTGTTTATAATGTTTGAAGTTATTTTGTAACTATTTTGTTAAAGAGATCGTTTATGTTGCAATTTGGAGGATTCACGCTTTTTAAGGGAAAGCAGTGCCATTATATAGCATGTAATTAAACCATTGCATCCAATATTTGTCTAGTTTGTTCGACACTCTTTAATGGAATAACGGTTTCATAATTTTCTTGTGTAATAGTTGAGTCTATACTTGTCATTTACTGTGCATCTGCTTATGTATCCTTACCGTTTCAAAAAAATATATCATGAAATTTGTTTTTACTTTGCAAGAAAATCATAGCTTTTACTTTAGTTTTCTGGAGGCCCATTGGCAAGTGGATGGTTTTTTCCTTTAAAATTTATTTTCTGCTAATACATAGGAGGCTAGCAAGGCAGACGAGGATGGAGGAGGAACAATTCTTTCGTATGGGAAGCAAAACTCTTCAGGTATAGTTCATGTCAATTGTACATCACTCAATTTTGTAGGACATACTTTCTTATCTCTCTCTCTCTCTGTGTCCGGGTTCTGTACTTTGGTCTTGGACACTTAACCTGTATGGTTTACTTCGCTCTTTTATCCCATAAACTACATGTGCAAGGTGCAAAAATAAACAAAGAACATCTGAAGTTAAGCATAAGTTACTGGTGTTGAAAGCATAGTATGCAACTTTTTTTTTTTATTTTTCAACATCACTTACAAAACTTGTACATTGAATGTATGCTACACAAAAATTTTCACTCTGTATTATTCAATTCTTGAGAATCTGCACTGTCTTTTCTTATACATCATACTCACATAAACAAGAATACTCCTTGTATCTTTTGGAGATGCACACACTAAAAGAGGACAAAAGGCATATACAAAGAATTTTCAGCAATTGAGTCCACATTGCTTGGTATCGGGGCCCTTTGTTTTCATCACGAAGGGGTCAATCCTGACCCAAAGTAAGGAGAAGATAGAAGCCAAAAGCACCGACCATATGACAACAATTGTCGGTGTCCTGTTCTGCCGTCCCATCAAACCCTTGAGGAAGGGGTAGAGATGGACAATCACCCAGAATGCAAAGAAAAGCTTTCCAAATAGAGGCCCCCATGATTGGTATCCATTGTTTATGGCATCTGCAATCCCAGCAACAACTCCAACGATGTTGATGATTAAGAGAGTGGTTGGAGGAATTAGGAGGGTTGTCCACTTAAACGTATATAGCTCCCCAAACTCTTCATCGTCAACAGCCTTTGACGTGACAGTAAAGTTAGTGTCAATTCCGGCCAAAACCTTAAGAAGACCTTGCACGACGGCAAATAAATGGGCTGACACACCACCAATGACCCAGAATTGCTCATTTCTCCACCATTCTTCAATGCTCACTCCACTCCATCTCAGCTCAAGAATACCAGTTGCAAAGATTGAAATGAAGAGAGAAATGAAGAAGAGACTTGCAAACGTACTTATCTGGATCATGGACAAAAACGCAAGAAAAAGTTCACTGTCAGAATGGTGAAAAAAGTAGTTGCATATTTCGAGTCTTTGTTGAACCAGAAATCAGTCTATTTCTTTTTGAGCCTGAAATTTGTGTACATCTAATTATTCCTTGTTTATGGTGAAGTATGTTAAACAAAAAGGGCGAGCGCATATAATTACCGGTGGCATGATGAATTTGTCAGTGAGCAAGCAGATTGCAGGGAGGGTACAGTAGGCAAGAAGAGGCAGGGAGGTGAAGGGATAGACAGTTGTGTTGACATAAGCAAATCGCTCGAGCCACTTAAGCTTCCCTTCCTTGTAGCCATACATGAGGGGACTGTGGTGACTAAAGAAGATTTCAATGGAACCTAGAGCCCACCGAAGTACCTGGTTCAGACGATCTGAGAGATTGATGGGAGCTGTGCCCTTAAATGCAGGTCTTTTTGGCATACAGTAAATCGACCTCCAACCACGGCAGTGCATCTTGAAGCCGGTTAGAATATCCTCTGTGATGGATCCATAGATCCATCCTAGCTGCATAAGAGTGCAAGAAAAATGTTCAGTTGTATTTCCAGCCGTTGATAAATTTGTAATAAACAAATTGTTCTTATTTGCAGTAATATAGATATTGCTAAGGAAATTGTGAGAGTTCACTGGTAAATCTTGATAGAGAATAGTTGGTAATTATGTGTAAGGTGTGAAGTAATTGTGTATAAAATACGATGACAATTGGAATTAGTTCAGAATAGTTTAAAAAGAATGAGATGCACTATAAAATTAAGAAAAATGATTGAAAAGACTGAACTTTTACCTCAAGACCCCATTCTGTCTTGTCTTCATAACCACAACTGATAACATGAATTGCTTCTTTAAGCAGGGATGCTGGACTTGTGGAAGGAGGGACACCGCCTTCCACCATTAGAGTTGAGGTCACAAAAATTGCAGACTGTCCAAATCTCTTTTCGAAATTCATCTGGGACATCAGTAGCTCCCTGTCATCATCCATTCCTACAAAGAATTCAAATGCAAATTTTAGTGAACAAATTAAGAAAATCTGAATAATTATAATAGTAGCTAGAAATTTTCTATCTTAAGCAGGAAAGAATATATCTCTGCAAACCTTGTAGGCTTGCACCTTCTCCATTTGCTTCGTTCTTGGCATACTTGGGAAGCTTCTTGCGGCGACCAAAGCATGGGCAGCAATCACAGGTCACCATCTTTGGGCGCTTAGTACCCTTTGGAGGACTGTAACCATACAAAGCTTGCCTTCTGAAAACACATCCTGTACCAACATATACAGGACCTTGAATTCCATCTAGACCTCTCATGTTAATCTGCAAAGCAAAGAGAGAGAAAAACAATTGGATTGTTATACACTTGGAAAGAATCTTAGAAACAGAAACAGTACCATGAAAGGCTTTGGGGTTTCTTGCAGTGACTTACATCAAAGAAGACCGAGTTCTTGTTGGCATATCGATCGTTCTTATCGATACCATCAAACCTTTGCGGGAACTGAACATAGCAAACCTTCTTTCCGACCTGAGGGTCCATCAAGAAACACATGGCCTCTCGCGCAGCTTTGCTGTTGTTCACATAATGGTCACAATCCAAGTTCAGCATAAAAGGAGCGTTGGTAAGCACAGCGGAGACGCGGACCTGAAGACATTCTCAGATTGTGAAAAGGGGGGATTCCATGATAATAGAAATACACAATAAAGCTTTTAAGGAATTGTCATCAAGAAGACAAGAATGCTGGAAAATTTTACCAGGGCATTCATGGCACCAGCTTTCTTGTGATGTGAATAACCAGGCCTTTTCTCACGGGAGACATAAACAAGACGAGGGAGCTCATTTCCTTCGGTATCAAGTCCTCCACTGTGACCAAGAAATACCTGAATCATACCAGGGTGATCCCTGGTGTTGTTACCGGGCCATGGAGTTCCGTCTTGCATAATCCACCCTTCCGGTGGAACCTTTGAGGCTTTGGCCACAAGGGCATTAATCCTTACCTTGAATTCCTCATATTCTCTCTGTCAGAAACCAGAAAACAACAACTTAGCTATGAAAATGGTTTCCAGCAAGTAATTCAAAAATAGGTTTTGGTAATCGGATTAACATAAACCTTCATAGCTCTCCTCTCCTTGACAAAAGTAGGCTGCACTTTGTCCTTGAGGTAATCTATCTTCTCAGCAAAGTACATCTCAGGGGCTCGAGGCTCTATCGAGAATTTCTTGCAGAAGGGCACCCATTTCCGAGCAAATTCTGCAGTTTCTGACAACGCTTCAAAGGTGCACATGGAAGCACCATCATCAGAAACGTAGCAGGAGATCTTGTCAACTGGATAGTCCATTGCCAAGATAGAAAGCACTGTGTTGGCTGTAACAAGAGGAGGTTCCTTCATTGGATCCACTGTACTGACAAACACATCTACTGGAGCAAGCAGGTTTGGTTCTCCCTCCCTCTCATACCTGCATTAACCGGTTATAAATTGTAATATATCAGCATGCATGTAGGATCACATATAACAACCTGAAATATTTAGCTGCAGATTTGTAAGATTCAGGTTGTTGGAAAGATGTGGAATTTGACTAGTTGTAAAATTTTTTAATCTAATTAAGCTATTTGATTGGAATACATATCATTTGGTAGTGCACGCTGAAGATGTAATTATGGGTGGTTTTATTTCATCTGGTTTAGCCATGATTCAAAATCCCGGAAAAGAGACTGAAAGCTGCTAGAAGACTAGAATGTAAAGAAAAGTAAAAAATATTAAACTATATTTCTGACCCAAAAAGAGGAGTTAGTCTGAGAAACCATCAAATACTATTTCTTGTCAAAATCGATTTGTAAATATTTTGTTCTCACTTTTTTCTTTGTCCTTGCTATTGATTAGTACCTGATTGAGAGACGATCGAGATAGGTCTCGCGATCAATGGGGAACCATTTAGGGAACTGATCAAGAATCCATGAAAATGCAAACCATATTTCACATATCACAGAAGTTAACCAGAGACCAAGTGATTCATGCACGGGGTTCAAAAGTCTATATCGGAGGAACAAGGCCAAGATGAACAGCCGGGCAATGATCACCATCCTATAAGGATTGATCTTGCTTGATGGGAGTGGTACTTTCCTTGACATTGGCTGCCTTGCTTCATCTATTCTGCGGAAGTTCAAGTATGATAATGTACATGATTGTTAGCTAAGGAAAATACTTAATTAAAAATAAATTGTTTGTCATAATTGTGTGTATGTGTATGTATTGTTTGTTACATACAAAGCCATGTCTGGATCGTTTGAGTCATCATGGTCAGCACCCAGATTTCCCTGCTGCATTTTCCAATCATCCATTCTATCCTTCCACCCTCCCTCCTTTTCATCCCATCTCGCACTTCCTGCATTTTCCAAATACTTCAATTTCAGAATAACAGGCATGATGATATAAATGTTTATCAATGTATAGCACACAATTCTAATATTTAAAGCTTTTTAATAGTCTATTCAACTTATTTTTAGTAGGCTTTGTATATCATGTCCTTAAATTTTTATGTATATTTCAAGTACTGATATTGAAAAAGTGTAGCAGATCCGACCTATAAATATTACTATATGCTGATCTTCTGACGATGATTCTAATGATTAGCAAAAGGCAAGAAAAGGGCAGGTTTCAAACCTGGCTCAGAAACTGGATAGGGATGAACTCGCTTGTGTAGAGAAGAAGATGACATTGGCTCTCCATATTGACCATGAGATGCCAATGGGAACTCACCGCTGACCTGCATGCATGCAAAAATCATTATACAGACGAATAAGAAGTTCTAGTTTTGATAAAAAAAATCAAATTGAATAAACATTATAAGATTAATAATCTGTCTCTTTTTCTTTAGTATATTCTTCTAATTAATTAGTACATGTTTGCTTCTGACACCAGCAATAACTGGTGGAAACTGAGCATTCTCATCATCTTCTGGGCCCCTTCCATAGCTCATCTTCCCATGAAGCATGGCGTCCACAACATGCTCTTGCTTTTTCTTCTCATCCTCGATCGCCTTAAATTCATGCTCGATATCATCCACATCTTCTTCATCGTCATCTCCTTCCACCCTTGGACTCCCTTAAACCAATCACCAAAAAACAAAAAACAAAATCAGCATGTTACAATGCATGATCATGTTCTAAAGCGAAAAACCCAGAAAGGGTTTTCTTTTTTCGTGGCCTTTTTCTTCATAAAACATACATACAAGCAATTAATGGGAGAACAAGAGAGAGAGCGGATTTTTAAAACTTTCTAAAGTAAATAATACATTTTAAAATATTTGACGTAAATATAACATTAATATCGTAAATAAGGATTATTTATGCTATAAATATCTTATTTACTATAAATATTTTCAAAACTTGTTATTCACTTACAATTAGTTTTGAAAGAGTGTCATTTACTTCAATTTCTAGGAATTGAATTGAATCCCATGCATAATTTTATCATCAATCACAAACTTATTTAATATTGGACCATCACATAATCAGATGTATTATTAGACAAGATCACATACTATAATTCTGCATGGCTAATTTTAGCTTTACATTATCATTAAAAATATAGACATGCATAATACATGTTTTGTGTTGCATAAGTAGTTGTACCTTTGAGACGCTTGTATCTGGTTTTGCACTGAGGGCAATTTTGGCTGCCTTCTCTTCTCTCATACTCATAGCAGGGACGACAAAGAGGAAAACCACATTCATTACAAGCCACAAACAACTCCCCATCCACCGTTAGTCCCACCTGGTCACCACATATCTCGCACACCTGCCCATCCAAGTTCCTCAACGTTTTCGGCTGCACCCAAAAACACATTAATTTATAATCATTAGCCTCACATGCAAAAATAATAATAATAATTAAATGTCACGTAATAGGATATGAATATAATTTTTCATACAATATTACCAACGATGATGAAGAGAATTGAAATAGTATTACATATAGTAAAGTATCACTAGAATCTACCTCTTCATGGCCTTGAATGACGACGAGTTCATTCCGGTTGTGAGATCCGGCGACGAGTCCGGCGCTGGCTTCCATGGCAAAACGATATTCGAGTAGGACGTGAGAGAGGATGAAAGGGGGGTTGTTTCTTTTAAGAATGGAAGATGTTTGGAAGGTGTCTCACCTAATGAGCCCACGTAAGGGAGAGAATTTTAGAGGGTGGTGTACTGTTGTAGTTGGTTGCAGGGTCCCCATTGCCTTGAAGTTAAGCTTCAGCTACCTATTTCCTTCAATTACCATATTATTCTTCATGTGCATATGCAAATTCTTCAGCTATAGCTTCTCTCTTGCCAGCTTTTTTCAACGACCACCTTCTTTTTTTTTATGTCCTATTTCTTACCATTTTTTTTTTTCGTTTATTTATTTGGTGATTTGGAGAACTTTTGAGGGATGTATTTGGAAAAAAAAATACTTGAATTTTTAGAGTTTAACCAAAAAAAAATTGGTCATATATTTTTTGGTGGCATTTCACTTTAGCCATTTACAATAATTTCTCTTATTATTATTATTATTTTTTGGTACCAATATTTCTTCGTCCAATTTTTGCTAAAGTTCCAATATTTGTGGAGTGCAATTTTTTTTCATGCTGATATTGTGTTTTTTTTTTTTTTTTTTGTTACGTGTTAGTCTCGCAATAGTATTTTATTGTGTTCGCATTGATCAGTTTGCCATTTTTATGTATTTGAATATTGGTGAGTTGTGAGTAAATGCAATAAATTGCGTAAAATTTGGGTAACCATGAGAAACCTTCTTTCGTCCGTGACTGAAATATATATATATATATATATATATTACATGTCTAAGATGATTATTTCTAGCAATTCTTTCATATACACGTTCAACAAACTATCCCTTTTAGCCAATCGACTCGCGTCCAAATGGTCATAATAATCCAATGTTCCGTTTTCAATGTCTGAATAAACAACGATTTACAAAGTTACAATAGTTAGCATCCTAAAAAATAGCAGGCCTGTTTGTTTTAGTAGTTTGAGTCATGGTAGTATGAACTTTTTAGTTTTAAGACGAAGAGTTTGAAACGTGTAGTTTGAAACTAAAATTACGATGGTTTAAACTAACTTTTAGATGTATAATTGATTTTAAGCTCGAGTTGAGACATAAATGATGCTGAGTTTGAGTTTGGGGAGGAGATGAACATGAAATTCACAATCCTTTTGAGCTCAACATGTCATATCAGAGGTTCAAAACGAAAGAGAAATTGTTTTACCAAACACTTGTTCAACCAAATTTTTGGATTCCAAACACATGAACCTCTCAAACAAACGGGTAACGAAAATCCAAACATGGCATAAATTAATTCGATTTATGTCACCGATATAAGAGTTTTAGATTTGTGCTACATAAACTCACTAGTGAAAGATTAACAAACATGACATAAATTTGAATCAGAATAAAATTGTTGTATTAATTGAAAAGGCAAATAAAAATTGTAACATACCACTATATTACCACGTAACCTAGCCACCTATGTATGTCAAGTACTTAACTTTTCTAAAGAAAAAAAATGTCAAGCACTTAATTATAGTAGTTCCATTTCAGCCTAAAAAAATATGACATAAATTCTGTAGAGAAAGAAAGAAGTAATTGCATGAATGCTTTTCTACCCAAAAAAAGAAAAAAAGAAAGAAATAAAAGAAAAGAAAGAAGTAATTGCACGCATAGCTAACAGTAAATTCACACCTAATATCACCTTACGATGAAGAGTTTAAATCTTCTACTTTTTTTTGGCACCTTTCTTTGTTTAAGCTCATTTTAATTGCTAAAATGCTTATAATTTTTTAAAGAGATTTAATAGAAAGAGATTCAATAAAGAGCTTGTTGTATTAAACAACCAAGTAAGAAAAGATTGGGATAACTGAACTTGTTATTGTATACAGTTAGTAGTTTCAATAGAAAATTAAGAATTATTATGTGATTAATTACATAGTTATTGTTTAGTAATGAAGAATGATTGTTTAACCAGTTTTATTATTATTGTTTTCATTTTATTTATTTTCTTTTGGTTTCTTTAATTTAGTAATTTAGTTAATATTTTAAACCCCCAATTTGTTTTTAGTGTTATCGTGTCTTAAGTTTTAGCATCGATAGCTAATTATTTAGGACCAATCCTCTATGGGAATGACTCTTGCTCACCACTAAACTCGATAACAACCATAATGATAGCAAGGTTTATCTAATTATTTAGTTATTTTGTTTTTGTTTTTCTTTTTCTTTTTCTTTTCTTTTGTTTGTTTTAATTAATTTTTCTTTTGTGTTTTTAATTTTTGTTTTTGTGTTGTTGTGTGAGGTATTTCGAGATGTTACATCGACAAATCCTCTTAAGTTTTACCCAACAATACTCGAAGTCGTTCTATAATGCTTCGTGAAGATATAAAAATTTGCTCATTTGGTCTTTATATTGTGGGTTCTCCAAGGAGTGGTAACTCTAAACCTTCCCTACGGCTTACATGCCACAACAAGATATTGTAAAAGTTTTCCATTTTATTCCTCAAAAAAAATGTTTCCATTTATTTTACAAAATTTAGATGAATAATAGTCCATTTAAGATAATGTAGCATATTTATTTCAGAGTTTTAAAGGTCTTTTTAGCAAATTTTGAAGCAAGCATGGTTTTGTTCTTTACTCAAGATGGGCTGCTCAAAATGAAGTGGAACAAGTCCTAATCACCATACTAATTTTTTTTAAGACATGTTTTATCAAAGGAAAGGGATGGCCATTCCCAATAGGCAACATGATTTGGCCTTTGAATTTCTGCCACGGTGGCTTCTTTACCTAAAACGGTGATGTCTTAAAAGATGTTTAGAAGAGTGGTTAAGACTGAAAATGTTGGTTTAAAACTATAACATATGAGAATTTTATATTATAACAACTTTTAATTTTTAACTATAGCCATTGTGAACTTTAGACTGTAGATCTACAGAAGCTATAACTCCAGAGAACCATTTTGGGGAACTAGATTTTCATTCCTTCACCGTCACATAAAATAGAAGAAACGGCAAAAAGAACAGGCAACAATCAGAAGTACCCATCTGGTGATGGTCTACAGCCTGCCAAACCAAATTGCTTAAAATAGCACAAACCCATTGGTTAAAAGATTTCCAGTAGCTAAAGAGTTTCTGTGAACAGCCAGAATAAAAAATAATTAAAAAGCATGCTTAAACTACAAGAACTTAGAAGCTAAGCCAGAGTTCATGTCGTTAGGTGAGTGAGTTGAAGACTCTCCATCTAAAGCCAGCTATTTCTGTCCTTCTAGTATCACACACAAATATATAACCTTAACCTCCCTTCTTATAAGCAGCAAACTGTAACAAGCACATGTAAGATGAGGTTAGCCGTACATAAAACAATGATTTCCTGCCAAATGTTTTTACCTTCCTCGGATCATTCGGGTTCATTATTTGCCACAAGCTAAACAATGGAAGTGAGAATACACGTTACACAGAAAGAAAGTAGAAAAGAAAATGACCCCAAAAGAGATCCGGAGGTTTTGCTTTTGAAACCACCATCTTTTTTTATTAAAAAAAAGGAGGAGAGAGAGAAGAAAACACACAAACACACACACAACACAAGACAAGTGTAAAATTGAAGGGAGGTCTGGAAAATCAAAAAGTGACAGAAGACCATGGATTTCTTGAGAATGTTCTTTTAACCATAAGATTATCATGATAGCTCTTCGTTTTTTTTTTTTTCCCCTCCGTCGAAGCTTGCAAGCTTTGAAAGACAAGAAACTATAACAATTTGTCATGTACATGCCCACGAGGAGGTTCGAACCTTAGACCTTGTGGGAGCAAAGTGCAGGCCTGACCATTCTAACCACCGTCCCTTAGTTAATCGAGCGCCGGTTGGTGATCACAAAATATGTTGCTTCGATTTAAGCTGTAACATTTCTTTTTTACAATTATGGCCATCAAAACCATAATGGATCCAAGTTGAAAGAACAGCTTCCATCAAAATCAAACAGGATATATTCTCAACCGGATATCACACGCTATACATAACTTTGCAACATCCCCCAACCTGGTTATAGAATACAAATAGGATAACACAGTTCCTACTGTATCAAACTTGCATGTGCCTTCAGATACTAGCTGACACTTCATTTACGGCTTCTGACTTATCCTTTTTCTTTGGGGGTTCTTGAGCTTTTTGTATTACAGCCTTGTTAGGAACCAAGACAATGACTATGTTCCTGTCCCTGAAGTTTTTGGATTCCTCTGTTGCAAGCTGCATACAACAGCAACACATCGGTTTTTTAACTAGAAGTTCATGCATGCATACACTAATCATCAAAACATGCCAAAAAAAAAAAGGACTTAGAAGTGTATCAACCTAGCCGACATAATCACCACCCAAAATGAACCACAGACGTCTAAAATTAAGTCACGGCAGAACATTTCTATGAGAATATTCGTATGCTAATTCCAAAATTTTGTTAAATCCTTTCAAAAAAAATGTTCTGTTAAATCTTTTTTTTTTTTGGTTGGAAGAGTAGAATCTTTCCCGCTATAAGAAAGGTTTTTCGAGTCCACGAATTCCTTGAAGATCGCTACTTGAACAAGTGTATATTAGGGTTTCAAGAAGTTCTATCCTATACAAAGCCAAAATTAACAACTTGAGGCAATCTGGATTAACATCATTAACGGTAAATACAAACGCATAGGAGTACCTCCCCGATTTCATTCTGGAAACGTTTGATAAGCTCGATGGCAATATTCCGAAACTCGTTTTCACGACCTTTCAAGTTCACTATAACCTTAACCTACAGAAGTTTGTTTAAAGATCTCAATACACAAAAAGATTAAAAAAAAAAAAAGAATAAAGAAAAAAGAATAGGCAAATATTGACAGCTCCAAAAATTTTTAAGCAACCTTGTCACCATCTTTCAGAAACTTTCGGGCAGATTTCAAACGCACAGAATAATCATGTTGGTCAATGTTGTAACTGCAAAGAGAGCTAAGCAATTAGAAGAAACATAAAAGATGCCTAAGCAGAACAATAGATAACATGTCCCAAGTTTTTTAAGGTTTCAAACGATTTGAAATTAAAACAACTAGGAAGAGGAAAGCACAAAAAATAATAATAATAATAAATTTATTAATTTCAAATTCTACCGTCAATGCTAACACCATTAGAATCCACACTCTCACAATAAGTGAGTTACTAATGAAATACTTAGTATCCCATCTCTCCTGAATTTGAAAGAAATAGTAATCTAGGGAAATAAATGTGTGTGACGTAATTTGTTGATTGTTGTTTACATGAGATTACAAGTTTATATTGATGATTCCATATATACACATATTGAATAAAACTTAACGTTTTTTTGCACTATTCTTTCATTTTAAAATATTTAAGTAGTCCAGCATTTTTCCAATCTAGCGGGATACAACATAAGTTTATTACTGACCAGCTAGCTTAAGGTCGTTACACACCAATAAGTAGATCAAAGAAAGAATTTAAAGAACAAACTAGAGTTTTGTACAACACGGACAAAAGAAACAAAGAAAGCAAGGATTATACCCCATCTTTAGCTCCTTCAAATCCATGCGACTTGCTGACATTTAACAGCACAACGTTGTCAGTAACTTTCCTCATATCTGAGAGTCATGCATGAATCATAAAACAAAGACTCTTGACAAAGAAGACATTCACCAGCACTTTTCTTTTGTTGCCCTCGCTTCTTCTTCTGCTGTTCATATCTGTATTTACTGAAAAGCGTAAAAGGAGAAGATATTAAGGTTTTTGAATACTCATAGATAGACAGCAAGATGTCTACGCATGTAAGCACTTATACTTGTCATGATGTCTACGCATGTAAGCACTTATACTTGTCTTTAATTTACGAGTAGAGATAATCTACTATACCCTTTAGACATCTACTGCTCAATTATTGACCAACGAGAACGTGAATGAGACAAAAAAAAATTTGCACCAACACGCACTCTATACATTGACCAATTGGATCAAGAATGATTAGAACATGAAACTCACACCCACAAGCTCTAAACACACAAACATTGACCTTCCTTTTTTGAAGAAACTAATATGTAATTGCCAAGTGATTGATCTTTGACCAAGATATAACCATGCACTATATAGATAACATTTGTAAATCAAGGAAAAAAAAGTGTACTTGTAATCCATTATTCTGACAACTGGGGGATCTGCATCTGGAGATAATATAACCTGCAACATTGAAAAAAGGAATCAATGTCAAAATAAAAAAAGAATCAAATTTATGCTCAACTACATAAGAAGCTAAAGGTGAATGCTTCCACCTCAGACAATAAAGGTCCATAATGAACACGATAATTAAACCCACAAGGCCACAACAGAGCTGTCAGACTTTTAATACACACAAACCAGGGACTTTCTCGATGATTATGAACTTGCCTAGAGCAAAGTCATGCCAAGACCGAATAGAAGCCAATATTGGAGGGCAAATGCAATCTTATCGTGGTAATCAATATCCAGCTTCATCTTTCCCATTCCTTAAGGAAACCAGTAGTGTTATGAAGTTAATGGGTACATTTTTGTATTTTTGTGTCTTGTTATTTTTTCGATTTGTAGGCAAAGGCATTATATTTGAACCTAAGCTAAAACCTCAACATTGAGAGCATGTTTGCCAAACTGCAACGAATTGTAATATTAAAGCCCGAATATGCAATGGGTTTGAAAAGTAAAGTAAAGAAGTACGAATGGGGATTATTGGTTCCCTTTTTAGGGTTTGCTAGGGAAATCTCTTCCCTTTTTTTAATTGTGATCTCTTGCTAATGATAAGTTATTGTTAAAAAGAGATCCCTGCTTCTTTTCAAAGAAAAAAGAAAGAAAGAAAGAAAGAAAGAAAGAAAGAAAGAAACATAATAGTAACGCCCGGTATGTAATGTGTTTGAAAAGTAAAGTAAAGGAATAAAAATGAGATTATTGATATGGTTTACTTATCTATTAGGAAGTGGAATTGAAAGCAATTCATTCCCATTAGCCTTCGCTAAACTAAAAAATAAGCATCTTGTCAACTGAATTACAATTATTAAAATGTCCTTGTAAATAACAAAATAATTATTTGACATTCCGATCAACCAGTATTGATTGGAGAATCGAGACTGGCATTTTCTTTTGTCTTTCTAAATTACCATTTCTGATTTTGTAAGTAAATATATCATATATGCATAGGTGGGAATGGGAAAGACTCCCCCCTTTCCTTTTCCCAGTCATTGTGAATTACGACAAAGCTAAGCATGCAACCATTCATTTATCCGAATTTCATTTCACATGATTCTCTCATATTTCAAAACTCAAAGGTTCGCATGAAAAAGGAATTATACATAACAGTTCATATGGTTCTCTAGTATTTCAAAACTCAAAGGTTCGCACGAAAAAGGAATTAAACATAACAGTTCATTCACAACTTGGCATACAATAAAAAATAATTAAAAAAAAAAGAGGGAACAAGAGAGAACAATCAATCCAAAATCAAACAAGAAGGAAAACGCAAGTAAATTCGCAGCAGTCCATTGCCAATTTCCAGACTCTAGCTAAAAAATCCAAACTGAACTATTGTAGCTTGACAGAAAGAAAACATCTAGTTTAAGAAGAAGCGGCAGAATTACATACAAGATCAAGCTCAACATCCTCCGCCATTCGAAGAGCCTCAGCTTTGGACACTATTCCTACCTACATTAACACAAACAAAAACTAATCATTCTCAAACAACCATTAAAAAACAAAAAAAAAAAGGTAATTTGCACTCATACACCCTAAACTTATCGTCATTTGCATGTTGTACCCCAAACTTTAAATTTGATCATCCTTGGAAATGCAATTCAATCAATAACGGACGTCAATTAATGAACGGCAATTAGAGTCTGAAATGTCAAAATTTAAAAAGTTCAGGGTCCAATTAGGCGACCAACAAAAAACACTTGGGGTGCATTTGTGTAAAATTCCTACAATTTCCGTCCATTAATCAACATGCATTCGTCATTGGACCACAGTTCCAATGAATTCAAAATATAGGGTCCTATACGTAAAACTGAAAGTTCAAGGTCCAATTGCCAAACACTAATAACACAGGGTACATAAATGCAATTAACAAAACTAACCATGTTCTGCTGCTCATCGATAAGCCTGACGGAATCTGACCTATTTCAAATCATCCACCATGGAACCACACTTCAATTTCAATTTTTTTTTCTTTCATCAGCTCAGAGAAAACAACAAATAAAATAACGAATCAAATGAATTTGATTTACCTGATAGTGGATAAATCAAGAGCTTGCTCGTCTTCGGAGTCGCTCTCCCTTGAACGCCGCGAATCAGGGCCCGAATACCGAGAGCGTCCGCCGCCGCTGTAGCGGGAGGTGATTGGAGTAGCAGCGAGAGCTGAGGAGAGAGAAACGAGTGAGTTGAAGTTGGTCAGGTTAGGGTTACGGACACGGAAACCGAAGAATTTGGAGTCGGAGGAGGAGAAAGGAAGGGGAGACGGCGTCGTTTTCCGGCATGGTACCGGTTTTAGTGAACAGCTGGTGGTGAGACCAGCCATAGCGTTTGCCGAGCTCTAATACGAGGTAGTGTTGGAGAGTTTGGCACATTATTTGCCAAATTTCTTCTTATCCACATATTTGGAGAGGGAGAGGTAGTGACATTGGGGGCCTCCCTGAATAAATGGGCCTAAATTGGCCCAACTATAGAAAAGTGCGTCACTTTTTAAAAAACTAAATGTAGTAAATGTTGGGTTTTGAAAATATTCAAATTTATTTACCCATTTATTTATAGTATATATAATTTTTATTTATATAATAAATAAATTTATAATATAATAATATATTTATCTTTTTGTTTATTATGTAAATATTTCTTATTCACATAGTAAATGAGTTATTTATATTGTAAATCTGAATTTACTACAAATATTTTCAAACCTTGATATTTATTTCAAAATGTTTCAAAACTCTGACATTTCTCTTATTTTCCCGAGGAATATTTATAGGCAATTACAAGAATGCTCCCCCAAATATACCACCTTATTAAAAATTCCATCCAATAAATCACTTATTAAAACTACCCCTTTATTAGAAATTAAGAATTTATTAAAAGATCAAGTTACCATTTTTCTCACTCACTCATGCAGGATGTTGAAGTGGAACCCGTTAGGTTCTGTCGTGGAATCCACCTCCGGTCGCCGGCGTGAGGTGCCAAATTATAACATGCCATATTCCAACTTAGAATCTACCAGATTCTAACATTTTTTTTTTGAAACAACGAAGTGCCACTTGCCTCTAGTTGCTGATGCAGTTGTTGGGTTGTAAGCTACCAGGTTCTAACTTAGAACCTAATAGACTCCAACAACTTTTTTTTTAAACAAAGAAGAGCCAACAGCTTCTAGTCGCTGGCGCAGGTGTCGGGTTGTAACCTACAAAGTTTCAATTTGGAACCAATCAGATTCTAACATATTTTTTTAAACTACTAGATTTTATCTCGAAACCCGTCAAGTTCCTCCCCAAATTTGCTGGAATTCACCAGGTTCTAACATCTAGAACTCATAGGAACCCGTCAGGTTACAATAGAAAAACTCGTCAGGTTCTGTCCCGATACTCGCCAGAAATTATGTAAAAAACCATTACAGCAAAAAAAAAAAAACAAAAACATTCTAAAAATTTCCACATCTAAAAAATCCAAAAAATTCATATCCAACAACCAGATTACAACTAAAAATAATAAGGAATTAGAAACTCTATATCAAAAATTGTAAAAATCTATTAAAAGAACCAGCATATATGATCTAAACAAAATGGCTCTGATTTTTATTTTGTACTAAAAACACCTAAAAACAAACTGTGAATCTAATAAAGAAACTAAAACCTGAAGAAAAAATAGGAAGCATCAAAATGAAGAAAAGAAGGAGAAAAAAATAAAAATCAGAACTGATGATAAGATCCTCCATCATAGATCAAAGATCAGAGATTAGAGTGAAAACACTCTAACTATGGCTTTTCAAATCCCCTTGGATCGCAACTTCTAGGCGGCTCTGAACCAGAATGAGATTAAGAAGAAGATAAAAAAAGACAAAGCCGAGATTCCTTGGAGATTATGACAAGGATGAGGAGATCTAAAACAGAAGAAGCCAAACTTCATTGGAGATGACGATGAGGATAGACTTCGTCGTCAATCTAAACAAAAACAGAGGACTAAGCTTTGTCAAGATCTTAACTTTGTTGAACTCAGACGAACAAGTCATTGTCCATTTCTGAGCTAAGAAGAGAGGAAGGGAGAAGAGAAAGAATAGAGAGAAAGCAGGGGAGGCTCAAGACAGAGAGTCTAGGAAGCTCGAGAGAGATGAGGCACAAATAGAGAAAAAAGAGAGAGAGTTTGGGGTGGCTGAGAGGAAAAGAGGAAAGAGAGCCAGATAGAAAGAAT
This sequence comes from Artocarpus heterophyllus, assembly GCA_025403435.1. NCBI lineage: Eukaryota > Viridiplantae > Streptophyta > Magnoliopsida > Rosales > Moraceae > Artocarpus > Artocarpus heterophyllus. The sequence goes on from CM046347.1 coordinate 26,880,819, forward strand.
TAGGGTTTTAGAATAATGATGGGCAATACAGTAAATTTGTAATTAGTATTTCAAAAATAAAATAAAAAAGGGTAGTTTTGAGAAAATAAAAGTGAGATGTCATTTTGAATAAGTAGTATGTTTTAAGGGTACTTTTTGTATTTTTCTCAACATTTAACCAAGAGAAATTTACACAAAATGCTCTCTCATGAACAATCCTTATCAATATTGCCCTCTCTTTTTGACTTTTCAAAACTGCCCCCTTAATAGTTATTTTCTTTTTAATTTATTTATTAATTGAGCGTTTATGCCCTAATCCAAACCAACATTATTCCTCAGCATGAACAAACCCTAATACAATTTTGTCCCCTCTCTCCTTTTTATCTTCGTTATTCTACTAGGTTCCTCTTTCCCCCCTCCACTCTCTCCCCTTTTGCCCGCTCTCTCTCCTCTCTTTCTCTTCACCCGACTTTCTCTCTACAAATTCATCCACTTGTGACTCCTCCCATTTTTTCTACCATAGATCTGCCTCAGATCAAAGCTTCTCACCGTCGCAAGATTAAGTGGTGTGAATCGATCTCATTTTCGATAAGATCGTACAGCTTGAAATGGATTTTGGTTGTTGCTCAGCCTCGAATCGAAGCTCTTGTCTATTGTAGATCTGCCTTTATCTACCACTCGATGCTCGATGCTCCCCCAAATGCACCACCTTATTAAAAGCGCCCTCCAACAAACCACTTATTAAAATTGTCCTTTATTAGAAATTAAGAATTTATTAAAAGACTAAGTTACCCTTTCTCCCACTCACTCATGCGGGATGTCGAAGTGGAACCCGTTAGGTTCCATCGTGGAATCTACCTCTGGTTGCCGACAGGAGGTGCTAAACTGTAACATGCTAGATTTCAACTTAGGACCTACCAGATTCGAACATATTTTTTTTAAACAACAAAGCACCACCTGCCTCCGATTGCTGATGCAATTGCTAGGTTATAACCTGCCAAATTCTAACTTAGAACCTAATAGACTTCAACATTTTTTAAAAAAAACAAAAAAGAGCTAATCGCTTCCAGTCGCTGGTGCAGGTGTCAGGTTGTAACCTGCAAAGTTTTAATTTGGATCCAATCAGATTCCAAAATAGTTTTTTGAAGCTACCAGATTCCATCTCGAAACCTGCTGAGTTCCTCCCCGAATTTGCTAGAATCCACCAGGTTTTAACACAAAACCCTCTAGAACTCATAGGAACACGCTAGGTTACGACACAAAACTCGTCAAGTTTTGTCTCGATAGTCGTCAGAACTCTGTAAAAAACCATAACAGCAAGAAACAAAAGCAAAAACAAAAACAAAAACATTCAAAAAATTTCCACATCTAAAAAATCCAAAAAATTCATATCCAACAACCAGATTACAATTAAAATAATAAGGAATTAGAAACTCCACATCAAAAATTGTAAAAATCTATTAAAAGATTCAACAAAAGCATCTACAAAAACAAAACCAACATATATGATCTAAACAGAATGGCTCTGATTTTTACTTTGTACTAAAAACACCTAAAACAACTGTAGATCTAATAAAGAAACTGAAACCCGAAGAAAAAACAGGAAGCATCAAAATGGAGAGAAGAAGAAGAACAAAAATAAAAACTAGAAATGATGACAAGATCCTCCGTCGTAGATCAGAGACCAAAGTGAAAACACTCTAACTGCGGCTTTTCAGATCCCCTTGGATCGCAACTTCTAGGCGGTTCTGAATCGGAATGAGATTAAGAGGAAGATAAAGAAAGACAAACCTTAGATTCCTTGAAGATTATGACAAGGATGGGGAGATCTAAAATAGAAGAAGTCGAACTTCATTAGAGATGACGATGAGGACAGACCTCGTCATCAATCTGAACAAAAACAGAGGACTAAGCTTTGTCAAGATCTGAACTTTGTCGAACTCAAACGATCAAGTCATTGTTTATTATGAGCTGAGAGGAGAAGAAGGGAAAAAAGAGAGAATAGAGAGAAAGCAATGGAGGCTCGAGAGAGAGAGTTTGGGAAGCTCGAGAGAGATGAGGCACAAAGAGAGAAAAAGAGAGAGAGTTTAGGCGCCTGAGAGGAAAAGAGGAAAGAGAGCCAGATAGAAAGAACTAGGGTTTTAGAATAATAATGGGCAATATGATAAATTTGTAATTAGTATTTTAAAAATAAAATAAAAAAGGGTAGTTTTGAGAAAATAAAAATGAGATGGCAGTTTTAATAAGTAGTATGTTTTAAGTGTACTTTGTGTATTTTCCTCAACATTTAACCAAGAGAAATTTACACGAAATGCTCTCTCATGAACAATCTTATCAATGTTGCCCTCTCTTTTTGACTTTTCAAAACCACCCCTTTAATAGTTATTTTCTTTTTAATTTATTTATTAATTGAGCATTTATGCCCTAATCCAAACCAACATTATTCCTCAGCATGAACAAACCCTAATACAATTTTGTCCCCTCTCTCCTCTTTATCTTCCATATTCTACTCCCCCTCCCAACTCTCTCCCCCTTTGCCCGCTCTCTCTCCCCTCTTTCTCTCTATAATTTTATCCACTTATGACTCCTACCATTTTTCTACCATAGATCGTGCCTCAAATCAAAGCTTTTCACCATCGCAAGATCTAGTGGTGTGTATCGATCTCATTTTTTATGAGATCGTATGGCTTGAGATTGATTTTGGTTGTTGCTCAGCCTCGAATCGAAGCTCTTGTCTGTTGTAGATCTGCGTTTATCTACCACTCGATGCTCAGAGTTTTGGCGACTTTGTCACTTCTCTGTGATGAAAAGCCACCGGATCTTGCCATCTTTGGTGCAAAATCAAGCGTGAATCTAGCCAAGATTTCGTTTATCATCGGATCCAAAGAAGGCAATTTGATTGTCATGAAATTGTTCATGTTTGGCTTGAAGGATATATCCTTAGTTTTTTCGTCCATTTTTTAATATGTAAATTACATTCTATATGTTTTGTAATTACATTCGTGTTTGGGTTTTTTTATATATAGATCGTTACATTTTAGAAATGCTTGTATTATTGTATTGGTTTTTTTTTTTAATGATGTAAATTGTGTATTATGGTATTAGTATGCCTGGCCATACATGTGCATGAAGATAATGCATGAGTTTTGAGAAATTACTTCTTTTAGGGTCGTTCATCAGGATAGGTTGTTAACTTGATTTGTTCTTTTTTTTTAATGTTGAATTTGTGAAATGAGAGCTCGAAATTGATTTCTGAGTTAGTTTGTTGGATTTAGAAAGCCATACGGAAGTCAAAATCAAAAGTGAAGATGAAGAGGCGTTTAGATCTTTGCTTTATTTTTGTTTTGATTTTGATTCTAGTTTTTTTAATTTATTCATACTAAGATTTGTATGATATATGTATAATATGGTCGTTTTTGTGTAATGATTTTGTGATCAAATAATTTTGTAATGATGTTGTGGAAAAGAATTGTAATCTAGTATTATTTGTAGGCAGATTTCCTTTAAGAATCTACCAGATTCCACTCTAGTGTCTAATGTCGACAACCTGAAACCTTTTATTTTGATTTAAAAAATATAATAATAAGATAATACGCTAGATTCCCTTTTGGAATCTACTGGATTGTAATCTGGCATCTTGTCTTGGCGAACAAATACCTTTGATATATTTTTTATCAAAAATAAAAAATAATACGATAATCTAATAGATTTTGCTTGGGCATCTACTAAATTCCACTCTAATGGCCCACCCAACAATCGCTCACACTTGGTATTTTTTGTTGAAAATAAAATATAAGATAATTTAGTAGATGCAACTCTAGCATCTATTAGATTCCACTCCAGCGGCCCCCCATCGGTGATTGAAGATGCTTGGTTTTTTTTGTTGAAAATAGATATAAGATAATATGGTAGATTTGGTTCTGGCATCTACCAGATTCCATTTTAGCGTCCGTCCTAAGATGCTAGAATTTCCACTTTGACTCCTATACTAGACATGGTTTACCGTATGTTGGGGTTGTTCTCGAAGTGCTTTTCCAAGAACCTCCTCGAAAGGTGTGGTAAGCAACTCCCCGCATCTAGACCAATTGGACCCTCCATTCTCACGGTGACCAAAGCCATATGCCGACCAACCCTATCTGACTACTCAGTGGCAACGTGCTAACCAAGCCGATCAAAGATACACCACTCACCAAGAAACCAGTGACTTGACGGATCCTCAACCAGGCGAGTGCCCTCTAACCACGTTAACACTACCATAAAATGGGAGCAAGTCACATCTAAAAAACCACCATGTGGCATTATCTTTGCCACCTAGGGGGAAAATCCACCTCACACTTGGTCTGAATCAAACTCTATAAAAGGAGCATTAACTCCACCCCAAAGGTAAGTGAACTATCTCGTCTTTACCTTGCCTATTTTCACCTAGCTCACCTTGATCAGATACCTGACTTGAGCATTGGAGTGCCCTTAGCAGGCACTAAATCGGTGTCCCCTCACTCCGAGCCATGCCTTTATCTTGCAATTCTGAGAATAGCAAATCACCTAGAGGCTGGGAAAACAGTCCTACTACCGTGCATAGCTACACATGGTGTTGAGCCGCTAGAGGTCATCAACACTACAAGTAGTATAGAAGGACACATTGTGCATGCCATGGGGCCTATTAGTGTGGATGCCCACAATCTAGTTGAATTGTGTGGTGCTAGGCACAGTCCAACTGGACTCTTAGCACCAATGTTGGGGATTTCTAGATAATTAATTACTTAGTTATTTTCAAAAAAATATTTATTCAAATTATTTATTGAGATTTAGAATAATTAATTATTTGTAATTAAAAAAATAATTTAAGTCCTGATTCTATTTGCATGGATTGAATTTTCTCTTGTTTTGCATTACCAAGGTACCAACGATGATGGTAAAGCAATCAAAGATGATTTTGACAGTGACTGTAGCTGCACTTTGGGTTCTTCAGTAAGCAGAGTTTTTATTATATAAATTTCTTATGATTTGCTTCAATTATTTATGGGATTTTTAGTTTGGCTTGCTTCATTTACTCAATGTCTCTCTCATCTATTTTTCTCTAGTAAATTTGTCCTAATGGATCACTTTGATGTCTTAATTTGTTAGTTTCAGTAACTTTATTCCTTTCTTTCGTTGCCTTTCGTTTTCTTTTTACAGGGTCTAGAAAGTTTCTTGGATGGAGTTTTACTAAATTGGAGCACAATGTAAATGAAGATTATTTCAACTTATGAAAAAGGAAAACTTTTTTTTTTCCCACCAGGCTGTGGCCCGGCCCTCTCAGTGGGGTGGGCTCCACCCGGTGGGTCCCACTGTAGGACCCAACGGGTGGAGCCCACTCCACTGAGAGGGCCAGGTGGTGATTGATTACTACCCTTATTGTATGGAATGATTTATGTGTAAAGGTTGTATGGGGCTATTTGGTGGTTTTACGATTCAGCAAAGCATTCATTGGCTGTTGAAGTGGACGTTTGTTATAGTGTTAATATATTTTGTTTACTTAATAGGTCAATTTTTATGTTATTTATCTATTTAAAATCCAATAATATTTCGTGACTAAATGTTTTGGTCGCACATAGCATATGTGACCAAAACTACAATCATATACTCAATAAAAAAATATATAAAAAAAATAGAGACCAAATAAGCTCTTGATTGAAAATTAATTGACAACCAACATAGGCAATTTGTGACCAATACTTGGTGCTAAAGTTAGTTTTTGTGGCTAAAAGTTTGGTCACATAATCTTTCCACATGTGATCTCCACAATGACCTTTTGGTGACGGAGTTTGGCTACAAAAAGATTTGAGACCAAATCGGCATTAAGCGACCAGCTTGAGATCAAAAAATTTTGGTCACGGATAGAAACCTTTGGCGATCAGATATACTATATTGAGTGACCAATTTTTTAGTCACAAAAAATCAAAATTCTTGCAGTGATTAATTTAATAATAAAATCTATCAACACATCCTCCCATTTCCATTTATAAAGTTGTAAAGACTGCAACTTACCTCCTTATCAACACGTCCTCCTATTTTCAAATTATAAAACTAACGGTCAGAAGACATAAAAGAGTATATAAAAGAGTATTGGCCTATAATAAGACCTCCCACATATAACAACTACCAAATTTCAATTTCTCTTTATAATTAACCTTTTACAAATTCTAAACAACCTTATTTCTTTTTTCAATTCATCTGGTTTACAACTCTCGATCATTTCAAATCAAAACACAACAACCATAAAAAAAAGAAAAAAGTTGCAATTGGCGCATAAAAGCCCTTGTATTCTGTTCCTTTTCATTTTCTTTTAATAATACATAACTAAAAAAATGGAGAAGCAATAAAATATTTAAGAATATATATATATATATATATATATATATATATCAAATTCTACTATAGTAGTGTGACCAACTGCGGGTTTGGCCACTATGACGGTGGTTATGACCAACCACCTTTAACAATCATCCAAACTTGGGTTTCTCATCTATCACCGATGAAGACCTCACCCCCATCAATTCACTTGTCCTCACCAAGCCCTCATCGTGTCCCTTGCCAGTCTCCTTCGATGCAAGATTTCTTACGTCCTTATCAACACGTCCTCCTATTTTCAAATTATAAAACTAACGGTCAGAAGACATAAAAGAGTATATAAAAGAGTATTGGCCTATAATAAGACCTCCCACATATAACAACTACCAAATTTCAATTTCTCTTTATAATTAACCTTTTACAAATTCTAAACAACCTTATTTCTTTTTTCAATTCATCTGGTTTACAACTCTCGATCATTTCAAATCAAAACACAACAACCATAAAAAAAAGAAAAAAGTTGCAATTGGCGCATAAAAGCCCTTGTATTCTGTTCCTTTTCATTTTCTTTTAATAATACATAACTAAAAAAATGGAGAAGCAATAAAATATTTAAGAATATATATATATATATATATATATATATATATATCAAATTCTACTATAGTAGTGTGACCAACTGCGGGTTTGGCCACTATGACGGTGGTTATGACCAACCACCTTTAACAATCATCCAAACTTGGGTTTCTCATCTATCACCGATGAAGACCTCACCCCCATCAATTCACTTGTCCTCACCAAGCCCTCATCGTGTCCCTTGCCAGTCTCCTTCGATGCAAGATTTCTTTTGATTCAATCTAAAAGACAAGAACAACCCCAAAAAAAAAAAAAAAAAAAACCCAAGTCGGGGGCTTTTTTCTCTCTTTATTTCTCTATTTTCTTTCCTTTTGTGTCACCTTCTAAGCATGTGGAAGCTTAAAAAAATCAAAGTTTTTTGCAGCTTAGATGCAAATGAAGAATAATAGCTTGGCGAGATTTTCACCGAAATTGACAATTAAAGGGGAGCTGAGTTATTTGGAATGAAATTTAAATATGAAGCATAGAGGATGGGTGGAGAACCAACATGGAAAGAGAAAGAGGGTAAACTAGACATGCACAAGGGAAACAAGTTTTGTAAGTTTTTGAGGGTAAAAAAGTTAAAAGGAACTGCCACGTCATGTATTATAAGGACAGGTCTTTTAGAGTCGTTACTTAACTTGCTTAGACTGGTTTCTTAATTTTAATCTTACTTACTAGTAAGAAAAATGGTGAGTAAATTTTTTCTTAACTGGTGTTTGGAAAGTGGTGAGAACCGTTGGTTGGAACTACTTTTACTATAGCATGTAAGAGTTTTACACTATAGTAATTTTTTTTAATTGTTACTGTAGCATGTGAGAGCTTTACACTGTTTATAACTAAGTTTGTGGTTCCCACCACTATGCCAAACAGGGGGTTAAAAACATACTTGAAACAGTTACGACTTTTTTTGCAACATAAATTAAATCATAAGTATCATAACGAACTTTATAGTTATCTAAAATATTTCATAAAACATATTTTATGAAATGCTTTTCATGAAATATTTCTTTAAACAATTACTTTCTTAAAACTTTTTAAAGGTTTTTCAAAATAGAAAGAAAAATTCTTTTCAATATAGTGGAAACTCACTTTAGTGGTAGACATGGCCCAATCTTCGCATTTGTCTCACCCAATATAGATCATCAACCAGTCATATTAGTCTCTTGAAGAATTATCTATAGCATGAAGGAACTTATATTGAGCTTTCATTTAGTAAGTTCAAACATAATTTCATAAAACACAAAAACATTTCATAAAATCTTCCTCTTAAGACCATTATCGTAAAAACATCTTTCATAAATCAGTCCTTGTAAAACATTTTCCATAAAGTGCTTTTTATAAACATTTCTAGTAATAACTTTTGTTAAAATGAACACAAGTGATATTATAATCCATGGTTGCATTTATGCTAAATTATGAGCATCTTATCCTCATCCTTATCTTTTCTTTTATCTTGTAGGCTTAAGTGTTCGTGCAGTTTTCAAATGGGAGGTAAATTGAAAATGCTCCATCAACAATCTTTTCCTCTGCCACGGTTATGACTAGGATGCCCACACCAACGGCACCTTTTCTGCCTCCCACGGCTACTCATCCTTCGACGGCTTCTCTTGTTGCCCCTTCACGCTCCAGCTCGTCGCCCTAGAGGGCTTCGACTTAACGAATCCGAAATGATCTGGATTAAAGGGAGATTTGGGTTGAATGTTGATGAATTTGGGTTTGAGGTTGATTTGGGTTTTCATTTAGGTTCTTTTTTCTTGTTTTTTCATGGAGAAGTTGGGTTGAAGATCTAGATTTGTAGTTTCATTTTTTTTTTGAGTTTTTTTTTTTAGATTTTTTATTTTTTTTGTTTTAATTTTAAAAGTAATCTTTAGTGTATCAATTATTTGAAGGGTAATTTAGTAATTTCAATTAAAAATAATATCTAACAAATTTTAATAGTCAAACTTAATAGTTTGATTGTTAAAATAGTTCTTTTGCGATTAAAATGAAAGGTTGGGGTCAGTTCAATAAAAAAAAATGGGTACTAAATGTTCACTTTCATAAAAGTTGGGGACTACTAAAGTAATTTACCCTAATTTTTTTTGTTAAACACTTTCTCCCATGAAAATTTAGGTTTGAAACTCTTGAACCCTTGAAACAAACAAACCTTTTGTTTTTGGGCCATTTAGAAAAGCAGTTTTAACTAGGGATGGAGCCAGAAACTTTGGCTAGCGGGGGCTAATAAATAAAATAAAAATTTGATCAACATTAATATCTATTAATGCAATACAATTATCCCCAATAGGTTTTCTTGCCTTGAAAATGTTAGAAGTTTAAAATGATAGTTTTTTTTTTCTTCAAATTGAATTGGTGAACAATATTAACGTTGGGTATTTAACCATCAACCTTTTCTCTCAACGTGACAGGATTGAGAGTAATCACACTTTTACTTTTTGTTTACACTTTTGGCTGATATAGTTTAAAGGTGAGGGTTTTTTTTTTTTTTTTTTTTTCATTTTGGCGTTTGAGCTTTTACATTGCATATAAGACATGAGATTAAAAAAAAAAAAGGAGTATAAGAGTGAAAAGGGTAGACTTTTCTTTCATTTTTTTTTTTAATTTGGGCTATTAAACAAGATTGAGTGAAAAAAAATATAGGGTTTTAAAATTTGAAGGCCATGGTTTTAAGTGGGGAGTATTTGTAACGCCCTTATATGGGGTTTAATAGTTTTTAATGAGATAAAATAAAAATAAAAAAATAAAAGTAAAACCTTAAAAATAAAGTTGCCTGGGACTTAAATAAAAACTCTCAATATCAAAAATAAAAATATAATCGACAAATAATCCACAGATTAATGTAGCACCTTAAATTTAATATTATAAACTGTCGTCGTCATCATTTTAACCCTCAACGCATTGTAATACAGTCACAGAAAGTAACAATTTATGCTTACATTATCATGAAGAACATTCTCAAAAATTGAAGCAGTCCCAATGTAATATAGCTACATCACTTCCTCAACTATTTTTCTCGTAGCCACCTCACACTTAATGAATCCTGAAAAGATAAAAATATAAGAGAATGAGCGACACTATACTCAGTAGAGAAAACCATTACTCACCTTTAGGTTTTTATCATTACCACATTAAAACCTGCATGGTTAGTAGGTTACATCATATTCCAGATTATGAGGTTTATTATGATCACATCTTATGGATACCATAGTTAATCATTACCAAGTTTCATAATTACACATTTATACAAATATTACCAATCATCATTGTTCTTAGGTATCCATGTTAAATAGAGTATCACTCAACTCATCGAAAACCCAATTGGGCGCACTTGATCACCTTATAAACATTCCAAGGGTGTTCCGGTGAGGGGACATCAAGCCCCGAGTCCTCACCAAATCGATTCATGTACAGTGTGTTCTGGGACTTTCAACCCAAGGAAGCGTCATCACCTTCCCCCTATTTTACCTTTTAGGGTATTCATGCCCAAGGACGTCACCGCCGCCTTCTTCATGTCTCACAATTTCTCTATATTAAATCATTATTAATAGAGTCAGTTTTCCTAACCATGCTTCTCAATTTATAACATGTGTCAATTCATTATGTTCCTCGCCGTACAACACAAGACGAGTCCATGTCATTGTTTAATATGTGATACTCATATAATATCAGTTCAACATAGATATATATATATATATATATATATATTGCGGCAAAATAATCAATTTTAATTCTATAAAAACCTCACAAAAGATGAGTAATAGAATCCCTACCTTTCAAGCTTATCAACAATCTTTTAATCTTGGAATCAATTAACGTTAGCTCCATACTCCCTTGATCCTAAGGCGTGTATAAGGACAATTAAAACTAAAGCACAACATACAACTACATTCATAAATAAATCATGTGTAAACCTATCTTACTAGTATGCCATTAAAGCTTTTATGTAAATCTCTTTTGAATACCACAGTAAACAATTTTTGTCTTAACACAATATAAAATGTGAACAAGTAATCTATATGTTTTAGTCCCTAATAAGATTCATCAATCACTTAGGATAATATTGGAAAGGTTGCAAGACATTAAAGAATTAGGTGGTGAGCAAAGATGGGTTATTGGTTCAGGTTAGCAGCTGGTATACCATAACAAACTGGCAGGTTTACTAGTTTCCAATCCGAAAATTGAATAATTTCTTAGAAAATAAAATACAACTCCGATTTAGGTTTATGATAGCTCGTTAGAAAGCTTAGGATGCTACTTTTCAAATATGCAAACCAATTCATAAAATTCATTTTAATTTAATCCCAGAATTTCAATAAATAGCCACTGCCCATAGAGGTATTACAAAGTTTAACAATATAATTTTTCTGTCTAGGGCATATACACTTAGACTTTATACATATGCTCCAAAATAGCAACAAACAGATACTTAGGTTTAAGAACGCAAATTTGAATAATCCTTTAGTATAAAAGAAAATTTATAAATGAAAAACTAATTTTGTTCATAAGATTCTAACATCGGATTATGGTTAGTTGGAAGCTTGAAATGGCTTCAAAACAGGTTCCTTTACTTCGGTATGACTGAAATTCTTGCTCAAATGGAGGTGATGGTGGCTGATTTTTATGGCTGCCTTGAAGAAGTTCTCTAAGTATTTTGCTTCAGCAAAGAAATGAGAAGAAGAGTGTGGGAACCGTGGAAGAAAAAGGAAGAAAAGATGAAGTCTTTGAAGAGAAGTGATAGAAACAATTATGGAGGAGACATGTTGAAGCATGTCACGGAGGAAATAAAGAAAATGAGGGTTAAGAGTAGTTGGAAAAGATATCCTTATGTCTCATCTAAAGACTTTAACACACATAATGCCAATATGACATTTTTGAGATTTATTAGAAGTTCTAAGGCTTTTTAGTAAACATACTAAATAAATATAGGAGAATTTTAGAAAATTTAAAAATAGATAAAAATAAATATTATAAAATAAATTTAAATGAAGCAATTTTTTTTTATACACTAAAAATTAATTTAATTACCTTAATACCCGTTAGGAGAATAACGGGTGTCACAGTATTTGTAATAATGTAATATGATATACATATACCTCCTATTTGGCAAAAGTGGTCTAAACCACTTTCTCAGTTACAAAAAGTATAAAGCTCTCATATACTACAATAACAATAAAAAAATCGTTATAGTGTAAAGCTCTCACATGCTACAGTAAAAAACACTTCTAACCAGCAGTTCTTACCATCCTGCCAAGCACCCTTATGATATATAACATTTGGGAAAACAAGTGAGCGCCTATGTCCGTGTAAGGTTCCGACTATCATTTATAACTATGAACTGTGTAAAACTTTCATATACTGTAGTTCTCAAATCAAAATTATTGGTTTCAACTGTTTTTCCAAACGACCTAAAACTATTGGTTAAAATAAAAAAATGTAGTTCCAAATACGCTCTCAAACGTGCTAGTATTATTGACATCATGATCCGGTTTGTTTTTGTTCTTAAAATTTTAGAAAATGTTTCCGCACGCTTTATGAAGCAAAAATTTTAACAACACTCTTAGCATAATTTTCAAAAAATTCTCATTTTTTAAAACAAAAATATTTTCATCTATTTTAAAAATAATACCAAGCGACCCCAATATAATCTTACAGTTACAAAAATAAAAAATAAAAAATTACTTATATGAAATATCGACCATGTTTGTTTTTGTTTTTAAAATTTTTAGAAATATTTTTATACATTTTACGAGACAAAAATTTTAAAAATATTTTTAACACAATTTTAAAAAAATTATCATTTTTTAAAATAAAATATTTTTATTTATTTTAAAAATAATACCGAATAACCTTAAACACAAAATAAGGTTAGAATCATAAAAACAGATCATCGGTTAAAATTACAAAATGTAACCCCAATTTCGTTAGGAAATGTGCTAGTATTATTGGCAGGATATGATCTTACAGTGACATAAAAAATAAAAATAAAAACATATATAATAGTATTGGTGCAACAGGAAAAGAAAAAAATAAAAAAGGAAAAGCAAAAAAAAAAAAAAAGGGTGGAAAGTGTAAGGTCTACGATGTCAAATATCAATAATGCCCAACAGGGATACCTTCGTCCAAGACACGGTGTATGTATCCAAGTAGCATTCAAACAGTTAGGGACAAAATCGTCATTGAGAAACCCACTAAATTATAATCCAAAATCCCGTATAAAAGAGCAAAATAATAAAATAATAAAACAAAAAAAAAAAGAAAAGGAAAAAGAAAATCGAAACTCTCTCTCACTTGATCATCAGCACCCTACCGGCCTCTAGTACCCTCTTCTTTTTCTTCTCTCTCTCTTCAGCTGCTGCGTTTTTCTCTCTTTCTCTCTCATCATAAGAAGAGAGAGAAATAATCCTCCAAACCCTATCTCTCTCTCTATCTATTTCTCTCTCTCTCTTCTCCAAATCCAATCGCATCCAATTCGGCGCCTCGCAGCCGCTGAATCTCTTCTCCTTTTCTCCTCCTTCTTCTTCGATCGAACGGCGGAGATTCAATCCCGAGCGAAAGATTGAGGTATGCAGCAGGCTGATCAGACGGTGCTGAGCTTGAGACCTGGTGGCGGTCGTGGTAGACTCGGTGGTGGTCCTCGCTTCGAGTCCTCCTCCTCTTCTGCTTCCTCGTCCTTGTCGTCTTCCTCCGCTTTCGCCTTCGGTTCCTTATCCTCCGATCTTCCTCTCTTGCGGCCCCATGGCGGCGCGCCTCCGTCTTTCTCTCTGAAGGTATCGCCGTCAAATCTGTATTCCCTTTGTTTGGATCTAGAGTTTCTCTTTTCTATTTGCTTGTTAGATTTGTGTTTTTGTAGTAAGGTTGTGAAAGATACGATTTTTTGTTTGTTTGTTTTGTGATATACTCGTTTTCAATAAAGGTTTGGATTTTCTGAATATTGGATCCTACTGGTCTTACATTCTTGAATGTGAATCGTTGTGTTTTGTTTTATCTGTACATCGTTGAGTTAGATATGGATCTTGGGTCAAGTTTGGGTGGTGTTTGAATTAGCTGTTTTTTTACTAATAATTTTTTCCCCTTACTTATCACTTGATCTGGGACTTATCACTTAATGCTGCTTGATTATATATTGTTCATTTCTTTTTTTTGGGGCGATTTGTTTGGTTGTTTACTGTTTAAAAGAGTGAAATTAGTTAACGGGAAAGCGTTGAATATTTATGGAATATGCTGTAACGTGATGTTTAGAATAAATCAATGTCCTAATTCTTGGTGGGCCACTTAAGTATGTGTACCTGCTGTAAATATGGACATAGAGCTATTTGTAGGCTTTAGGTGGGCATAGTGTGGAGTTTCAGAATGCCCATAAAGGACCTACGAACATTAAAATGCCTGGTTGAGGTTTTTGATATGGTTCTTTCTATCATGGAATCGAATGATATATGTTCTTTCTTAATCAATGCACTTTTCTTGTTAATTTGGTGACGGATTTGTTTCTGGTTGTCTCGCAACGAATGTAAGTGAGAGATTTTAACAATTGTTAATTAGTAGCAATTGAAGAAGATAACTTGCAGATTTCAGTAAAACGTAATCTTTGGCAATGATTTTAATTTTGGCTACATGGGTATGATATGCCTCTTGTCCCTGTAAAGCTGCAAGTTTGCTAGTTTCTTGTTGATTCATTTGGTTTGCCATTGCCTTTTTGTAGACTGGAGACGCTCGGTTTGAGGGTCGTGAACATGTGAGGTACACTCGAGACCAGCTTTTGCAGCTTCGCGAGGTAATTAACTATTCTGCGTACTTGATGATCGGCGCAGGCGAGGGAAAAACATCATTGCTAAATGTTGCATACTAGTGATTTTCTAGAGCTGCCTCTTTCATGTCGTTACTTGCTAACATACTTTTATGTACAATTTCTATAATATTCCTGGTATTCCTCCTTAGGTTGGTGAAGTCCCGGATGAGATTTTGAAACTTAAACAGGAAATTGAAGCTGAATTGCTTGGTGAAGAACAAAGCTGGGGACGTGGAGAAAGCAATGTGAGATTCTTCTTTCAGATATAATTCAAATCATATTCTCGATGATGAATGCTTGCTCGAAATATTTCTTAGCAATTGTTTGCTACCATCAAATATTTTTAGCAATTGTGCTTTCCTAGTTGCTTTGTGGTTATAGTAAATCACTAAAATCATATTTTTCTTTGATGATGGTCATGGTGAAATTGTATGTTTTCCTCGAGATTTTTTGTTGATTTCCTTGTCACATCTTGTGTATGAATTTTTTTTTCAGCCTCCAAATCCACCCCAAAGCCGTTATTCTGAGCCAGACAACCGTGATTGGCGTGGCCGCTCAGCACAGTTTTCTACCTCTGGAGAGGACGGGTCTTGGGAGGCTCTTCGAGAAAGTAGAGAGCTTGGAAACCGAACTGATTCTAGACAGCAGGAACCAAATCAGTTTAATCGTCAGGACCAACCAAACTCGCACTTTGCCAGGGCTTCTAATGAAGGGGTAATGGATGTTCCTCTCATTCTTTAAATAATTTTTGCTGTTCCTAACAATTCTCTAAAACTTACTATTACTCAATTCTCATGATTTTGTTTTTCCTTGGAAAAGGATTACCATGAGATTTTTAGTTGAATTATGTTTTAGACCATGTTTCAGTAGTTCTAGGTTGTGCATTATTTGCTTTTAATTGTCGAAGTTACATCCATGTTTATGCATTATTATTTTTTGGGTGGTAATATTGTATTCTATTATTAAGAAATTGTAAGTTAGGACTTTTCAGATTTAGTATGTAGCTTTAAATTGGCTCTCATTGCAAATCAACGTGTTTTCGTGTTATTTCAGGGAGGTCCTTCCCCGGCTCTTGTCAAGGCTGAGGTGCCATGGTCTGCGAGGAGGGGAAACTTATCTGAGAAGGATCGTGTTTTGAAGACTGTGAAAGGGTATCATAACGTTTATATTCTAGTTTGATTTTATTTTTGCCTTGTATGTGGACTGGTGGGTTTGTGCCTTGTTCTATGATCTGCCTCTGCCTCTGCAGCTGTCCATGTCCTAGTACTGTCTGGAAAACATTGAAGCTTTTGAAATTTCTTATTTAAGCATTTGACTAATCAATGTTTCGATCTGGCTTATGAGATGTTGGTTCAAGTTTTGTAAAGTTATGGTATATTTTGTATTATTGCGTGACAGTGGGCTCATGCAAATTGACATTGACAAATGTTTTAACATCTCACTAAAAGTGAAAAAAAGCTAGTCAAAGGTCCATTAGTTTTTTGTCTGCTTTCTAGGAAAAAAGATGTTTTCTATGAGTAATGCCAAGTTTTGTTGTGAAAAATAGCTGTTTCCTCTTCAATGAAGTTTTATTTCTCTGGACATAAAATATCGTACCTAGATGAAGCCTAATTTTTGTTTTTTGTCACGTTAAAAGTTATTTTGTGATAGTTAAATTCCTTGCCTTGATCTTAAGTTGTGAAAATCAAGAGTCATTTTTCTTTAATTTTCTTTTGCGTGTATGTATACATATCTATTTTTCCCCCCAAAAGGGATGTGTAGAATTGAATATGTTGAATATTTTGTATTTTTTTTTAATACAGTATACTGAACAAGCTGACCCCAGAGAAATTTGATGTCCTTAAAGGTCAATTAATTGACGCTGGCATTACATCAGCTGACATCCTAAAGGTAATCTCTTCATCAACACGCAACTACCACCATTTTAGCTGCGCTTTCTAAAGGCTATGAATCCTGTTTCTTGTATTTCAGGATGTTATCTCACTCATCTTTGATAAGGCTGTGCTTGAACCTACATTTTGCCCTATGTATGCTATTCTGTGTTCTGATCTTAATGAGAAACTCCCTCCGTTTCCATCCGATGAACCTGGTGGTAAGGAAATCACGTTTAAGCGTGTGCTCTTGAACAACTGCCAGGAGGCTTTTGAAGGTGCGGACAAACTGAGGGAAGAAGTGCGGCAGATGAATGCTCCTGAACAAGAGATGGAACGCAGAGACAAAGAAAGATTGGTCAAGCTTCGTACACTTGGAAACATTCGATTGATTGGAGAGCTTCTAAAGCAGAAGATGGTACCTGAAAGGATAGTTCATCACATTGTTCAGGTTCTTATCTGGTCACATCTTTGTCTGCTCTGAGATTTCTTGAACCCCATAATGTTTGGAAGTGTTTGACATTGGGAATTTCTTATTGGATTGTGAAACAGGAACTTTTAGGATCTGATGTCAAAGCTTGCCCTGCCGAGGAAAATGTTGAGGCAATCTGTCAGTTTTTCAACACAATTGGTAAGCAGCTGGATGAGAGCCCAAAATCACGGCGTATAAATGATATGTACTTCAGCCGATTGAAGGAACTGACCACAAATCCTCAGTTGGCTCCAAGGCTGAGGTTCCTGGTCCGTGATGTCCTCGACTTGCGTGCCAACAACTGGGTACCACGGCGTGAAGAGGTAGTCTGTCTTTTTTTCTTTTTTCTTTTTTTTGTGTAATTCTGGTAGGGGAGAGATATTTTAGTTAGTGTGGTATTTCTAATCTTCTGTTCTTTAGGTAAAAGCCAAAACCATCACCGAAATACATACGGAAGCTGAAAAGAATCTTGGATTACGACCTGGTGCCACTGCAAGTATCAGAAATAACCATGGCCTGATCTCTGGTGGTCAAGGGAACACGAGCCCGGGGGCCTTCCCCATTGCAAGACCAGGTTTAGGGGGTATGATGCCTGGAATGCCAGGAACCAGAAAGATGCCTGGAATGCCTGGGATTGGAATGGACAATGACAACTGGGAGGTGCCTAGACGGTTAATGCCAAGGGGTGATGGTGCAGGTATGCTGACTGCTGGACGTGGCCAGTCACCTTTGATTGGCAAGTCAACTCCTCTTAATACGAGGCCGTTACCTCAGGGTAGCGGCGGACTTATTAGTGGCAGGACTAGTGCCTTATTACTGGGCAGTGGTCCTCCTGCTCGACCATCAAGTTTTGGTTTTGGTACAGAAGCTCCAACTCAAGTCCCTTTGTCTGCTAGACCTGTTCCGGCTACATATGTGCCTCTGGTTGCTGAGAAGCCGCAAGCTCCAGCTGCAGGGTTGAATCCTGCTGATCTCCACAAAAAGACGATCTTCCTTTTGAAGGAATATTATGGTGTGATGATATTAGACGAAGCGCTTGATTGTGTGGAGGAGCTGAAGTCTCCAGCTTACCACCCTGAGGTTGTGAAGGAGGCGATTTCACTCGCACTGGAGAGTAGCCCACCATTAGTAGAACTAGCTGCGAGGCTTCTTGAGTATTTGTTGTCTAAGAAGGTCCTTACAGTTAGAGATATAGGGACTGGATGTTTGCACTATGCATCATTGCTGGATGATCTTGGCATTGATCTGCCAAAAGCGCCCAACGGTTTCGGTGAAATCGTAGGGAACTTACTTTTGATTGGAGGTTTGGATTTCAAAGTAGCGAAGGAGGTCCTTAAAAAGGTGGAAGATGATCGCTATCGAATTGCTATTTTCGACGCAGGAATGCGGATCATTAGCGAGAGCCCATCCAGACAAAGCATATTGGAAGCACAGGCATCTGATGTCGATGCCTGCCGGAGTCTGCTTAAGAGATCCTAAAATATTTTTGCATCGAGTACTTTGTTTTATGTAACAACAAGAACTCGTCGTTTTGTTTCACATTTTCAATCCCTTTTTCTTTTCACCCCCATCCGAGGAGAGCTAAGTTGTATTACAAAATATGATAAGGTGGAGAGCTGCAAAGGACATATAGTTTTGTTGGAGTTGTATATTTTTTCCCCCAGAGATAACAGCACTGTGTGCATTTTAGAGGAAAGAAAAGAAACCATACTGCCATGGATTTTGTTTCCGGTAAGTGGCTGATCACGTGCCAAAACGGCTCCAAGACAGTAGACCGTTGGGGATCCAGGTGGTTTTTTTTTTCTTGGCAATTAGTTTTGTACCGTTTTCCTTTTTCCTTCTGTTTGAAATTTTCTCGACCAAGTAATTTAGTTCATTGTTAAACTACCGAGTTCATAAATGCTGTCTTTGTCTTCTTCTACTTGAAAGGATATCGATGTAATTCTTGCTTATGCTTTTTTTTTTTTTTCATTTAAATGTTTCTTTTCTCGGTTCACATGAAAGCTACTCGGTTTATTTTTCCATGTTTTTGCAAGATCTCATGTTCTTTTGGCGAAATCTGGAGATGATTATACATCATATGATAAAAACAGAGCAAAAACAAAAGAATTATAGATCCTATTCATTACTTTGACATTTTAGTGTTTGGAAGGATGGTGTGAATCATTGGTTAGAACTATTTTTACTGTAGTACGCGAGAGTTTTACACTAGTAATTTTTTTAACTGTTATTGTAGCATGTAAGAGTTTTATATTGTTTAAAATTGAGTTTTTGGTGAGAAGCACTCACTCAACTAGCCGGTAAACGAAACAAACATGTTTATTCAAATTTTGACTTGAAACCACCAAAAGGGCAAATGGTATGGTTGCAAGACGCGGGCAAATTAACATCCCCGCTTCTAAGTTCTAATGTTGTTGAAGTCTTGAGGTTGAATTCCCTACTATGAACTATACGTACTTTTTACGCCCCTTAATCCACAACAAATTTTTTAATTTAGCCCTTGAACTTTGAGATGATATGTTTTAAATGAAATATCACATGCACCACACTTTTAAGTATTTATCATTTTTTTAAAACCTTGACTAATACAACGCTCCACTTTGTTCAGAGTCTTTTTCTTGCTTCTAAGCACTTCACGGAGAGAATATGTCTGAGGTTTGTGCCCAACTTTTTTATTTAAAGTGAAAGACATTCATTTATCTCTAACCTTAAATAAACGAAACTAAGTAATTTCATCTACAAAAATAATGTTTTAAAATTTGGGAGGGTAAATCTAGAGAAATATTATAGATTAAGGTACATAATGGGTACGTTCTAAAGTTTGGAAGAAACTTTTGCTAGAAAATGTTGACACAAGTGATATGGTTTAGGTCTAAACTTTATCCTTTTTTTTAAAGATACTTTATCCATTTGTTTAAAAGATACTTTATCTATTAAAAAAAAGTCATAAGATGCTCAAACTCTATGTAAAAATCGTATATTCGAGTCCTTCTACAATAATTGATAAGTTATGTAGAGAACAATTCTTTTTTTTTTTTGAAGTGAGAAAATCACTCTAGTCCTTGCAATTTTTTGTACTATTCAAATAGTAACATATGTTTATTTTCCTTAAAAAAGAAAATACAAGTATAAAGTTATCTTATATGAGAGAACTAATGCAATTTATCACTTATATGAGGCCTTGTGTTTGAATCTTTCCACTTAGAACTAAAAAACAAGAAAGTCTAGGACGCTCAAACTCTTTGCTAAAATCTTGTATTCGAGTTGTCCTACTAGCCCAGCCCAGCCGGGGCCAACATTTGTTGCATGCAAAGACGACAACTTTGGTCACTTCTCACGTCAAAATCATGGTTTCACTCTTACCGATCTTTGTACACGACAAACTGTCACATCACACCCGACGACCAGCCACTTCGACTAACTAGAAAAGACCACGAGAGCTATACCTTCTACATCTACAGGCCCGTCAAGAAAGAGCCCCAATATAATTTTTTTTTTGTTGTAACGTGATTTTGATAAAATTTAATGTTAAAAAATATAGAATACTGATAAGAAGAATACTTAAGACTTTATTTAATAAAAGAAAAATTTCACGTGATGTCAATTTGGACCATCTAACCCCAATAAAGCATGTGTAATAAGATGCCCTACAACACGAGCTCTTCTAATAATTACTCATATGGTGTTAATTTGGGCTATCTAGCCTAGTCCTTATAATCCTAAAGGAAAAATCAAGTCGGGCTAGCCCAAATGGGAAAAGGGTGGCCAAGCCAAGCTAGCTCGAATTTTCACAAAGGATTTTTCATTTTTTATTTTTTAAAAATCTAACCCAACCAACATGAAAATGGTGGGGTTTGTTTGGTCAGGCTCAAATTGATATCTCTACTCACGACTCTCTCTCTTACTACTTTGTTATGTTGTTTTGTCATGTTAATGGAGAAAAAAGTCAGTTTATGCAAGTCCAAGCATGTCTGCTAGGGATTTTTCCTCTTCTTCCTTCTTACTTCTTTTTCTTTGTGTGCCATCGGCCTTGGGCTGGAGGCCATAGTCGCTCTTGGTGGCTCTGTTTTTCGGCCCAGAGATGGTCTCGGGGCCTCACAACGACATTTCCAATGGTGTACTTCTAGATCTCGTTTTTCTTGAGGCGTTTTTGGATGAATGGGTGGGCGGCTCTACCTGTTTTTGGGGTCCTCTTCTTGGTTTTTGCCGGAGTTTGGCGGGATCAGGGCTTGTTCTTCATCGTCCTGATTCTTGGGGTGTGGTTTGCGTGGCTGGTGGTTGTTGATGGTGGTTGGGTGGTCAGTGGTTTGGGTGGTCGCCTCTGACATTATGTGCTTCTATGGTGGTTTGTACCCGTCTTGGAGGGGTTTTCTTTGCCCTGGTGGTGCTACCCGATTCAGGGGTTGCGTCTTATCACGGTGGAGCCATTTGGCTAGTTTTGGTGGTGAACCTCCCGCTGTCATCGCCATCTTCTTTGTGGGAACCATGGAGTCTATCTATCGGTATGTGCGCGAGGCCGAGCCTCTCATTTGTTTGCTTCTTTCAATTAGGTAGTTAGCTTTGTACTTATGTTTGCAGATCATTCTCTATATCTATCTTAGGCTCTGTTTTCTTTTTTCTGTTGGTGCTTGTTTGCAACATTTATCTTTGTAGTTTGTTTGGTTTATGGTGATGATCTATGTGGTACTATGTTTTGACTCTTCTGTGAGGGTATTTAGAAGAACGTAATGTGTGCTTGTTTTATGGAAGTGTCGAAATACTCCTGTTCTTTTACGGGCTTTCGTCACTCTCCCTTCTAGTGCGTTATATTGTCTGTATTTGATAGCGGTTGGGTGTTGCTCCCTATTACAGAGCTTATCACATCCTTTGTTTCAGTTCTTATGATTTTCTGAATGAAATCTCCGTTTCTTCTCAAAAAAAAAAGGACAGAAAAAAGTCTAGCCTTTCATCCTGCCATAGTGCGACATTTTCAAAGCGAAAATCAAGGCTCCCGTTACACATACACAAGAATTTTTAGCCATGCAGCGCCCTATGAGTTGCATGACTATTGAGTGAAAGACCTCACCACCTTGATATATATATATATATATTGAGTGTATACTCTTGGTTCTTTTGGCAATTTCGAATCATTGGATGTTGCTGGTGAAAGGTTCAGTTACTGGGCTACTGGTAATTTGATCAGGAGACCTATTTATAAAGGCATAGGAAGAATTTTAACGCCACAATAATTAATATACATACATACATATATATATATATATATATATATATATATATATATATATATAAGCCAACAAATTTATTAAAAAAATCATGAACAATAATATATATATTTTTTTGTTTGCAATTTTTTCTAAGATGTGAAATTGAACCTTTTGATTTTTGTTTGAAGCAAATGAAAACAATAGTCTTTTAAATGGGTTACGTGTATCTTATTTGATTGTTTTTGTTTCAATTTTGATGGGCATTTAAGATTAAGACTTAATTATCACATTTGTTAAAAAAAGTTTAAGAACTAAGAAAAACGGGTAAATACGTCAAGAATCCTTTATTTATGCAACTATTGTGCGTTTTTTGGATTCTTCTGTTCATAGTATTACGAATCCTCAACTACTCGTAACATTTTGAGTTGTTGTTGTGCGATTTTATTTGATTATTGTTTTCGGTAATCTAGTGAATAACTTTGGAAACCGGCATTGGAGGTTGCTAATGATCGTCTCTGGACCCTCTTTTTTTTTTTGTTCTGATTCTTAGATAACAAGATTTGGGATCATAGGAGCCCTGAATTTTAAAGTGTTTTTCACTTTATTTTTAAATTTTAAAAATCATTATTTTATTTTTTAAACTTTCAAACCTCCTCACCTTTATCCCCTGAAATTAAAAAAATAATCATTTTACCTCGAACTTTTAAAGCTTCTCTTACTATATCACCTAAATTTTTGATTTTTTTTTTCTAATAGACGAAATTAAGCCTATATGATTAGCACATGAGTCACCTATAAAGGCAAAAATGAGCTTTTATCACTCTCAACTTTTATTTCATGTTTACACTCTCACTTAACAACATTTTTTTCCCAAACTTTTATTTAGGAAGGGTTTACTTACACATATCTTCTTATTTTTAATGTGTAACTTATTTAATAAGTTGATATTGTTCGTTGATATCTAAATTTGAACTCTAAAGATGATGAGTTATATATTAAAGATGAGGAGATATAGATAAATAATATCAGGAAGAAATGTGCATACAGACTCTTCTTGAATAAGAGCAGATAAAAAAACATTAAATGAGAGAGCAAACATAAAATAAACTTTAAGAGTAATAAAAATCTTATTTTTACCCTTATAGATGATCCATGTGTAAATCACGTGGCTTATGTGCAAATCACATGGGCTTAATTCTATCTATTTAAACAAAAAATCAGACAAAGTAAGAGGAGCTCTGAAAGTTTAAAGACAAAATAGTCTTTTTAAAATTCATGGGGTAAAGTGAGGAGTTTTAAAACTTTAAAGAGATAAGGTTATGATTTTTAATGTTTACAAAGCAAAATAAAGCATGCTTGAAAGTTTAGTTAATAACTAAAGATTTATTTTCTTCATAATATAAGAGGTCGATCCAGGTGGATGATTGATGGACAAAGCAACATAATCTAGCAGTTTATTAGCATAAAACCTTGACTTTAGCGACCCATTGGGAGAGAACCGGTGGTCGACGACTACATGGACATAATTTAGTAGATTACCAATAGAAATCTAGTAGATTACTTCAACTTCTAGCATCGATGATTGGCAAAAATAATTCCGGGAAAGCATTTTTGTTGGCTTTTGAACAACTTTCAAGAAGAGCAGCATAATTCTGACCAATTTGCCTAAGAGACATTCATGTTTAAAAGAAAATCACATGTTATACTGCAATTTTTTAAAAAAAGTTTATTCATGTTAAAAAGTTATACCACAATACTATTTATATTACATATTTAATTTGTGTCATTCATAAACATATATGACATTTATAAAAAAAAAAGTTTTAAAAGACAATATGTTTGTGAAAATTCCCATCATGTTTTTCCTCCTTTTTCAAAAGGAGAATTTTTATAAATGTTATCTTTTAATATTTACTTTTTATAAATACTATACATGTTTATTTATGACACAACTTAACATGTAATATGAATGATAATGTGACATAACTTTTTCTAATAGGCCGTTTGGAAGAACGTGTTGGAACCAACAGTTTTAATTTGAGAATTATAGCATGTGAGAAGCTTTATACTGTAGCATATGAAAGCTTTACATTGTTCACAGTTGTAATTGATGGTTAAAATCGTCTTTTCAAACTGCCTATAAATGTGGCTTGAATAAAGAGAATTTTTAAAAGTATGACATAACATCTAACTTTCTTTTTCCAAAATGTATGTAGTCCATTCTCTAACATTGGCTTAAAATATAAAAAAAGTAAAAATTATATATTCTGTCCATTTTTTAAGGAGAATTAATATCCGTCTTCGTTATGCAAATATAACTTATATGTTCCTTTTTTAAAATTTACCCTAAAATATCCTTTAACTAAATGTTATCATCGATTTAAATTTTTATAACAAATTTTCTTATTTTTTGAATAATTAAATTAAGAAAAAAATATACACGTATATTTCCTACTTTAACATATTGCGTTTATGTATTATCATTATCACTTGAAGTCTTAAAAAATAAAATGAATGTTATTGAGTATCATTATCATTATGTATCATTAACTTAATGATATAACAATTATATAACCTATAAGATATACAAAAAGACTTAATAAATATTATATCAAAAATTTAATTACATATCATACAAAAACAAGAAATATCATTTACTTGAAGTCTTAAGAAATGAATGCCATTGCGTATCATTATCGTTACATATCATTAATTTAATGATATATCAATTATATAACCAAGAAGACACATAAAAAGACTTAATAATATCGTGTCATTAATTTAATTACAACACACTAATTTTAATATGTCAGTAAAACTATATCATTAATTTAATTATAACATCTTAATTTTAATTTGTTGGTAAATCTAACTTGTCGATAAAAAAAATTCATCTTTTTAGGAAATTTTAAAATCATTATTTTAGATACCAATTTAAATTTAAGCAACAAGCACTTTAATTCTATGGATTTTTTTAAATATAATGATATCATAATTCGCTTAAAATCTTAAATAGATATATTATAGTTATTTTAAAAAATAAATTAAAACTAACAATTTCATTATTATGACCATCAATGTCTTTATATATATTTATATATTGAGACATATAAAAAATATTAATAAACTACAAATATATTTTAATTCTATAAATAATAAAAAAAAGCATTTGTCTCATTGACTAAAAAAAAAAGGACAAAAAATCATATAGTGTTGTGAATCAAGTATGTGTGGATGCCACCTCTTGGTATTCCATGAGTTACATGCAAACATTTTATTACAAATTTATAATTCACATTTAGACCACATTATCACCCCATTAAATCCTTCTTAATATTGTGGATTATGTCTCCTTTAATTGTATATGAAACCTATGTAAGTTATGTCTATTATTATTACCTCTAGTATGATGACTTGGCCTATAAATAGTAGTTGTACTAAGCTTGTAAGTTTTATCCCTCATAAGTAAAAGTATAGAAAGTTGTTTTGTTTTTAATTTTCTCTTGTCTTTCTCTATTGTTCTCTTTAGTCTTTTGTTATACTTTGCTTTATTTCATAATACGTTATCAGCACGAGTCTCTTGTCTGTGAGCTTTTACAAGTATTGATTGCTTTTTGGTTCAATCACTTCTCATTGTGAAAGGTATATTGTGCATATATCTTCACTGATGTTTATGTACTATAGCCATTTTCCCTTACAATTCTAAGGACATGCCTACTTTATCTATTATTGAATATAGCTTTATATCAATTGCACACTCCTTCTTTGAGATTGGTATTTCTGTTGGCTTTTGATCATTTCATTAATTTTTTTTTTCTCATGTAAAATTAATTCTAGCAATTTCACCATCCATCACGTTGTTGATATGTTATACATGTGTGTAGTGTTAACTATTTGATGTATTACATTTGCTTTTAAGTTAGTAGTTGTATAATCCATCTTTGTTATAATTAATTGTTATATTATTAATTCCGTTTTATTACATTAACAAATTATTTCTTTTATCATCAATAACTATATAATTAAAAAAATGAATTTATTGTATAAGTTTTCTTTTATCATTAATATGCTTTTTTTTTCAATTAGTTTTAATGATATGATTTTCAATGAAAATGTTATTACAATATTTTTTATTTTCTATGTACGTGCATGATATTTGGTATTCTCATATTGTAAATTTTTGTCCTTTTGTTAATTAATTAAGAATAAATTATTGTAATCCTTATTGACTTTATTTTATCGTATACTAGTTCGCACAATGTCGAATCTTACAAAAGTAGACTTCGTTGCTCTTGATATTTTTGGCAATAATTATTTGGCATGGACTCTTGATGCTGAGATCCACCTTGATGCTATGAATCTTGGTAATACAACAAAAGAAGGGAATGATGCATCTTCACAGGATCGCGCAAAGGCAATGATATTCCTTCATCATCATCTCCATGAAGGATTGAAAACTGAATATTTGACGGTAAAAGATCCATATGTCCTTTGTAATAATTTAAAGGAAATGTATGACCACCAGAAGACTGTAATTCTTCATAAAGCTTGTTATAATTGGATGCACCTACGACTACAAGATTTTAAAACTATGAGCGAGTATAATTCAGCAATGTTTAAAATTACTTCTCAATTAAAATTATGAGGAGAGAGTGTTACTGATAAAGACATGTTAGAAAAAACATACTCTAATTTTCATGCCTCTAATGTGCTTTTGCAACAACAATATCGAGAGTGAGGCTTTAAGAAATATTATGAATTAATATCATGTCTTCTTGTTGCCGAACAAAATAATGAACTGTTGATGAAAAATCATCAATCTCCCCCAACTGGATCAATGCCATTTCCTGAAGTGAATGCAGCATATGTTGAAGATCCTGGGCATGGTCGATATGGTGGACGTGGACGTGGACGTGGACATGGTCGCGGTCGCGGTCACGGTCGAGGTCGTGGTCATGAACGTGGTCGTGGTCATGGTTACTATAACCAAAACTCCTCAAATTTCAAGAAAGTTGCATCTCACCATCAAAAATGGGAGAAGAATGAGGAGACACAAGAAGAAAAGGGTTTTCAGAATAAAGCCCCTAAGAACAATGAATATACTTGCCATAGATGTGGCATGAAAGGACATTGGAGACGTACATGTCGCACGTCTAAACATTTTGTTGATCTTTACCAAGCTTCCTTAAAGGAGAAAGAAAAAGGTGCAGAGGCAAACTTTGTTGAGACAAACTTTACTGAACACCATGATCCCATAGATTTTACACACTTGGACGTTGCATATTTCTTTGAGAATCATGATGGAAATTTTTAGAATTTAATTAGCGAGAGAAACATCAATATGGCTTGAAAGGATGTTCTCCCACCAATTTATCCCGTTTGTTTGTTTGTTTGTTTTTTTTGGTGTGACCATAATTTTTAATATGTTTCGATTTCTTTTTATTTTAGTTTGGTTGTAATTTCGGTGTGATTTTATTATGTTTTATAATCTCCATATATTTTCTTATAAAAAAAGGATTGTGTTTAGTATATTATTTTCTTATCTGTTTGTTTTATTTTTCATGAAGAGACACGGATTTTAAAAATCATTTCACTGATATTAAAGTTAATGATGAAGCCTTTTGCCTAATGGACAGTGGAACAACATACACTATTCTCAAAGATAAAAAATATTTTTTCAATCTTATATTAGCTGAAGCTAATGTTAGTACAATATCTGGTGTTGCAAATCTCATTGAAGGCTTTGGTAGTGCCAATATATTATTACCTGGTGGCACAAAGTTTATGATTAACGACGCTATGTATTCTAGCAGATCAAAAAGAAATCTACTAAGTTTTAAAGATATACGTCGTAATAGTTATCATATTGAGACAACAAATAAAATCGACATTGAATTTCTTTATATTACGTCTAATGTCTAAGGAAGGAAACAAATATTGGAAAAGCTACCAGCATACTCTTCTGGATTGTATTATACATTTATAAATCCAATTGAATCCTATGTGGTGATGAACGAAGAATCCAAAGATTCAAGGAATTTTATTGTTTGGCACAACCGTTTAGGTCATCCGGGTTCAATAATGATGCAAAGGATTATAGAAAATTCAAATGGACATCCTTTAAAGAACCAAAAGATTCTTTTGTCCAAAGATTTTTCATGTGCTGCTTGTTTTCAAGGAAAACTAATTATAAGGCCATCCCGAATGAAAGTTACAATTGAATCTCCTACATTTTTAGAATGAATTCAAGGAGATATATGTGGGCCTATTATTCCATCATGTGGACCATTTCAGTATTTTATGGTCTTAATAGATGCATCAACATGTTGGTCACATGTTTGCTTATTATCTACTCGCAATGTTGCATTTGCGAGACTTCTTGCTCAAATAATCCGATTACGAGAACAATTCCCATATTATACAATCAAGAAAATTCGTTTGGATAATGCAGGAGAATTTACATCCCAAGCCTTTAATGATTACTGCATGTCAATTGGGATTACTGTTGAGCATCCTGTTGTGCATGTGCACACTCAAAATGGATTAATAGAATCCTTTATTAAAAGGTTGAAATTAATTGCTAGGCCTTTACTTATGAGAATAAAATTGCCTAGCTCTGCTTGGGGACATGCCATATTACATGCTTCAGCACTTATTTGCATAAGGCCTACTACATATCATAAATACTCCCCATTACAGCTTGTTTCTGGTAAAGAACCAGATATTTCCCATATGAGAATTTTTGGTTGTACAGTATATGTCCCAATTGCTTCACCACAGCGTACTAAGATGGGTCCTCAAAGGAGACTTGGAATTTATGTTGGATTTGAATCCCCATCAATAGTTAAATATCTTGAACCCTTGACAGGTGACCTCTTTACGGCACGGTTTGTCGATTGTCAATTTGATGAGATAGTTTTCCCAGCATTAGGGGGAGATAAACAACAGCTGAAAAAACAAGAAATTTCATGGAATGCATTATCATTATCTCACTTTGATCCTCGTACAAATCAATGTGGCTTAGAAGTTCAAAAAATTATCCATTTAAAAAAGGTCGCAAATCAGTTACCAAATACATTTACCGATGTCAAGAAAGTAACAAAATCACATATACCAGCTGAAAATACTCCTATTTGAATTGATCTTCCTATCGAAAAAAATATTAATATGGTAGCAAATGAATCTAAGGCACGCCAGGACCGTGGTAGACCCATCGGTTCTAAGGATAAAAATCCAAGAAAGAAAAAGGAGCTAAATAATAAGCAAGTTGGCATTTCTAATGTTATTAATGTTCTTGAAGAGCCTAGTATAAAAACAGTTGACATAGCTGAAGAATTAACCCCAGAAGAGGTTCAAGTATTTGAAAAAGATGTTAATGAAGAGATCTCGATAAGCCATGTCACTTCAGGAAAGAGATGGAACAGAAAAGAAATTACTGTCGACAACATATTTGCATATGCAATAGCTCTTGATATTATAGAAGAAAACGAGGATCTTGAACCAAAGTCTGTTGAAGAATGTCAGCGTAGAAATGATTGGCCAAAATAGAAAGACACAATCCAGGTAGAATTAAGTTCACTTGAAAAACGACAAGTTTTTGGGCCTGTTGTCCAAACACCTGAAGGTGTAAAACCTGTAGTCTACAAGTGGGTATTTGTGCGAAAGCGTAATGAAAAAAATGAAGTTGTCAGATATGAAGCACGACTTGTAGCACAAGGCTTTTCGCAAAGACCTGGTATTGATTATGAAGAGACATATTTACCAGTGGTGGATGCAATTATATTTAGATTTTTGATTAGCCTGACAGTTTCAGAAGGACTTCACATGCGTCTAATGGATGTTGTAACGGCCTATTTGTATGGGTCACTTGATAGTAACATTTACATGAAAGTCCCTAAAGGCCTAAAAATGCAAGAAACATGCAATTAAAAACCTAGGGAAATGTATTCAATTAAATTACAAAGATCTTTGTATAGATTAAAGCAATCTAGACGTATGTGATATAATTATCTCAGTGAATACCTTTTGAAAGAAGGATATATTAATAATCTAATTTGTCCATGTGTTTTTATTAAAAGGTATAAGTATGGATTTGCTATTATTGCAGTTTATGTTGATGATTTGAATATCATTGGGACTCATGAAGAGCTTACAGATACAATAACATATTTGAAAAATGAATTTGAAATGAAGGACTTAGGAAAAACAAAATTCTGTCTTGGCTTGCAGATCGAGCATTTATCAAAAGGGATTTTTGTTCATCAGTCAACATATATTGAAAACGTATTAAAGCATTTTAATATGGATAAATCCCATCCAATGAGTTCTCCCATGGTTGTACGATCCCTTGATGTGAAAAAAGATCATTTTCGCCCTCGAGACGATGAAGAAGAAATTATGGGTCTAGAAGTACCATATCTTGGTGCTATTGGTGCACTAATGTATCTTGCTAATTACACAAGACCTGACATATCATTTTCTGTTAGCTTACTAGCGAGATATAGTTCTTCACCAACTTAAAGACATTGGAATGGTGTCAAACAAATACTTCGTTATTTTCGTGGTACAACAGATATGGGTCTGTATTATACAAGGATTCCAAGTCAGAATTAATTGGATATGCGGATGCAGGATATTTGTCTGATCCACATAAAGCACGATCACAAACAGTTTATTTGTTTACATATGGTGGTACAACTATATCATGGCGTTTAACAAAACAAACCCTAGCTGCCACATCTTCGAATCATGTTGAGATATTGGCAATTCACAAGGCAAGTCGAGAATGTGTATGGTTAAGATCCCTGGTGCAACATATAAGAGAAACATGTAACCTTTCATTCAACAAGGAAAGTCCAACTGTGTTGTATGAAGATAATGCAGCCTATATCGCTCAACTCAAAGGGGATTACATAAAAGGAGACAAAGCAAAGCACATTTCACCAAAATTCTTTTTCACGCACGAGCTTCAAAAGAAATGAGAGATCGACGTACATCAAATTCGCTCTAGTGACAACTTGACAGATTTGTTTACAAAGGCACTTCCTACAACAACATTTGAGAAGTTGGTACACAAAATTGGTATGTGTCGACTTAGAGATCTTTGAAAAAAAAGATGTTGACATGAGGGGAAGACACTGCATATTGTACTCTTTTTCCCTTAGCCTAGGTTTTTGTCTCATTGGGTTTTCCTGGCAAGGTTTTTAACGAGGCAATCCTAAATGCAGAACATACAATAATTATGTACTCTTTTTTCCTTCACTAAGATTTTTTTCAATTGGGTTTTTTTCTTGGTAAGGTTTTTAATGAGACATATTATTTGTATGATGAACATTCAAGAGGGAGTGTTGTGAATCAAGTATGTGTGGATGCCACCTCTTGGTATTCTATAAGTTACATGTAAATATTTTATTATAAATTTATAATTCACATTTAGACCACATTATCACCCTATTAAATTCCTCTTAATATTGTACATTATATCTCCTTTAATTGTATATAAAACCTATATAAGTTATGTTTATTACCATTACATCTAATATGATGACTTGGCTTATAAATAATAGTTATATTAAACTTGTAAGTTTTATCCCTCATAAATAAAAATATAAAAAATTATTTTATCTTTAATTTTTTCTTATCATTATTTATTGTTCTATTTAATCTTTTGTTATACTTCATTTTATTTCATAATATATAGCCCATTATATGACACTTATTTGGCCCACCTTCCTCCTCACATCTCTCTCACTCTCAGCAGATCAGTCTCTTTCTTGCTTATCTGTTACCCCATGAACTCCAAAATTCTTGAACCCTCCTTGGATTCAAGCAGATAGCAAAAATTCAAACTCTCTCTCCCCCTCCCCCTCAAAGCCTTATCCCTTTCCCACAACCCCATAATATGCAAAAAATTTCACTCAATTACATTCTCAACCATGTAGACCCACAAGCACATCATAATCTTACTCCCCCAAAATCAAATGCAAGAAACCCAAATCCTCTCCTTCACCAAATGCCTCCCTTCCACCACCACCACCACCACCAAACCCCATTTTCCCACTCATCCAAACCATGATTTTCCCTCACTTTCCCACCCCAAATCCCTCCGCTTTCCCACACTTTCCACCAAAACAAACACCCCCTTAAACCCCACCAACACCTCCACCTCCGACTTCCAAGAGAAATTGCTCTATTTGGACTCCATTGGCATTGATTTCCTAACCATAATCCACGACCACCCTCCGATTGTCTCCTTCCCCTTCTCCGAGATCAAATCCACCGTCAATTTCATCGCCTCCTTCGGAATCACGGCAGTGGAGTTCCGCCGCATTGTCGGAATGTGCCCGGAGGTCCTCGCCTCTAGGGTTTCCGACATCGTCCCGATCTTCACGTTTCTGATACGGGAGGCCCGCGTCAACGGCTCCGATTTGAGGCGCGTGATCAACCGACGGCCGAGATTGCTCGCCTGCAGCGTCAAGAACCGCCTCCGCCCCACGCTCTACTTCCTTCAGAGCCTCGGAATCTCCGAGGTCAACAAGCACACCAACCTCCTCTCCTCCAGCGTCGAGGAGAAGCTCATCCCGAGGATCGACTACTTCGAGAAGATCGGTTTCTCGCGTCGGGATTCGGTGTCGATGTTCCGGCGATTCCCGCAGCTTTTCTGCTACAGCGTGAAGGAGAATTTCGAGCCGAAGTTTGACTACTTCGTTGTCGAAATGGGGAGGGATTTGAAGGAGCTGAAGGAGTTTCCGCAGTACTTCTCTTTCAGCTTGGAGAAGAGGATAAAGCCGAGGCACCAGTGCTGTGTAGAGAAAGGTGTGTGCTTTCCTTTGCCTATATTGTTGAAGACTAGCAATGCCAAGTTTGGAGATAGATTGGACATTTGTTGTAATGCGTCAATGCCCCTTGAGAAATCTCCTTTGTGGTGCACAAATTGTGATATTGACTTGGTATAAACAAAAAAAAAAAAAAAATGTGACATTGCATATAGTATAAATTTCATTTGCTGATTTTTTGGATGAAGTTTTGGTTGGTTCTGTTGCAAGTTTAATTCTTTATGTCTTTTTGATATTTCTGTAGTCTTTCTGTGCATATGATGATAATAGGTTGGAACTTGTCAAGTAACTTGGCTAACTTATTCTGCAAATAGCATAAGGAACAATCCTATTTAATCTTTTAGGTTACAAGCCCGCTACTAACAAAATAGTAGGTCCCAGTCTAAAAAGTATATGATATGCTAGATTGGGATCTATGGTTTTGAAAATGGTGAGGTTTTAACCCATGGGATGAAAAGGGTTTTCTACCTTAAATTGCTCCGATTTGTTTTATGAAGCTTAGGTGGTTTTGTTGCTTTGTGTGAACAGATTGGCTTGTTTGTCTTTATGATATTTCTTATGTTTTGCTGTGCCTGGTGATGATGATAGGATTAAATTATTCGGAGCAACTTAATTAGTTACGACAAGAATTTAAACATGACTCTCGGAAATGGCATAAATTGCTCTGATTATTATTATTATTATTATGGAAGTTTTGGTGGGGTTTGTCACTGTGCGTTGTGTGAAGATCCTGCTTGCTTCTGCTATTTTTAAAGTGTGACTGGTGATGATAATAAGGTTGGAACGTTTGAAGCATCTCTATGAGTTAGTATTCACTATTATTCTATGATTTGTTGGCGGGTTAGGAGGATTTTCTTCATCATTACATGATTAGAGAAAGGCAATATCGAGTTTAGGTACGGGGAGATTAGGTTGTGAACCTTCCATGCAAGTAGAGATTTTCTTTTGTGCTGTCCATATTCCTATTGATTTGGTTTACTGTCCAAATATTTGTATGCTCTTGCTTACGGCCGCAGAACATAAAAAAGTGAGAAACATAACAAAATATTTATTCAACATAACGCCGACATTTTACGTGTAATAAATATCATGTTATGCTTTTTTACTTCTACCGTTTACGTAGAAGTACAGGAAGACGGTAGACAAGCCTGTCTCTTACACCCATCCACACGCTTGCATACACAGTGTTTCTACAGTCCTATCAATGGGCTTTTGAAGACCAAAACTTCACGGTCCAAGTTACAATTGATGGTTGAAGATAGGGAAGGGGCAAGGGAAGTCGAGGGCATTGCTGTCGGTTGTAAAACTGGCTACTTTCTAGTTTGGATTTGTGAGGCAAGCGAAAAGTGACATGTCGTATGCTTAATGGGATAGCCAGAAACGACGCCATGTCCACCTTGTTCGGTATTCGTAAAAGCAACACGGCTTAAACTGAGGGACTTTCGATGAGGGATTATCAGAGATGTTACGATGGTGGAAACATCAAATTGTTGAAAATTGTGGAAATAGCATGGTTGTGCCGGAGAAGGAGAGCGTTTGTGAGGAACCCGGATCAATTGTTGGGCGATCTATTTGTTATAACTTGTGGTATAAATTTCAAAGTCTGGGTGACGAGAACAAAATTGTGGGACAAAACTTCTTCCGCAATATTGAATCACATAATAAGGCACTTCTTTGGTGGAAATTTCCGTCGTTGGCACACGTTTTGAAGCCATTAGTTAATGATCAAAATTATATATATATATATATATATATATATATATTTTTTTTTTTTTTTTTTGTCCCGCAGGTAGAGATGCAACAATGTGTCGGGGCCCGTGCGCCGGCTCGAGCCCGTCCTGATACAGTGATAGGCCGGGCCGGCACTGTTCACGGCCCGGCACGGCCCATAAATACCTGTGGGCTGGGCCGGGCCTATATATGTTGGCCCATGGGCTGGCCCGACACGGCCCATGGAAAATCATGGGCTGGGCCTGGGCAGGCCCGTCTAGGCGCCGGCCCAGGTTGGGTCGGCCCATCTAGGCCCACAATGGGCCGGCCCATCCCAGCCCATATATGGGCCAGCCCACCGGCCCAAGTTGGGCTGGCCCATCTAGGCCCATACAGGGCCACAAGAGGCCTATTGTGGGCCAATTTCATATATATATATATTTATATATATATTTAGATATATTTTTTCATGTTCATTCACGGGTGAACATGGCTGAGTATGGCCTTCCCCAGTAAGTCATGTAAGGCTCATTGTAAGTCATGTATTGTCACATCAAAAGACTATACATTTAATATATATATTATTTAATACATATAAGAATTAAATATTATATAATATATATACATGCCATATTCACCCGTGAATGAATAATTGAATATGCCATGAGATTTCCCCAATGCAATCACATCACAATACGTCTGCCAAGTTCTTTTTCTTCTCTTTTTATTTTTTTATTTTTTCCTTGTAGGCATGCTTTGCTTTTGAGAAGTAAAGTTGAGAATTAGATGCTGAATCTGTAGGTTATGTATTATCACATCAAAATATTATACATTTAATATATATATTATTTAATACATGTAAGAATTAAATATTATATAATATATATACATGCCATATTGAACACATCACATTGCAATAGGCTTGACAAGCTCTTTTTCTTTTCTTTGCATTTTTAAAATTTTTTTCTTGTAGGCATTGTTAGTATGTGTGGAGCTTAATTATTACCCTGACGTAGATTACCCCTACGCAGAGGTTGTATGCGGATCGACCTTCGCGGTAAGGTCAACGTGGGGGTGGTAAACCCCCCTCTCGGGGGTTGTAGGGGGCAGAGCCCCCTAGGCAAAAATTTTATATACAAGTTTATTTTACATAGGGGCAGTTTAGGTTTTTTACATAAGGCATGCTTTGCTTTGGAGAAGCAAAGCTAAGAATCAGATATTGAGTCTATAGGTCATGTATTATCACATCAAAATACCATACATTTAATATATATATATATATTATTTAATACATATAAGAATTAAATATTATATAATTTATGCATGTCATATTCACTCGTGAGTGAACATGGCATTAGATTCCCCTATGCAATTATAAAGGGGCATGCCTAACATAGAGGCTCAGAAGGAAGGCCTGCAATGTGCAAAGCTGAGACGTTAAGTCTTCAGCGAATTGTTTAATCAAGTTACACTTGAAAGAAAAAAAATTAAAAAAAAAAGATTTAAAAAATAAAAAAATAAACTTTTTTACCTATAAATAAATGTAGAACATTCACAGAGATACTCATTCAACAAACTTCTAAGATCTTATGTATTGTCTTGTTTTTTAGATTACTTAGAGTTCTTCAGAAAGGAAAAAAAACTTGAAGGTATAATTTATTTCATTTATTGTTCATTAATTTTGTATTGTTATAAGTTAATTTTATTGTGTAATTATTTTATTTAATTTTTATGTTACGTTAATTTATTGTTATTTTTTATTGAAGCTATGGCATCATCACCTAGAGGGAGAGCCAACATTTCACATTTGGTGATCAACGAAGAAGAACAATTTAATGATCCACTGGAAGAAATTGGAGTTGACTTGCTATCTCAAGTTGATGGCTCCTCTGAAGTCACTCGTAAGTGCAAAAGGAAAATTCAACGAACTTCACCAGTTTGGAATTACTTTGATCTCGTAACACGTACAAACGAGCATGGTGCAACAGAAGAGCGCGCAATTTGCAAAGTATGCAAACAAGACTACACAGGTAAATCCTCTTCTGGCACTGGTCACTTAGAGAGGCATCGCAAAAAATACGAAGCTAAGCATGGTGTAGGTGGTGTTGATTGTCGTCAACAAACACTTCAATTTAGCCCCGATGGTAGTGTTACCAATTGGTCATATGACCAACAAAGAGCAAGAGAATGACATGCTAGATATTTGGCTAGTGCTCAACAACCAATTAGTCTTGCTGATGATCCAGCCTTTGAGGAGTACATTCAAAATGCCTATAATCCACAATATAGGCGTGTTTCAAGAACTACCACAAGAGCTGACACCATGAAAGTTTTTTATTCAATGAGAGAAAAGTTAGTAACTGAATTTAATTCATTCACTGCATTTGTTGCATGCACATCTGATTTATGGGAAGGTCGTACCAAAACTAGTTATATCTGTGTAACTGCACATTATGTGGATAAAGATTGGTCTTTTCAAAAAAGATTAATTGCTTTTCGACCAATGCCTTATCCGCATGATGCCAAGGCCATTCATGATGTCATCATGGAAGTTTTTGATTTTTATGGCATTAAAGAAAAGGTTTTGAGCATCACATTTGATAATGCATCTGCTAATACTGCTGCTATTAACCTTTTCAAAACAACATTGAGACCACAACATGGCGAAACACTTTTTCACCAAAGATGTGCTTGTCATATTATTAACTTGTGTGTTCAAGATGGCATGAAATTTTTTCAAGGTTATTTGGAAAATATTCGAACGGCCTTGGGTTACATAGCAAGTTCTGGCTCTCGAATTGAAGAGTTTGCTAAGCTTTGCAAAAGAGCAAGCATGAAACCCATAAAACTTCCAACTGACATAGGACACCGGTGGAATTCAACATATTTGATGCTGAATGCATGCCTACCATACAAAGAGGTCATCACCGCGTATTACAACTTGAAGAATCCAACTGAGCTGCTTCAAGAATTTGATTGGCAAATTGCTTCATGCTTTTACAATTTCTTAAAGGTTTTTTATGAAGCCACTCTCCAACTCTCAGGTGTGTACTATCCTACCTCTCCTCATGCATTACATAAGTTGTACGACATTGCTGCAACCTTCGATATGCATAGAGATTTTGACATCTTTAAGGAATCTGTTGAGTTTATGGAACAAAAATTCAAAAAATATTGGGAGCGTGTTCCACCGTTGTATTGCATAGCTGCTGTATTGGATCCGAGAGTTAAATTAGCTAGTGTTGAATATTTGCTTAAGGGTATAGGGGAAAAATTAAGGGTGCATTCTGACATCATAACCATTCAAAATGTGCAAGCAAAAGTTAACAACATATTTACTGCATATAATGAAAAATATGGAGGAGGCCAAACAATATTCCCTACACCTTTAGCAAATACTACTTCTATTCCACATGGTTCTTCATGGGCAAGTATGATTAGCTACACATGATTTGGTTTCGGTGCATCGTCTACATCTTCAACACGCAGTGAATTGGAAAATTATCTGGAAACAAATTTTGCAGCATTTATTTTCAATGAGCAAGGTGGTGGTCGTGATTTCAATAAGCTTGATCTTTTGTCATTTTGGAGATCACAGTCAAGAAATTTTCCTATGCTCTCTAAAATGGCTTGTGATATACTAACCATACCAGTATCTACAGTTGCAAGTGAACAAGTATTTAGTTGCAGTGGTAGAGTACTTGATGAACGGCGTGCACGTATGAGTGACGATATTCTAGAAGCAGTAATGTGCGTCAAAGATTGGGAGGATGCTCGTAGAAGAAGCCAAGAAGTTCAAGATGATTGGGTTGATGACTTTAAAAATTTGGACATTTCTGATACTCCCACTGGAAGTAATACGTTGTAATTAATTATGAACAATATTTTTTTATGTTTTTTTTTGTTTTTAGTAATTTTGTAAACATCTAATGTATAATTATCCCGATTGTACTCTTTTTTTCTTACCAAGGTTTTGTCCCACTGGGTTTTCCTTGGAAAGGTTTTTAATGAGGCAATCGTAAATAAAATATCATTTTTTATATTTCCCTTAACTATTCAAACTTTTATATTTATTAACTTGTTTAAAAATTCAAAAATTAAAAAATTAAAAATTACATGCTTAGATGGGCTGACCCATTTAAACCCATGATGAGCCAAGATGGGCCGGCCTATTTAAGGCCCACGACATGGCCCGACACGACCTACGGCACGGTCCGACATGACCCACGGTACGGCCCGACACGACCCACGACACGGCCCACGGCACGGCCCATATAAAACTAACCCACCGGCCGGGCCGGGCCGGGCCGGGCCAAGTTATTTTTAATATGGGCCGGCCCGGCCCGCGGGCCGTGTGGGCCTAAGGAGAACGGGCCGGGCCGGCCCGTTCTTGCAACACTACCCGTAGGTCTAATGGCTAAAAGTTGAAAACCTAGTGGTGCCTATTGGCTTTTGGTTTTTACTAAAGAAATTATGCGTACATAATCAAGCAAAAGGTTCCAGAAATTGAATACGATGTGTTCACACATAAATTATATTTAGATTAATTTCACAAATGGTCCTTAAGTTTATCTTAGTCATATTTTAGTCTCTAACTTTTTAAAAGCCTTACATTGGTCTTTTATTCATCAACAAAGACTACTTTTGTCATAGTTTTATTTATTTTTTGTCGTTTTATAACTAAAACATCCTTAATTTAAATTTTTGTTATCAATTTACTATTAAAATTCTAACAAAATGACCTTTTTGTTAATAGTTCATATTTCAGGGGAATGGATGTTATGTTTTGAAGTACATGAGGGCAAAGTGTTACAAAGGGTATAGTTCAAGGGGAATTTTATAATTAATCCTATGTTATCTTGTTTTAGTTTTGGTCTTTAAACTATCCTAATAGAAAGATCAGAAGTAAAACAACGAGATAAGGTGTAGATTTGTGTATTAAACTTTAACACCTAATTTTTTTCTTTCTTTTTCTTCTCCTTGAGAACCACCCTTAGAGACACCTCTATTTTCTCAATAACTTTATTTGATTTTCTTCACCTGCTCCTCAACTCTTCTTATCTTTTTCTTCTTTTTCGTCTTTCCTTTTGTCTTCTTTTTCTCCTTCCTTGCTTCCACTCACATGAACATAGAATATGTGGGCCAAATATTGTTTCCTCTCTGTTTCCTTTATATAAGCCCAACTTATCATTCTTTCCCCTATGATAGAGAACCTAACAGAGAAAAACAGAGATGGAGAAAAAAGAGCAAGAGAGAAAGATATAGAGAGAGAAAGAAATATGAGAGAAAGAAAAGAGAAGCAATAGAGAGAATTCTATCCAACCTTTTAAGCAGTTTTGTAAGTATTTCCTTCACTGCATTACTTGAACAATAGTATGTTGTGAAAGCATGCTTTTAATTAATACTATGATTATTGTTATGAATATATTTTTGAGGAATTTTATACAGAGTATTTTGTGTGTATGTTGTAAACTTTTGTGCTTATTATGAACCAAAATTTGGAGAAAAAGATGAGAAACCATGAATTGGAGTTTTGGAAAAATTTCCAAAACAAAAACAACAATAGTAGCCTAAAAATGGCATACTATAGCTGCGTCATTACTGTAACTTGCATAATGCCAACGATACAATGTCATTTCATTGTAGATTTCACTATTGTACTATAGCAGACGTCATTTACTATAGCAGTCCTAATTTACATACATATTTATAGTCAAATTGTTTATGAGGCACACTAATAAATAAATTGACATAATGATAATTTGAATGGTGACATTTTTAGGATGATTTCTAACTATAAGTGACATAAAGTTGTCGAGATATTTGAAGCATACGTGGTGATGGTGACAAACTAGAAGTTATCAGTAGATTATTTGTCAAAGAGGTAGGGATTCTATTGCTCAACTTTTGTAAGGTTTTGTTTAATTAAAATTTGTTTTCTATTTTACAAGATAAACCATATATTATTTTCTTAATATTATTTTATGAATATCACTTAAGACATAACACTATAGACTTGTTCTGTAGTGTATAGTAAGGTCAAGTGATTTAACATGTTTTAATACAATTTTGAGAAATATCGTTAGATAATACAGACTCTATACATATAGGTAAAGACATAAGAGGATGGTGAGATGTGAAGAGGGTAGCGGTTACATTCTTGGCACTATACGCTAAAAGGTAAATAGGAAGGAGACGTCGGCTCTCCCTTGGGTTGAAAGTTTCAGAATGCACTATACGGGAAACGTCTTAGTAAGGATTTGGGACTCGATGTTCCCTTATCGACAACTCATGGGTTGGTGTTTTGAGTTGTCAAGCATGACCTTCAGGGATTACGATGAGTAGAGAGATGAAATTCTAAGTTTCGTTGTGGATACCGACAATTGTCATTTAAACATAAATAATATTATATAAAAAATGGTAAAGTTCATCTGTAGAGCATTAACTAGTTATGAACATAATGAAATTGTTTAACGTAACTAATATTATGTTGGAAATAAGGTAACCTAACCATGTAAGTGTTAACATGGTAAATAATAAAACCTAAAGGTGAATAATGGTTTTCCTATTGGGCATATCGATGCTTATTCCCTATTATTTTTACCTTCCAGGTGAAGTTTTGTGTAATCTATTCGACGAGGAGTATAAAACAACGCTGCTTGTGACATGTCAGAGTTTCTTTTAACTTTATATATATTTCGTTTGATCATGTAAGACTCTTAAATTATAGTGTTAATTGTGTTAAATTATCTAATAACTGGGAGCTATATAATGATGATGATGGCTGCACTTTTAATATTTTGTGCTACACTAAACAATGGACATAAATTTTAAATATATTCTCGCTATGTTTTATTTTAAAGACCCCTGGGCATTATTTTAATGATTTAAAATGATATGGTAAAATTTATTTATATTTATTAAATACTACTACCCCACTTAGGAGCATTTCATAAACATAATCTGAAAGTATATATTTAATGAAATCAAAAACCCCAAGTTATATTTTTGAATAAACC
Organism: Artocarpus heterophyllus; assembly: GCA_025403435.1. Classification (NCBI taxonomy): domain Eukaryota; kingdom Viridiplantae; phylum Streptophyta; class Magnoliopsida; order Rosales; family Moraceae; genus Artocarpus; species Artocarpus heterophyllus. Next base: position 26,922,640 of record CM046347.1, read on the forward strand.
TGAAACAGATGATATAAAAAGTAAGAATTAATTACAAAAATTTTCCCTTAATTATAGCCCGTTTAACACTCTATTTCTTCAATTTCAAAATGTAATATTTGCCTAAACTTTAAAATGTAACATTTATTCCCCTCGATGATTTTGAGCATAAATGACACAATACTTACATAAATAATAGGATTATTGAACAATTTAATGAATCATTAGATTGTTAGCTTACCGTAGTGCAGGCCCATGAAAGTGAAAGAAGAGATTTTTGTTTTAAAAAATACTTTAAGGTTTTTATTTTGTATTTTTAACATTTAGAATTTTTAAATGATTAACTTTTTAAATTCAAATTAGCTTTAGACATGATAGAATTATCAAAATACTCCTATATTATGTACTAAATTTTAATTATGTACCAAATTTTATCAAAAGTTCTAACAAAAGGAGTTTTTGAAAATATATTACAGTTCGAGCGGGATGCATGTTACACTTTAAAATTTAAGAGGTACAATGTTACAAGGGTCATTGTTGAGGAGGAATTTTTGTAACTAATCAAAAAGGTAAATATCTATGATACCCATTATTTTTCTCACAGGTATAATTATAATTATATTAATTATTAATGTGCCAATCAAACATTTGTAAAAATTTTGTTTCATCTAAAATCTATTTCATATTATCTACTCTACCTATTTTCAATTTTTTTAAAATTTGCCCATACCTATTCAGTATATTTATCAAAATGCCCTTAAAACTTTTGCCCAATTACAAAAATGCCATTTGGTGTTATTATTCCCAAAAGTCTCCAGAGGAGACTTAATTACGCTAGCCGTAACCCCACCTGTCCCCTTTCTCATTTCTTCTTCTTCTTGATATTTTTCTTCTTCTCTCTTTCACGTTTCCCTTTTTCCTTTCTTCTCTTTATTTGCTTCAAATCAAAGATTAGCAAACCCAGCTTCTACAAATCAAGATAAAGATCTAATTTTTTTTCCTTGATCTTCCATAATCACAAAACAAGGATCAAGGTTCTTGCAAGCAGAATCACCATTTTCTTCAATCTTAAGGTTTGATTTTTTAAACTAAAACTTTGATTTAAATTTGTGTTTAAGTATAAAAATTATAAGAAATGTGTTTTTGATGTTTATGGATAATTATATATTGTTTATACATTGTTTTTATGCTTAGAAAGCGTTAGAAAACCAAGATTTTGAAGAAAAACTCAAAATTTGGATTTTTGGACTCTCTGTGGAAAATTTCCAGGTATATGTCAGTTTTCCTAGAAACTATGTGTTGTTTTCTATAGAAATTGCATGTCATTTTTCTCAAAAACTACAAGTCGTTTTCATAAAAACTACATGTCGTTTTTATTAAATAGAAAATATAATTAGAAACTTGCTCTCCTCGAGACTCAAATCTATAACCTCATAATACCTTAGAATGCCTACCACCATTTTACTGATTCTATTTCTTAGTCAATTCTCTTGCTATTTGATATATTATAGGTCGGATTGACATGACCCTAATACAAATCTTTATTCATATGTTTTATTCCAAAATATTTTAATCTAATATTTTTTGTTTTAAATTATTTTTAGAACATTTTAGATTAGAATATGGGTCAATTTTTGTTGTCATTAAAATTACATTATCTGTTTAATTTTATAAGCATATTTTGAGCGTATTAATCTTTATAACACACTAATAAACATAGATGATATATTGGCATGATTATAGAGTAAGATTTAAGTTAAAGTACGGTTATTTTATACGTCCTATGATAACAACATACTTGGAGCTTACGTGATGAGCTTGGTTTCGTGAGCTAAAAGTTATCAATAGCATATTTGCCAAAAGGTAGGGAATCTATTACTCATCTTTTGTAAGGTTTTTATGGAATTAAAATTGTTTCTTTACATTGCAAGATATATATATATATATATATATATGTTGAATTGTTATTATATGAATATCACTTATGAGACAATAGTATAAACCCGTCCTATAATGTACAACGAAGAATAAATTGATTTGATATGTATTGAATAAATTGAGAAATATGGTTAGGAAATATACTCTATATATAACAGTAGTGGTTATGAGAGGAATGGTAAGACGTGAAGAGGGCGGCGGTTATGTCCTTGAGCACGAATACCTTAAAAGGTAAAATAAGAAGGAGATGATGATGCTCCATTAGGTCAAAAGTCCTAGAACGCACTGTACAAGAATCGACTTGATGAGAATCCGAGGCTTGATGTCCCCTCACCGGACACTCGTGGAATGATTGTAGAGTGGTCAAGCGTGCCCATTTGGGTTTTGTTGAGTTAAGCGATATGATACTCTATTGCACGGTGGATATAGATCAGCATTATTAAATCCTGAACTAGTATATACACACACACACATATATATATATATGTATGTATGGAACTTGGTAAGAATAATTTTAGAGTATCTACCGAAAATAAACATGATAATATTGATGAATAATATTGTGAATTAAGTAACCATGTAGGTATTAATGTGGTGATGATAAAAATCTAAAGGTAAATAATGGTTTTTCCTACTAAGTATTTTGTCGCTCATTCCCTATATTTTTATCTTTTCAGGACTCACAAAGTGTGAGATGGTAACGAGAAACATTTTTGAGGAAGCTATGTAACTATACTCAGTTGGAATCTCTTCGTTTATTAACAATGTTCTTCATGATAATATAAGTATCATGTGTTACTATCCGTGACTATATTAGGATGTATTGAAGGGTTTGAATGATGATGACAGTTTTATATTATTAAATTAAAGGTGCTATATTAAACTGTGGTTTATTTGTTGTTTATATTTTTATTTTGATTTGAGAGTTTTCATTTAAAACCCAGGCAAATTTGTTTAAAGTTTTATTTTATTTTTTGATCTTTATTTAATTTATTAAAAACTGTTAACCCCTACTTAGAGGCGTTACAATATCCCTTTTACTTTTTATTCTTTTGCTTTTGAGAAAACTAGTTGAAAGTTGAAACCATCCCCACGTGTGAGACTTTTACAAGAAATATTTTAAGTGTTTGCTAAAATTTAATTTTAGGGGTAATAAAAGGCATATGAGTGGTTATTAATTTATTGGTAGATGCGGTCTATTAATATGATAATCTTTTAAACATTAGCCTATCAAAACAAAACAAATCATAAGTCGATATATAAAGGGAGATAAAAGTTAGGATTAGAGTTGGTATCCCTAGCATTACTTTAGCGGCTCACATAGCACAACGACCAATCATCTCAACGACCCTTTGGGCTCTTGACTGCCCACTTAATTGACTCTGCAAAACTAACGACACGACAACATGTGATTTTAATTTTAAATTTGGAAATTGTAGTAAATAGCTAGAGTGTTTGGGAGAGTGGTTTAAACCAATGGTTTGAACCATTTTGGTTCAAAACACTGTAACTATTGACAACTTTACATTTTAGTCGCTTTATGCTTTTCACTATAGCTCTTGAGAGCTTTATATTATAGACAGTTCAAACCTATTGGTTCTCACCGTTGTGCCAAAACTCCGAACGCTTTTAAAAGGATATTTATTTTTTTATACCCTCTATTTTAAGTTAATTCAAAATCTATACTTTCAGTTTTTAATTTTATCGGATGTATACCTTGAGATTAGATTTAATATACAAATTTATACTTTATTTCAGTCAATAGTTGATTTTGACATTCAAAATGACCAAATATCCTTAAATAAAATAGAGAAAAATTAAAACTTTTAAAAAATAAAAATAAAAATAAAAAATAGGAACATACAGAACACCTATTTTTAAGGATATTCTATACATTTTTGAAGTCTAAGACCTTAGTATTAAGTTTTTTAAATGTGTAAAGTTCTTTTATTTTTTCAAGTTAAGGATATTTTGGGTAATTTTTAGATCATTTTTAAATATTGATTTGAAAAAGGTATAAATTTGTGTATTAAATCTAATTTGAAGGTATAAATTCGATGAGATCCAAAACCAAATGTATAATGTTTGAACAAACCTAAAATACATGGTATAAAAAGGTAAAAAAACCCTTTAAAAAACTTATTGAAGTAAATAACAGATTTTGAAAAATAGGGTCAGTTACATAATCATACCCCTAGTTTTAACTATTTTTTAATTTGTCTCTCTATTTTTAAAAACTATAAAGGTATCCTTTAAATTTAAAAAACTTGTTTCAATTTTATACCTATAAATAGAAAAAAATTGGGCAAGACAACATATTTTCCTTTAAATAGTTATAGAAAATATCTTATAGAATTAAAAACATTAAAACTCCTAAAATAAAACATCATATTTAAAAACATGATATTAAGTTTTATGACTTTTTGAATGTTAAAATATATATTTTTTAAATTTTCTCAAAAAGAAAAATATATTTTAGAAATGATTTTAGTCTAGTTATTATCGAAAAAGTCAGTAACGGACTAACTTAAACAAGTTTTTCAAATTCAAAGTATATCTTTGTAATTTCTTAAAACATGAGTAAATTGAGAAATAATAAAACTAGCTGCTATGGTTATGTAATCAACTCTTTAAAAATATTTGTATTAAATAACAAAAAATAAAAAATAATTAAATAGCAGATATGAGAAAAATTTTTATCGCTATATTTTCAGTTTACAGCTATTTATTATAAATGTTTTTAAAACTTACTATTTATTTTACCGTTATTTATTATAAAATTAAATATTTTTAAAATTTACTATTTATTTTAAAAATGTTTAAAAATCTGTTATTTTTTTATTCGTTCATTTGTTACAAATTTTATAAACCTAAAAAAAATTAAAAGTTGAAAGGGCAAATTATAAACGTGAAACAAGTGCACGGCTAAACAATACACCTAGGCGGTTGCAGATAGATTTGTCATTTCCCGCGTCACCGAAGAAAGAGAATGTCAGTTGGGAACGGCGCAGAACCAGCGAGCTCAGGTCCAGACGAACAAACGGTGAAGCTCGCTTGAGTCATTTCTCTTCTGCAATCGAGATCCTCTACAAGAATCCTCCTTTTCCGAGCAATCCTTCCGATTCCGACGCTCTCCAATGGAAGCGAAAGGTCTATTCTTCTCTTTCACAACGCCGTCTCTTACACTTACTAACCCCTCTCTCTCTGTTTGGTTTGCGAGAAAATTCAAGAAAAATAAATCGAACTTCGTTTCTTTCTTTGTTACATATTTGACTTTTTTTTTGTTGCGATTTTCAAATTTTGAAATGCTAGTCCAGATTTCAATTTCCTTCATAGTCTATATGATTTTTATGATAGAGGAATTATTTCTCCGAATTTTCGGCGCAAACAGAGATCTAATCGAGTTTAATGGCGGAACTTTAGGCGAAGGAGCGAAAGCGAGAGTTTCTAAGGCTTAGAGAAGATCTCGCGCAAGCTGAAGGTCGCAAAGATTTTGTAATCTTGCTTTTACTCTCATTTTTAATTTATTTTTCTAGGTTTTCTGATTAGTTTTCGGCTTCAGACGTTTGTCAGTGTGATTTGTTCCCTCAAAGCGCTGTTTGCAAGTGCTATTTCTTCCATCATTTGGGGAAATTAAGCACTAAGGCCGTAACAGATGGCTCTGATCATTGGTTCAACGACGTTTTGCGGCGGAGGTTTCTGAGACAAGGCTTGTTCATCATCATCATTATCATATCTAATAACGGAATTGCTTTTAAAAATATGCTTTTGAATTTGTTCCTGTTTGTTTTTCAGTCAGATTCAAGGAACAAAAACGAAAATCAAGTGGCTCGGTGTGGCGGCAATGGCTTTTATCAGGTTTATAATTAGTACTATTTGACTTCATATTCATTCTTATTAAGCTTGCGTCGGGCATTTCAATATCTCTGCTTACTTTTTGGTTCAATCATTGAATTAAGTTTTTGGTAGACTAATAAGGTTTCTCGGCTTTCATTGCGGTAGCTAACAGATGTTATGCTTGACGTCTAACATGATAAGTTTTGTTGTTAAATTGATTTTTTTTTTAATTTTTTTAACTGTTAGGGTAATGCCTTTGAACGCAGACCTTAGCAATGAAGATGAACTGGAGCAGCTTAGGGCCTCTGTTGATTTTCTTGTGGAACTTTGTGATGCTCCTTCTCTGGTCAGATACCTAGACTTAACAACCCCCACCCCCTCCCTTTTTTTTAACTTGCTTTTCCTATCAGAAGGTTGGGGTTACTTTTGATAATGTCTCAGTACTATTGTTTTATACGCTTGAATTACAATTTACCCACACTTTTGTGTGTATATGTGTGTCAATTCTCTGTATGATGAGGTATATTTTATTTCAAATAGTTTATAGCGGCCTTCACTGTAATTTCAGGTTGAGGTCGTAAACTTTGGGAATTGGTCGCACCAAGCTGTAGACTTCATTTTAGGTTGTCAAAGTGCTTCTTCTTCTTTTCTGTTGAGGAGAGCAGTGATTCTGATGGTGTTGGAGTTGTTCGTTTTATGTTCCTGGTTATTTAATCAGATATCATCTTCTCTCCTATTTTATTTTATTAAAGATTGAGTGAGGGGTCTTACAAATAAGATCAATATGTGGCGAATGAAGGCTCAAATTTTACCTTTAGCTTATTTGAATTTTCCTATTTCCTACTTTTTCCTCCCACTCCTCCACCCATCCTGTATCTCTCTAATTAGGTGGTTTCTATAATGTCCAAGAACGTGGACGTTGTAGAAGGAATTATCAGCAGCTTAATCACTCGATTAGTTAGAAGGATGTGTTCGTCCTTTCAGGAAAATGGTAAACCAAATTGATTATTTTACAATTCAGATAGGTGGCATGTCTTAGTTATTTTTTTTTTATTATTTTTCTTTATATGGATGACAGGATTCAGCTTATTGAGTTTCTGATATCAGACTACCTATCAATATGGTCCAAGGATCAAGGCTTTGACAAAAGTATGTCTCGCAGTTCCAGTTACCGCTTGTAATTGATTATATTATACTCTTGAATCATGATTTTCAAAAGCTCCTTTTTCAACCGCTTCCCTTTTGCACCAAGAACCGAATTGTAATACACCAGCGCTAAACATCTGGCAGACACCTAGCAACTTATAGAAACGTTCTTTCAATTACGTCCAAGTCACTAGGTGCATACTAGTGGGGAATGAGAAACCACACTTGTATTGCAGTGCTCTTTGAAGCATAGGCGACTTCAATTTTTCATGCTCGGAAAGCATTAGAACTAATGGAAAGTAGGAATGGGCTTTATGTGCTATAATACATTGATCGACTTTCAGGTGAACTGGGTGAACAAGTCAGCCAGAACTCATCACTCCAAAAATTAAAGCCAGAAATTCTTGATAAGCTGCTATGCTCACTGGTCAGTGCTGACACCTTTTTTTTTTGTGCATATATTCTCGTGAAATTTGAGTCAACTGCCTTATTGTTTTGAGTTCTTCTATTATAGGACATCCATGCGGGTTCTGTATGTTCATGAAAGCCAGATCACATCAAATCATTGCAAGATGAAAAACTACGCAAATTTGAACATAACCCGACAAAGATCTAGATTATGGTTCAAGCAGCAATACCGGTAGGAGATTTTTTCCACCAAGGAATTCTCATTATTCTTTCCCATATGTTGATTCAAAATTTACTTAAGAATTTGAGCAATTCAGCTAGCATAAACGTTTTAATGCTTAGAAAGAAATTGCAATTTCAACATTGAGTTTGTATCAATCAATCTTTCATTCCATTCTTATTCTCATTCTATACTTGTTTGCATTACTCTTCTAATCCCATGCCCTCAACCAAACACAACATGAGTTCGCTTTCAAATCTTTGAATCCAATCAAAGCATCGGAGAATTCACTGATCTCGATTTATCTTGCGACTCTTGCATTTGGCTAGCCAATAGAAATCATTGCAGGATAGGAATCTTGTATGAGCCATTATTATTCAGACATTAACTGGTAAATAACAGGTCTTCTTTCTATATCATCTTATTGTATTTCATTGGCCTTGCTAAACCCAAAACCAAGAAAACAACAAAAATAGCCTACATGTTGCGGATTCTTATCGTATTGCAGAAGCCTCTTTTTTTCCTTCCCCTAGTAGTTTGTTTGAAAATTTAAACATAAAAATATTTTTTCAGTTAAAAAAAGTATTTTTTATATAACTTTTAAGGTCGTGATATTTGCATTTTATTTACAACAAAAAAAAAAATGTGAAATATTGTCTCCTTTCCTTTGAAAATTTTGAAAATGAAGATCTTCTTGCTTGACAGCTTTGGCCATTTCGGTTTAGACTTGCTTTGATTTATTGCTCTGATAGGGGACGGTTTAAACTACTAATCATTCTCATTCATCAATTGTCACTATTCCCTAGCTTGTGGTCTTTACTTTCTTCTTCCTCTGCGAACTTTGTTCTTGTAGACCTAAATACGTTACCATACACTCAAGAAAGAAAAAATATGTCCTCATTTCCCAATAATGTTCAGTGGTCCAACAATGATAGAACTATCATTCTATGAGAGTATTTGTTACTTGTTTGTTCAGTCGGTTACATACCGCAATTGTTTAGGCCCGTCTCATCAATTAACTTAGCTGTCTGTTTGGAAGGGCAATTGGAATTATGGTTTGAACTTTTTTTTTTTTTTGAAAGAAAATGCTATAGCAAAAATGGTTAGAACTATAAAAAAAGGATAGAACTGTTTTTACTAAACAAAACTTTATAACACTATTAGTTTTGGCCAGTTATTATTATTATTATGAAAAATGCTAGTTTATTACTTCAATTTATTATGAATATGAGTTGTCATATTTTCATTAGTAGGTGTTTAAAAGACTGTTACATTAATAGACAACAACTACAATATGTTAATGACAATTTGAGAGCTAGGATAATAGTTGGTATCTATAGCATTACTCTGCTATTATTATTGTTTGAAAATGTGAGTTGTCATTTCATAGCACATTGAATTCGTTTAAGTGTGCCCTGTCCAAAAATGGGTTAATATTCTTAAAACTTGGTTAGGAATAAGAATAATGATAATTACCGTAATAATAATAATAAGAATAATACTAATAAACAAAAAATATGTTTTAAGAAATACATTACAACTTAACATTATTTTTATTTCGTGGGCTACATTACAAGGCTGACGAAAATGACAAACTCTAAACTTGACCCAACATTACTTGTCTAAACATTATTAAACTCTTCTAGTATTATAAGGCCCATTTGTACAACGTACTAAGCTAATTCTTTAAATTTTAAGTGTAAAGAATCCTTCCATTTATGTTTGCCTCCTCAAAATTCAAATAAAATAAATCATTTAAATTTAAGTTTTTAAAGTTTTAATCTCCCTTTAAACTTTTTAGACTTGAATTAGTTTATTACGGTAAAATTCTATATTCTCTCTTTTATATTTGTGAAAAAAAAATTTTCATTTGATATCTGATTGACACAATTCTTGTTTGTTACGTTTCTAATAAAGAGAGAAATAAATCAAGATCCATATTGCATATTTTTAATATCATTAACATTAAGATTTTGTTAGATTTGTTAATGAATCGAAAACTTTTTTTACTATTTATCCAAACATAAATTTTAATTTGTTGCATACTCAGATTAACACTTTAAATGTATACTCAAACATGAATTCAAAAAGCAATTCAAATAATATAACTTAAAACAAAATAATTTAAACGAACACGATTCGAATTCATTTAGCAAACGGATACTAAACTTTGCCCACCACAGCCACTCTCACTTTTCGACAGCATAATATTTTTATAGAAAAGTAGTGCTTTTTAGCCTGTGGGTGACCGAAACTTTACCTACAAATACAGGATTCCCCTTCTCCACAGGAAAAACGCAATACCCTTTGGGTGTTTGGCTTAGTAGACATATCTCCAAAGATGAAACGTTTAGTATGTTTCTCCCTTGTTCTCTTGATTTTTTTGTCTCAATATCTTCCAAGTTCAGCTCATGAAGGTGTCTTGGACCCAAATCCCCGTTGTGGCAGACAATTGTTAGCCAAAATCATGGAACATAGTTCCTCACTTGAAGCTCCAAAGCTTCGGGTTTACATTAGAAAAAAATCAGGTCGTGCTGGTAGCGGTGGAAATGCAGCAAGAGGCCGCGGCAAAACATCGTCAGCCATTGGAAGTCGACCACTTTTTCCTCTTAATGTTTTTTTGTGTTTGTCCCTTTTCCTTGGTGTCTTCCTAATATAGTTTGTTTCCTATCGTGTCATGAGGTTCTTCATCCAAATTAGGATAAGGAGATTCTTCATTTTTTTTTTGTTTCTGGTTATCTGATTGTTGAATTCCTTGTCTTCTTCTTATATATTTTTTTCCTCTTTTGTAGTGGGTTTTCGTTGCTTTTTTTTTTTTTTTTTAATAAATTGAATAAGCATTATTAGTTGGCTTGTTGTACTCATATTGTCCCTTGCTTTGTTGCTTTGGCAGATTGAGTGAATAGTGTAATTGATGAGTGTGCGTAAGGGCCATTCTCAAATAGTATATACTGGTATGTATTTTGTGGGAACTTCAACATTTCCTTTAAAAATGGGAACTTCACTAGCTTGTAGTGTGCTTTTTTGCCATTGATGGCTAATTTGAATGAAAAAATTAGGTTAAAAAAATGTATAGAAATCAAACTTTGATCCAATTTGAGTGCCTCTACCGGATAGACCTCAACAGAAAACCAAAGAGCAATAATAAAAAAAAAAAAAAAAAAAAAAAAAAACTAGTTTGAACCAATATTAGGTTGGTGTGCAGTGTACTATTTCGTGGTAAATCAAATGAATTCATTGGATTCATTCTATTCTACCATGCCTTTCTTGTTTGGACCACCCGAATCGGCGATTTCCATCGAAGTCATTCTCTATTTCTAGAGCAAGAAACTTTTTTTCTTTTTACTATAACATGCGTTATTTTATACTGTTCTTAATTAAAAAATTGGTTAGAACAACATTTGTCAAATAAAACATTAGACATACCAAGCAAATGTTAAGGTAGAAATATAACTTGTTTTATACTCTCTACAAGGCTAATTTTGCTGTAAACTAAAGGAACAGATAGATTAAATCAACCTATGGGAAAATTTTTCAATAAATGTTTTCATTAGAAATAATATTCAGTTATGAGATATGAGGTTCTGTTCTTTTGGCAGGCTCTTGTAATTTTTCAAAGTAGTTTTCTTGACTTGGTAATGTTAAATTTTTAATAGTTTTTCTGCGATTCCCTATGTAGCACTATCATGCATGTTGCTGGACCTTCCTCAACTTCAAAATTTTGCCAGCCAAATTACAATAGGACACAAGACTTTTTTTTTTTTTTTTTTTTTTAACTATAATGCTTAAAAGCACTTTTCTTTGCTCATTTTATTTTATTGTGTTTTCCCCCCTAAAAGGATTTATCCCATTTCCTGAAACATATTTTGAGAACAGGACAAAATTCTTTCATGTTTCTGGGCTAGTAAGGGGCTCACATGATAAATTGCGGACATAGCTACAAATAACAGATCCAACAAATAAAGGGCTGATTTCATTATTGATCTAGTTTCAATCTGGCCCCCAATTTTTCAACTAATAAATTGCAGATCCCCAACGCTAATTGTAAGTGTTACGTATTTGGCCCACGGATAATCTGCTGTTAAAAAGTTGGCACCAAAAACACGATGTGAGAGGCTCATGTGTAGGTTTAATGAGGATTTTAGTAAAAAAATAAAAATAAAAATCATTTTCATATTTATGGAAGTAAAACATCACTACTCAAAAAATTATGCACTCCAATCTACAATATAATTTATTTTTTAGACCGATATTTACTGGTTTGTTAGTAGTGCAGTTGTAATCATATGAAGTTAAATAATATTGCTTTTCAATAAAATCACCATTTAAAAAAAAAAAGAATCTTAAGCAAAAGAATTAAGATTTAATTCTATATCAACAGAGTGTTTCTTATAAGTCGAAAGTTGAGGCCAAAATTCAGAGTAACCCATTTTCAAAAAAAAAAAAAAAATTTGAGAGTAATCCTAGATCTCAAATTCCAATAGGGAAATTATTTCCAAAATAGAAGAAACTCTAAGATGTCATTCATTTTTCATTGCATTTGCTCATTAGATGACCCACCTAAATTTCAGTGTCATTGCAGTTTGTTATTCATTCCACTGTATTGCTCATGTTTTCGTGCAGCATTAACATAGGCCCTTCTATTCTGTTTTACAAAGACAGAGAGAGCATCACAGAAAGTCAGATTCCCTGCAGAGAATTTTTTTAGGCTCGTGACCCTCTTCTTGGCCACCCAAAATAAACAAGATTTTGGCACATTAACGTGCCTCCAAGCTCTAAAATCATAGATTCTAAAATCTAAAAGGATTTCTTAATGTTCATATTGAAGAATAGAGGACCTTTCAGAGGCCCTTTTTCTCACGTTTGTAAAGGCAAAGTGGCAAGCACATGCCTGAATCGTCATCAAATATATGATCTTTTCGTTTCTAAATAAGAGTGTGTTTAGCATGTAAGAATTTCATGCTGTAGTCTGCTTTTATTTTACATTGTAGCATGTGAGAGCTTTATATTAGCAGTTTCATCTATATAATTAGAACGAGGTTATTAAACACACCCTAAAAAGCAAAGGGAAGGAATGGAAAGAAAAAGGGAAAGGAAAGGAGCAACTTGTTATCAAACTGAGAATCCATAAAAAGTTTTGTTTGAAGACTGAAAGTTGTTAAGCAGTTGCCACCCCTGCTTTTTACAAAAGGAGAAAAGGACTAGTCATCAATAAGAATTTTGCTTATGTGGACACACAAACAAAAACGTTTGAAGCAACAGCTTGCTTCTTCACCTCTGCTGAACATTTACTTGGTATCCAAAAATAGCTACCCTTGTTGATGAATATTTTTTCCCCTTCCCTTTTGCATGTTAGATTTAGTTGAGACATTGAGTGCAGACAACTTGGGATCAAATCAGCAACGAGCCCGAAAATTTGTTTAATAGAGGCACTATAAAAAAAATTTAAGGATTTGGGGGTAAATAACCTTTTTTAAGCTTTTTTTTGAAGTAAATAGTGAAACTTGTTGAAAATTAGGAAAATGACTCTTTTTGTATATCAATCATGTATTGATGTACTGCAGTATATCAATGATATACCGATTTGTAGTTTTTTATTAATTAACTTAGTGGTTTATTTATCTTGATAATTTATTGGTTTCTTGATAATAAATTATTAGTAAATTAATGATAAACCAATTTATTAATAATAAACTATTATTCATAAGTGATGCACCAATGTTAATCAATTATATACATGAATGATATACTAGTGTTTATCAATGATGCACTGTTGTTAAAAAAAGAGAGAAGAAGATCATTTCCTTAATTTTCTAAAAGTTCAGTTATTTTTCTAACTTTTAAAAAGTTCATCATTTATTTAAAAAGGTAGTAAAAATAGATCATTTGTCTACTTTTCCCAAATTAAGGATTTGAGGGTAAAATAAAACTAATTATCCAATAAGAATAGGGATACAATTATAATTTTTTTTATATACTAAGATACAACTAAAAATTTTGAAAAAATTTACAGTTGAATTCAAAATTCTAAACCTTGAGTGGTTCCACTTAACGCCATTCAACCTCTACGTGCCTTTGCCAGTGGATATAATGGCAGCTTCTCCATCAAATTATATTTTCACTCGCTTCTTTGTTTTTCTAGAGAATCAAACGGATGGCTGGATTAATAGGAAAATCCTTCAAATATACATAAGTTGGTTTAACAATTATACAACAAAATCAAGCATGGCAAATTGGAGCGCTTTCTTTTTCCTTTTTTTTTTTTTGGCCAAAGAAGAAATTTGAATTTTGAAGTGCTTGAGTAGGAATCTATCTGCAGCATACTTGAGAATTCTCCATAAGAAAAGAAAAGCACCAAATTCGATAAGATCTTCTTTTGAAGTGATTTTAGACCAGTAAATTAACAAAAATTTATGCTTAATGAGGCGAATCAATCCTTTGACATGAAAGAGGCTCTTTATTCTTTTCCTATTGCTTTAAACAAGAAATAGAGAAAATCGAATTGTTTAAATTAAGCATATCCTTTACAATATGCATTACTCCAAAGCTTGCTTACGGTTGTAAATTCATGCATGGAAAAGATTATATTCAAACCTTTCATATTTTGCATGAATAAATCCTGCATTCAAATAGATCAAAAGTGTAATGTTCTGGCCGGTTGTGGTTTTATTGGATTCTCCTTTATCACCGACTGGATATGGAAAGAAACATTAGGGGTTATTTGTCTTTTTATACCATATATTTTAGGTTTATTCAAATACTATACGTTCGGATTTTAATCTCATCGAATATACATATTTGTATTAGATTTAATACATAAATTATATCTTTTCCAAATCAATCTGCAATTTTGACTTAAAAAATTATCTATAATAGTATCAAATTGAAAAATAAGAAAACTTTAAAAATTGTGACCTTAAAAATGTAAAAAATAGCCTAAAAAAGGGGTGTTATGTGGTTTATGTGTTTTTGTTTCTATTTTCTTCTTACTTTTTGAAAGTTTGAATTTTTTTTCCTCTTTTACTTAAAAATAATTTGGTCAGATTAAATGTCAAAATCAACTATTGGCTGAGGGTAAGATATAGATTTGTATATTAAATCTAATTTGAAGGTGTATATTCAATAAAAAAAAAAACTAAAAGTATAATTTCTGAATAAATTTAAAACAAATGGGTATAAGAAGGAAAATGTCCCAAACATTAAACTATACTTACTTTTTACAAATGCTTTTAAAACAAGCAGCTCTTGGAGTCCTTTTTACCTCCAATCAACATCATCTATCCTGAAAAAGAGGGGGATAAAAACTTGGTTAGAAGCAAAATTAAAGTCATAAACAAAGTTGTTTTTTTATCTTCTTCATTGGATGCCTTGCTGCTCCTCCATGCCAAAGCGCTATAGCTTCGAAATTTTGGAATAATGCTCCTTCAAAGCAGGGAAATGAGCTCAAGTACTGTAAGTATATTTGTTTTGTTGGTTGCCAAAATAATTTTTGTTGGTTCAAATTATTTGAAACCCGAATCAGCATGTTTGTATCTGCAGATGGATATGGTATGAGCAATACCGAATCAAGAAGAAAAGACGGTGATCGAAAGCATGGGAAACACCATGAAGCTGATCATGATCATTTAAGTGTTTCTAAGAGAGCAAAGGCAGTCTATGGTGGTGCTAATGACATTAATGCTATGATTGGTACGAATAAAAAGTAGAGGAAAAAAAAAAAAACATTGGAAGGATTTTGGGATGAAAATTGATATGATAGGGTGTTTGATAGTAAAGAAATTAGGATGGAAAGGAAAAAATGGGCGGAAGAATGGCACGTGGGTCTTACCAAAATTGATTTCTTCAAATATAGATCGATTTTGTGAAGGAAAAGTTTGACAATAAAGCAAAGAAAATAAAGTTACCAATTTGTCCTTCTTTTTCATCAAAATTTCAACAAAAATTTGAGCACCAAATTAGAGAAATAGCTAAATAATATTTGGGCAAAATGGTGATTGTATTAATAGTAGTTTTTCCATTCTTTTGGTTTTTTTTGTAATATCAAACAAGAGAAGATAAAATCATTTTCTTTCTACCTTCACATATCAAGTGAGTAAAGGAAAAATCAAAATCTTTCCTTTCTCTACAATTTTCTTTCCTTTATAGTTTTCTCTTCCCTCTTATTTTTTTTTTCTTCTTACCAAACGGAGCATAAGCGCCCTCGACCTTCCCGAAACAGGTCAAGTTCGTTGCTGCCTAAGCCCACATTGTTCTTCTCTTCAGCACTCAAGCACCTTGCGGTTGGATTCTTCATCTATTTTATGCTCATCATTTGATCTGCCTTCTAGATTTGGTGACTTTGTCAACTATTCATGTAATACATATTTCTATGTTCTAGCTCTCTCCTTATAAGTTATGAGATAGTCTTTATCATATCTCATTGTACAGAAGAATTGATAAATATGTGTGTAACGCCCCTATATGGGGGTTAACAGTTTTTAATGAGATAAAATAAAAATAAATAATAAAAGTAAAACCTTAAAATAAAATTTACCCGGGACTTAAATGAAAACTCCCAACTCAAAAATAAAAATATAAACGACAAATAAACCACAGTTTAATGTAGCACCTTAAATTTAATAATATAAACTGTTGTCATCATCATTTTAACCCTCAACACATTGTAATACAGTCACAGAAGTAACAATTGATGCTTACATTATCATGAAGAACATTCTCAACGATTGAAGCAGTCCCAATGTAATATAGCTACATCACGTCCTCAACTATATTTCTCGTAGCCACCTCACACTTAGTGAGTCCTGAAAAGATATAAACATAAGGGAATGAGCAACACTATGCTCAGTAGAGAAAGCCATTACTCACCTCTATCATTACCACATTAAAATCTGCATGGTTAGTAAGTTACATCATATTCCAGATTATGAGGTTTATTATGATCACATCTTATGGATACCGTAGTTAATCATTACCAAGTGTCATAATTACACATTTATACAAATATTAACAATCATCATTGTTCCTAGGTATCCATGTTAAATTGAGTATCACTCAACTCATCGAAACCCAAATGGGCGCACTTGATCACCCTATAAACATTCCAAGGGTGTTCCGGTGAGGGGACATCAAGCCCCGAGTCCTCACCAAATCAATTCCTGTACAGTGTGTTCTGGGACTTTCAACCCAAGGAAGCGTCATCGCCTTCCCCCTATTTTACCTTTTAGGGTATTCATACCCAAGGACGTAACCGTCGCCCTTTTCATGTCTCACAATTTCTCTATATTAAATCATTATTAATAGAGTTAATTTTTCCTAACCATGCTTCTCAATTTATAACATGTGTCAATTCATTATGTTCCTCGCCGTACAATACAAGACGAGTCCATGTCATAGTTTCATATGTGATACACATATAATATCAGTTCAACATAGATATATATATATTGCGGCAAAACAATCAATTTTAATTCTATAAAAACCTCACAAAAGATGAGTAATAGAATCCCTACCTTTCAAGCTTATCAACAGTCTCTTAATCCTGGAATCAATTAACGTTAGCTCCATACTCCCTTGATCTTGAACTCCAAGCAAAACAGATCCAGTTGTATCTCGCTGTATCTACGAAGCATCCTCTGTAGTGCTCCTCGAGCGACTATGAATGGCTAGGAATGCTTCCTGGAGATCATACATTCTTGAAAACGTCATTCTGGACTCCGATACTGCTGTTTGAATCGCCTCGATTCGCGTGCAATCGGTACCGAATGATTTTCATCGGAGTGGAATTTGCTCAAACGGAGGTCACCATTGCATCCAGAGCATCGAAACGAGTCGGGAGGCGGTCTCGGATCTTCGATCGGAGGTCCGGATCACAAAATCCCATTTTGGCCTTTGACCGGCCGTTGACCGGCGTTGACCGCCGTTGACCGGCGTTGACCGACTTTGACCGTCGTTGACCGGCGTCAATCGGGGTCCGTTGGCAGCTGGGCTCGGGCCTACCCCCCCTAAATCGACCCTTCTGAGTCCAATGGCGGGGTCAATTTCACCCAATTCTGCCTCTAACATAGCGGGTCGTGAAGTACAACGTCGGTAGAAATGGATGAGCTCCGATCTTGATTCTCCGACGATGGAAACCTGAAATTGGCTGAGGGCTTTTGCTACCCATCCTCCTATGAGCATTTCCCCTCATCCAATTTGAAGAAACGTGGCTGGGAAGAGCCAAAACGAAGGCTCCCGCGGCGGTTAACGGCGGCGTTCGCCGTTCTCCGGCGAAACCGGCTCCTTCCGTGCAATTGATCGAGGGGTTTTACTCCCCTTGATCCTCTGAACTCATTGGGAGGGGTGGTGTCAGTCACCTCCTCCGGCAAGGCGGAGTTCCACCATGGGGGCGGCGGTGCACGGCGGCAATAGGCGGGCAGAGAAATCCGGCGGTTGTTGAGCTGCCACCAAGGGTGGGTTTTGTTCCTCTCATCACGGTGGTCGTGTAGGAACAAGAATCACGTCGATCGGACGTCGGACGGCGAAGATATCTCGTCGGAAAGAAATGGGTTTTGCCGCCACTTTGGGCGGCGCGTGTGGTCTCCTCCGGCGGCGTTTTGGGCGGCGCGGCACCTCGTTGGACTCAGCTCGTCGAGAGCTTTCCATTGGTGCGGGAGGTGTCGAAAACGGATGCCGAAATCTCAGACGATCTTTGAGGAGAGAGAGAGAGAATTTTTTAGAGAGAGAAAGTAGAGAGAGAGAGAGTTTCGAATTATGAGAGATTTTCTGATTTTTTTTATATATATACTAGGTAATTAATCTAATTACCTTAATACCCTTAGGAGAATAACGGGTGTCACAATGTGTGTGTTACGAAAATAGTACGATAGAAACAAAAAGCAAGAACACGCACAAATTTACGTAAAAACTCAAAATAGGAAAAACCACAGGTAGAAGAGAAAAAATCACTAAGCTTAAAAAAAATTATAAGACAACAATGATCAGGAAGGCTAAAAGTTGAAAATACCAAACCCTAACACAGTACATTATATATACAAGAATAAACAAAACTCTAATATGTGATATAACCTAATGGCCCTAAAATATAAACTAAATGGCCCGAAACGCATATGTTCATACTACGAGGGCTCCGCCCCAATCCCTCCGCTACCACCACAGATCTCATGAAAAATCTCATATTTGTTCTTTCACTACAATTGTCGCACCACGAGCTTTCAGGTCGAACCAAATTGAATTTAGGTTATCATACTCTAACAATATATATGATTAATCTATATGATACAACGTAGCTCCGCTAGTGCCGAAGATACTTGATTTGAGAACTGCAAAAAGATTGATCTTTTGCACCTTATTATAACTTATAAGTAGGTTAAGTAGGCTGGAGTTGAGAAACGAATGATCCAATAAATAGCATTAGTATTAGAGCATAAAATAAAAATAACACATCAATATGTTGCTTTTATACTTTTTTGTAACAAATATAATATTGACATTGATATTTGCATTGGAGATAATCTTAACTGAGATCAACGCGTCTTCACTCATAACCGAAGATTACATGAATTGGGAATTGCGAAAAGAATGATGTTTTGCACCCTATCATAACTTTTAAGTGGGTTGGAGTTGAGAAACGAATGATCAATACTTTTTTTTTTTCTTTTTACCTTTTTTCACATGCCAGATCCTTCTCATTCCCAGCGTGAGGCTATATTATAAATAGCCGGTAAAACTCCATTTTACATCCACCACTTTCATTGATCGGTTCCATTCCTTATCCTTTTAATCATAGAACACCTAGAACTCAAACAAATAGACCCATACCTCGTGTCCTCAAACAGATCATAGTATATATCACACTTCCACACAAAAAAAAAAAAAAAAAAAACACAATGTTATAATATCCGAATATATACATGAAGCCCATCAATTATAACCGCAAATATATATATATATATATATATATATATATATTGCATCCTTCACTCCTCCAACTAAGCCTCAACTACACAGACTCATGATAAGTTGAAGTAAGTTTTGTTGTTGTTGTTATTTGGTTTTGCACTTTCCCCTTATCATGACTCACTAAGTTGAAAGATAATTTTGTTTTTGGTTTTTCACGCTTCCCTCACTAGTCACTCTTCCAGCCACATAGATAAATAGGTATGATAACAATCATATATACATATCGATCAAACATATTTCAACTTCTTGAGGAGTGCTAACAAGATAAATAGGTATGATAACACTCATATGTACATATTGATCAAATATATTATAATTTCCTGAGGGCCAACAACACTGTCTTTCATTCTCTTTTACACTTTTTGCATTTATTGTATGATATGTAAAATCTACTATCTTATTTTATGTTTAAATAATAATTTATCATGCTAATATATTCTATATGTTAGACGATGAATGCAGAAAGATAGTACTGTTAGAATTCTTCTATTTTTTTTTTTCCACCGTCATACATCATGATGATGTAATGGTGGAAGATTTTGATGAAAGGGACAAAAAAAAATCCTAATTGGATAAATGGCTCTTTTTTTTTTAGAACCAAAAAATACGCTTTTCTATACAGGTAAATTGTCTCAATTTTTTTCAAAAAAATAAGAAAAATGACTGTAACAGGATAAGGAACCTCAACATGATGAAAAAAAAAAAAACTGAAACCGTTTTGATGTCCAAAAAGCCTTTTTTTTTTACCAAAAACTGTCCAAAAAAATTTGTACCATTTGTCCAAAAAAATTTCCCCATAAGGTCCTTTTTAAAAATCTCTCCATGGTGGTTTCTTCTTTGCGTTGCGTTCAATATGCTTATTTTTCCTTTAGTTGCAACACCTCACAGACCAATATATTTTTCATTTAGTGGAAGAAAAAAAAATATTTGATCCATATGCATAACTTATAAGGGCTGTTATCAGAAAAATAAAAGGACAAAACGAAAAAATCTTTTAATCCAAAAAAAATGACAAAATTAATCGCCTTCTGAGGCTATGTCGTTAATGCGTAATTAGAGAAGTGAAAGGAGGGCGCAAAACCAACAATAAACTATATATTCAGTTAGGAACATTGTTATGCTTACACTGATACTCATATGTCTAATTTTTGGAAGTACAAGAGTATTATGGATCAGGTTGAGGACAAGCGTACTGGTTCTAAGCGTTTGAGTACTATGAGGTGTTAATTAATTATTAGCGTTCTACTTATCACTTCAAAGGTGGAGCCAGAAAAATAATGTCTTGTTTGATAAAGGTTGTTTTAACCAATTTTTTAATTAAAAATAGTGTAAAACTCTCACATATTATAGTAAAAGGAAAAAAGTTTCTATATTGTAAAGCTATCACATGCTACGGTGTTTACAGTTCTAACCAATGGTTCTAACCACCATGCCAAACACCCTTTAAGTTTGCTAACAATTTCATCATTTTACATATAAGTTTTCACATATCGTATATAAGAAGGGTTATAGTATGTCTCTCAATAGATAAAGATCACATAAGAAAAAAATAAAAAATATATGCAATTTCTTAGTGTTTTGGTGTCAGTATGTAGCGTCGAGCTTTAGAAATAGAGGCCACGGCATTGGAATAGTGTAACATGCACTTCTGGGTTAGAGAACCCAACGCCTCGGCAGCACGCTAGGTGTGTTGCAGCCTAGGTGCCCACTTGACAACGCACCAACTATCTGGAGCTACGGCTCTAGCTCTCATTCAAAAAGTACTAATTATATATAATATGTCTTTTAAATTGTTTCGAACTGATGCATTGATTGGTTGTATATTTTCATAAAACCTAAATATCTATTAGCAACATACATATTTGATATAATTGTTGCATTATTTCACGAAAAGATACCTTTACGTGAAAAGTGGCATGAGTTAATTCGATTCCACCTATTCATGAAATGATACCCCGCATGTTATTAAATCTCCAAAAATTTATATGTTTCATATCTTGTTTTGAAACACAATAAAGATAGTGTATTGATAGTTGTTGAATCTTGAAGGTAATTTGTCGTCAAAACTAGTTAGCTAGCTTAATAGTGGAGGCAAATAAACCTTTTAAGAAAAGTATTCTCAATACGCTCAAACTGATTTTTGTTTCTAGATTTTCTTAACCTTCACTCTCCGTAAATTCAACATCATAAAGTGGGGCAAACATAGAATTTCAAAATTTTAAAAGACAAACAATAAATTTCATCATATTTATAATTAAAAACAAAAAAAAAATTCAAGTGGGACAACCACCTACTCTCGGTTCTATGTACGTAGCGCCATTTGCTTGCCATAGAAGGGAAAATTATTGTGGAAAAAAAAAAAAAAGCAGCGTGTAACTGCCTGTCGTGAGCAAATAATTTATAATGTTTGATGGATATTTATTCATGTCTTATAAGCAATTTATAGCCAATTCATGACGGTGGAGTGAGGAAAGCGTGCAAAGAAACAAGAAAAAGGAAAAAGAATTATATTTATTCTTTTTGCAATTCAATCTACTTAATCTTCTTAATCTTACGTCAATATTGGTTCTTCTTCTTCTTCTTTTTTCTTTTGTGCTGATTTTTTTATGCATTAGTAAGCGAAAGGTTGCAAAATATCCTTCTTTTCCCAACTCAAATCACGTTGTGCTCATTTTGAGCTGACTTGTTAAGGCGTGGTTGTAGGAATGGAGTAGGAGTGCAAAACACAACGACGTCTACACATGTACCATTAGACTTCTTATTTTTGAGCTGACAGATGGTAAGAGAAGTATTTGGACAAATTTAATTAGCAGAATAAAGGGAAATCACAAGTTCAAAAAAAAAAAAAACAAAAAAGGAGAGATTGAGCTGGGACAGTTGATGAGTATGTCTATGTGCATAATTATGCATTTACTGAAGAAGAAAATAAGGATCTTTGCCCAAATGCTATAAAAATAAGAGTTATTAAAACTAATGACCCTTAAACTTTAAGGTCATTCTTATTTTGCCCCCTTAAACTTTAAAAATAACCACTTTACTCTCTAAACTTTCAAAAATCCTCATTTTGTCCCATTGAATTTTAAAAATCACTGTTTTGCCTTTAAACTTTCAAAACTCATCACTTTGTCTTCTAAATTTCCGATATTTCATTCAAATAAACAAAATTAAGCCCACATAGTTTACACATGGGTCATCCATAAGGGCAAAAATAAGATTTTATCACTCTTCAAGTTTTGTTTTATGTTTACACTCTCATTTAACGCCTTGTTTTTTTTTTATCTAAACTCTTATTTAGAAAGGATTTGCCTACACATTTCTTCTCATTTTTAACGCGCAACTCATTTAATAAGGTTGATATTGTTCGTTGATATCTAAATTTGAATACTAAAAAAGATGAGTTATGCATTAAAGATGAAAAGATATCAGCAAATAATATCAAGAAGAAATATACATACATACCCTTTTTAAATAAGAGCTAATAAAAAATCGTTAAATGAGAATGTAAACAGGAAACAAAACATGAGAGTGATAAAATCTAATTTTTGCCCTTATAGGTGACCCATGTGCAAATCACACGAGCTTAATTATGTATATTTGAACGAAATATCGAACATAGGAGACAAAATGAGGAACTTTGAAACAAAGGCAAACTAATGACTCTTAAAATTCTGGGACAAAGTGAGAATTTTAAAAGTTCAAAGGTAAAGTGGTGATTCATGAGGAAAAGTGAGAGAGACCCTAAAGTTTAGGGGCCACTAGTGGTAATAACCCTAAAAATTAAGTTTGGTTTGGCTTATACTACAAATATATATATATATATATATATATATATGTCCAGTCTGATGTTTGGAATTTTCTTAGTTTGTAAATGTAGCTATGTTCATGCGGTCTTATAACGCTCAATTTGTTAAAATGTAACATTACAATGTTACATTTGTTACATGCGAGTAACTTCAGAGTTATACTAATGCATGAATAGAGTTACACTCTCGAACAAAAAAAAGTTAAAAACATTGGATTAGTTCGATGTAGGACTGGAGAGTCTTCCTATATACATTATGTAATGTCCTCTTTACAGACGTTACAGATGTCGTTATTTTCATGCATTACACACGTACTTTTATTTTAGGATAACCATTTGAAAAAAAACTTAATTGTTTTGAAAAACATAAAACTTAATTGGAAACATAATTAAGAAATCATATCCATGATCTATGCATGCTTTTTTTTTTTACAAAATTTAATAATTTAATCTATAATAATAATAACAATAATAATAATAATTTACTTGATCATAAACATTTTTGAATTAGTTAAACATTCTAAATAATAAAATCATAATTTAAAAAAAATTACAAAATTTTAAAACAATCAGCTCGCACTATTCGGCAGGCCAGAAAACATCCACCAACAAGCTGCCGAAGGCTCTGCAAACAGGGTTTTAAACTCTTGCTAGGTTCGGCAGACCGATCTTCATTGTTTGGCAAGCCTACCGACTAAGAAAAATTAAAAAAATTAATTTTTAAATCGAGAATCAATACTTCAATACGCGGAAGACCATATACTTAATATAATAAGATAAAATAATAAAACATAGTTAATATATTCTTTAAAACTTATCAATAAACATGTTCAAATTATAAAACTTTTTTTAATCATTAAAAACTTTCTTCCTTGATGTGCTTCCGATTACAATTTATCTTGCTTAACTCACACTCCTTTCCATGCCCTCCGTCTAGTCCATTACTTTCTTACCCTTATCTGCAACATGATATAAACTTGAATAAGCTAAAATTTAGTAAGTATATTATTATATCATAAATTAAAACATTTATAAACATCATCATCAACATAATAGTGCACTAAGCACAATTTCTTAAGGAACATATCTTTCGTAACTTTGTCCATGTTAAAACTTAATTCATTTTATCTTAAGGGCCCAAGTGTTGCACCATAATCATCATTGTATGTGTGCCGTCATGAGAGGAGAAGGGTAGCTAATCCTAAACCAAACATAACATCATAACATTAGAGTGCAACACTTATTTAGGTGATACATATATATATAATTTTCATGCTTTGAATCATCATACATGCATAACTTTTGAACATAATCTTTCATATGAAACCTTTAAAGAAAATCATCATAATAAAATCATCTCAGATATCATCTTGAACATAATTTCAAACCTTATAAAACATATCATGTTGTAGGCGAGAATGTACTTTTTTTTTTTTAGCTAGCTTACTTAACCTTAATATGGTTGGTGACGACGCCGCGGTCTTGATATGCTCTTCTTCATAATATGTTCATGTCATACATTCATAAAAATATATATAATAAAAATTAATATTTATTTTCAGAAAACAAACCATCCATTTCATAAGTCATCACACATACATTCATCTCTTTGCAAACATAATTTAAAACACATTTTCATTATCCATAAATCATTAGAACAAATTACAACACAAACATTTTCTGACCTCCCTAAATTCTCGATTCAATAACTCAACACTTACACGTAATTTAGGCACCAAACTTGGCAGGAACAAATATAGCATATACACATAGTACTATGATTTTTCATTAATCATAAAAATTTCATTTGGCAATAAGTCACATGTCTCACACTTCCAAAACTGCCAACAATAACAATTCAGTGAACTCTAAACTCAAGTCCATATATCACATTTTGCATACCATAGAAAAATCTACAAAAATTAACACATATAATAGACAAATAAAACTTTAACATATCCAAAAATCACCATAGAATAGATTCCATACAATCCAAAACATGTGTTTGAATTTAGAGACAAAACAACCATAATCATTTCATGTAGTGAGTTATATGCAATCATCATATTCCCATAATTAAAATAAAATTCTGATGACCTTAAAATTCATAAGACATCTTATTAACATAAACTTACAGAGCCACAAAAATTCTTGTCACTAAATAAAATTATTTAATTACACAAAAACACCACACAATAAAAGTTCAACAAATTACCGATAAAACAGTCTATAAAACCTAGCTTCTATAGAAATTTCATAACTCATGAATTATATATCATATTATCATGAGACCTACCATTTCATACATTGACATATACATAAACATATTTGTCAAATTTCGTGAAAAACATTCATTTTCATCATGAGCAACACCTATATTTTTCATGCACACTAACAAACAGCAATATTTCATTATGAGGTGCACAGAGAGAAAAAGATTCATATCTTAACATAGAAAAATCCAATTAAGGTGAAATTTGGAGGAACATCACATAACACATCCATGCACAACATATTAAAATTTCAGAGCAAAAAGAAAATACCTAGACAAAGTTATGGCAGTCGAATTAAAGAGGAGAAATGCATTTCAAAACAACCAAAAAATTCTTACCTTAACAAATTTCTTCTCAAAACTCCTTCAATTCAACCAACGAAATTTCAATTTTTCTTTCAAATAATTAACAGGGAAAATTGAGAGAAAGACAAGAAGAAAGCATGAAGAAGAAGAAGAGAGAGAAGAAATTATCGTGAAGGGAAAATGGGAGTAACGTACAAGGGAGGCTTGTCTAATCCAATATCATCAGAAATTTCTGACTAATTAGAGGCCAAATCACGTGGACAGTGGAGAGTAATAAGGGGAAAGTCAACTAATTAGCTTCACTTACCATATTTCACCTCTTCAAAAATGGAAAACCATATCAAATAACTCAAATCAATCAAAAGTTAAAGCAATCAATCCAAAAATAAGCCAATCAATCACAAATCATCATCCAATCATAACCAATTATCGTAATTATCTCTATCACAAATTCTGAAGAGATTGTTGCTGATTGCTCGTCAGCCATCTTCGGCCGGACAAGTGCATAGTCCGGCCTGTCGATTCCATGAAGTCCGGCCTGCCGAACTGTCCTAAATACAAGGATACATCGTAGCATATAAATCATAATGAATCATAAATAAACATACAATGTAAATAACATGAACACTTGAGCACATCAATTCCACGTGATCATCACCTGTCATAACACTTAGAATAATTAGTTAGTAACATAAAATCATAAATCATAACATATATCAATAAGAAAATTACTTAACGTCGTTACTAACTTAACATAATCCGTTACATAAAAATCAACGGGTGTTACACATTAGGGTTAGAAATAGCAACCGTGATCCTCACCGTACATGTGTCAGTTCATCACTCGAAGAAGTCGACCATAACTTGTTGATTGGCTAGATTGACTAAGGATAATGTGTCGATTGAGCTGGTAATTGATTGAAGAATAGTGGGACCCACATGGAATAAATCAAGGAAGAAATATTCTAAGATCTCAAGAAGATCAAATCTTTTAAAGAAGGCAAGGATCACATTAATCTCAATAAAGAGGCAATTTTAAAATAAATTAAAAAAAATAAACAGGAAAGTCAACTAAAACCAAAAAAGATCTCAGATCAACTCAAAATCAGCTCCAGAATCAAGCAATTATGAAGCCAAATTTTTTCTCTATGAATAGGGAACCAATCCTACAAATTGAACATCATTGTATTATAAATATTTGCGTTTCCTCTCTCTATTCTCTCTCTAAAATCCCATCTTCTCTCTCTCCCATTCTCTATCATCTTCGTTATGCTCAACTTTTGTACTTTTAATTAATATAGTAAAACCCCAATACCCTACAGTGAATGTAGCCCTTATTCCGAAGATGAACAACTATGAATCTACGTGTCTATATATTTTTATTACGTTTTACACTTTGTTTTCGGTGGATGTCGATTTAAAAGCCAATCACTAACTCTCACCCTATTGATTCCCTAGAGCAGTCATTGGCACCTAAACAAGTCCATTTACAGAATTCATCATCTACAAATATATATCTACAACCTCTCTATCTATATATATATATATAGGTTGTAGATATATATATATATGAAAAATATTACAGCCACATCATTACGTTAGGTTTAGTATTCCAAATATATCTTGACTAGTACACGGTATCCACTTCAGTTAGTGTAGCAATCACCGGCTGGACATTTTTTAAGAGTATTTTGAACATTTTTTTAAGTGAAATTAAAGTGTTGACAAAATAGAGTTATAAATTTATATATTAAATATAATCCGAGGGTACATATGTGAGGTACATATTCGATGAAAATCAAAACGAAAGTTATACTTTATTACGAAAGTATAATTTAATGCTGTATAGACAAAGGCTATAAAAAAGGTAAATAACCCCTTTTAAAAATTGAAAATGATAATGTTTAAAAAAAAAAAAGTGATGACTTGTATCGTTCTATATCACAAATATTCACTCATCTACGTTATAAATCTTGAAATTTTTTTCAATATAACGTATTATCCAATTTAAAGATCACAGCTAGGCACCTCAGCACCTAAATGGTAAAACAAAGTAGCATAACGATAAATTACTATTACGGAAGTAGAAACATAGCTACGGCGTCCCCACAACAAATACAAACACAAAATATGAACTCAAAAGGAATTTATCAAATCACAATTACCTGGTTGCCGTTACCTGACTAGATTCAAAACACATCGGTTTGGAATCTCTCATCATACAAGCCATGCCAGTCCAAGAGGAAAACCGACCTAGGGAAGTAAAAGTTTGGCCTTTTTATCTCCTTCAAGTTCTTCAGATTGCTTGATGCATTTGCAATATCCTGCCTGGTCAAGTTTGCACACCCAAACAAATCCAGGTACTCCAGATTCAAGCAACCTTCAGATATTGAAACAAGCCCTTTCGCTGATAACTTGGAGAACCGAAGTTCAAGGTGCTCCAAATGAGGCATGGATTTCGCAATTGCAGCGGCTTCCGAATCACCATCTTGAGGGCAAGCACTTAGGTACTCGTCTGGGACAATTCCAACATGTTGGGAAGGATCTAAGCAGTTCATCAAGTTTCGTTTCAGGATCTTAAGGTTCGGACAATTCCCTCCAATTAATGCCAATGATTCATGAGATATTTCATAGCAATAGCTAATGTCAAGCTCCCTGAGCATGGGACATCGGAAGGCTATCGTAGACATGGATACATCAGTAACATTTGGGCAGCTCTGTATTGAAAGAATCTCAAGATTCCGACACCTATCAAAGAAATACAAGGAAAAATTTCAGTTGGGTGATTTAGCTTCCCAAAAACCAACAAACAACGAAAACAAACTGCTAGAAAAATGAAAATTACCACATCTAACTTCCTGATTTTAACGTTAAACAATATATAATTTTTTGTTGGTAACAGATGCTTGAAAATGAAGTTCATTCAGAACCCATAACGAAACAATCAACCGGAAAAGCTAAAACATTGAACACACCGTTCTAATACAAGTCAAATATCTGTAGCCATGTTAAGGTTCAAATACAATTGTAACAAGCTAAGGGTCCCAGTTAAAGACTGGACTTTGAGATAGAAGAACGAGTTGCTAAATTCGACAACACAAAACATGTAATCTTTATCAACCCTGGAAGCAGAATACAGAGCGGAAGCTATGGCAGCACAAGAAAGTACATGGCTGATTCAATTACTGAAGGACCTACAAGGCTACACCAGCCAATTGACTATGCAGTGCCACTGTTTGATGACAACTTATCCACAATTCATCCAGCATAGAATCCAGTATTCCATGTAAGGACTAAGCACGTGGAAGTACATCATCACTTTATGCGGGAAAAAGTATGACAAGAAGAGTTAGAGATGCACCATGTCAGAATAGATAATCAAGTGGCAGACTTGCTTACTAAAGGCCTCAACTCCATTAGATTTCAGAAACAAAAAGATCAACTTAACATGAACAACAGAACAATGATGGAGGTTGGTGCAAAGGGGAAGTGTTGAGAGTCATCATCGACTCTTGGATCTCTAGAATGGCCTAGAGTCTCCTACAAATTGCTGCCATCTTCTAGAATCATCAAGGATCCTTATGTGTCTAGGAAATTCTAGAGCTTCCTTCAAATTGCCGGAAGTGGAAGCTTCAAGAGCACTTCCAAAGTTGGCAAGAGATGCCGACCTGTATACTAGAAGCTTCTCCAAGTAAATAAATTTGTAATCGCCGACTAAAGTGTACTATAAATAGGACCTTCGGTCTTGTGCGGGGTGTAGGCCGAATTGTGAGGGTCTAAGAGTGTCTAAGTGTGTGCAGTCTGAGTGCTTGGTCAGTAAGTGCATGTGCCTTGGTGGAGTTATAAACTCTGTGAAGTCTTATGAGGCACATGCCAGCAAGTGTGGTGTCGTTTGTGAGAGTGCTAGTGTAGTAGTGAGGTATTCTTTTGTGGTCTTGCTATTTAAGGTGTCTTTTTGTAATTACTTTTTTTTAAAAAAATAAAACTAATTACACGCTTGTCCATCATTAATTTTTCATCCTAGTAAAGGTAATTCTCCATGTGCATCCTTGTGATCTCCTTCTACAGCCAACGAACCTGCTACTAGCGTTGCCCAAGTCCACCACTAGCACCACTGCATCAAATAAAACAACCACATGTGCTTTCCCTCTCTCTTTTCTAACTTTTTATTCAGACAAAACAAATAATGTATGATCCTAAATTAAAAGTCCAGATTATGGACGATAAATAAATCAACAATTCACTCGGTAAGTCAACAATTAATCAAAATAAATTTAACAATATCTATTAAGGATATATTCAGCATGTGATTATTGATGTTTAAAAGAGCAAACATTGATTTAACATCTGAAAAGCGCACAATTACTAAAACATCATGCTACAATCGAGCCATTTCTACGCATATTCCTATACTATATGGTCAAAACCACTTTTTTATTGATCAACACCTAACATCACAACACGAAAAACATAATTCTCAATTCCTCATAATAACACAATTACCTTTCAATTACACAACAAAAAGCTCCAAGTTTCCAGCACAAAACTAAAATCAAACCAAAAAACACATTTTTCCTCGATCGCAGCACAACAAACAAAGTTCTAAGAGTACATTTTCAAACCGCTAATACCTCTCAATTTATTATAACACAATTACTTTTCAATCACACAACAAAAAGCCCCAAATTTCGAGCACAAAACTAATATCAAACCTGAAATTAAATTTTCGTCGATCGCAGAAGAGTACACTTTCAAATCGCTAATACCTTTCAATAACAAACCCTAAGATCCAAAATTTCAGACCCAAACAAAGGAACAAAAACCTACTGTTTTTCTCAATCAACGCCCAAAAATCGCAGCAAAACAAACAAAATTTTCACCACGCAACTGAAAAATCAAAATTGTCAGACCAAGAACGGTTTTTCGAATTCGCTTGTACCTTTCGGCCGCGAAAGAGAGGGCTCGATTAGAGCAGTGCCTGGTGCGAATCTTGGTGATCGAGCCGCCGCTCCAGTCGACGACGGATCGGAGCATGGAATCGACCTTGCGCTCGAAGTCGGGGGACCACCAGCGAGGTGAATCCGCCTCCGAGTCGAACCGAGTCTCGAGATCGAAGGCGGAGTGGAGGGAGGGGTCCTTGCAGGCGTTGAGCCAGGACTTGCAGGTCAACATGGGGCCTCGCCACCGGTGCTCGAGGCTGAGACGAGCGAGGATGTTGATAAGGCAATCGTGAGTCAACTCGGCCCAGTCGCAACTTGGTCGTGACTCGGTGTCGTCGTCTTCTGTTTTTTTCTCCATGGTCGTTGTTCGCGCTCCTCGCTATTAGAATGGGAGAGCTTCGTTCGGTCTTCTTCGTTTAAGCGTCTGATGCGTAAAGGCATATATATGCGGTCTTTTCATATCACTTGCCACGTGGCAGTATATCGTAGCTCCTCGTCCGCCCACACTCTGCAATTCCTCTGTCATCTCCGATTTCCTCCTAGAGAAACAGTAGAAGACGTCTCTTTTTTAAAGTTAACCGTAATAAATACGAACCTTTGAAAAAATTTACGGTGAATGTTAATATAAATAATTTATTTACATTAAATAAGTTTATAATACTAATAATGTATTTATTTCTTGGTTTATAATATAAGCAATACTCTTTATCCTAACTGGGCTGTGGCCTGGCCCTCTCAGTGGGGTGGGTCCCATCAGGTGGGACCTACCCAGTCCCATCAGGTGGGGCCCACCCCACTAAGATGGCCAGGCCATAGCCTGGCGAGACCCATCCAGTCCCATCAGGTGGGGCCACTCACTGAGAGGGCCAGGCCACAGCCTGGTGGGAAAAAAAAGTTTTTCTTATAATATAAATATTTTTTATTTATATAGTAAATAAATTGTTTATATTATAATTTGATATTTATTTTAGATATTTTTAAAATCTGATATTTACTTTAAAAAAAAAATCAACTATAACCCTTATAATAGCATGCTTTTGAACTTCAAAATATAACTTCTATTTCTTTTTTTTAGGAGAACAGGTATTCTTTTCAACCTATGAAATATTTACAAAAAAAAAATTAGATTTTTTTTAAATGAAATTTTATTCTACTAAAAATAGTACAAACAAAGTTACATAATGTTGATATCTTTTTTCACAAGGCACAAGTCTAACCCATATACTATGATATAACCCAAGATAAAGTACGTAGACCCAAGCCACGAGGCAGGGTTGTCTAAGTAAGTCATGGATTGGAAGGTTGAGGAATGTGAACGAGTCTATTTTATTTGGTCCAGTTAGACTTTCAACTCACTTGAAAGGTTCTAAGTATAATTAGAATTAGAATAAATGATAAATTTGTTAAAAAGTTCCAACTTTTTTAAAGAGGTGTTATTTGGTTTCCAACTTTTTTTATTTAACTAAGTCTAACCGTTGAAAAAAATATGTGATTCAGTCCCCAACTATTAAATTTTGGACGGAGAAAAGTTTTAACCACTTTTAGTATGGGTATTTTAGTTTAACATCGAATATGCTTTAAAGAAATTAAAATTAAAACATAAAAAAAAAACTTAAAAATTGCCCTAAAAATAGTTAAACTTAGCAAAAAAAATCAACAAAAACATTCCTTCAAAATTCTTCAGCAACGGCCACCACCACCCACCTTCTTCCTCTCCTTCGTCATTCACCCTCCCCCATTTGATTATGACCCCCTCCACTCCCAGCTTTAGCACGAAGACCATCGCCCCCCACCCCTCCTAGCTTCGTCACAGTTCCCTACCCTAATTGTAACTTAAATACTATAACATATAAGAGCTTGCATTGTAATAAATTTTTGCTTTTTATTGTAGCATATAAGAGCTTTACACTGTTCTAATTAGTTTGCCAAAAAAAGCCTAAATATGGATGCTCTCAAGTGAAATTATTGCACAACACATTTTTCCTTCTGTCGTTGAACCATAGTCAGAACTGTAGCTTTCTCCCTTAAAAAAGAAAAAGTCTCTAGCTTTCTTGTATATTCAAGTTTGCACATTCACCTTAGAAGTCTTTAAATTTAACAACTAGCGGAGGACTTCTCGTTTTTGACACTCTTATCCCGCTCTCCCTAACTTCCAAAACTGTTGCAATGTGATGCTAATGTTTGTCGCTTAATTGGTAATAAAAAAACACGTCCAACTAGAAATTCTAAAATCCCAATTTTAAAAAATCTCAATTCTTAATCCCTTAAATTGACAAAAAAATTCAAGAAAAATTGATATAGCAGGTCACATTGGAACAATTAACAAATGTAACAGGTAAATTACCAAAAGTAAATGTTCATGGAAGAAGCTGTGAGAGTTTGACAAGTTTAGAAGGTAAAATGACAAGACTCATAAAAAAAAAATAATGTCTCGATTCACCGGAACACTTTCAATCTAAAAAGCTCCCATTTTTGAAACAGTTCATAATGAAAAAGCATCCCATTTTTTAGAATTGTTCATCTGTTGCTAATGAACCCGAAGCCATTCAAAACGCCGTTCCCATGCTCGCCTATGTGGACGAATAAATCCAGGAACATTGTTGACGCAATTTCAAACGGCTTTTATGGTTTAGGAGGGAGAAAACTGAGATTATTAGGACATTTGATAAATCGATTAAAGCTGAAAATTTTGGTTTAAAAACTATTTATGTAAGAGCTTTATACTGTAGCAACTTTTTGTTTTTTATTATAACTGTTAAAAATTTTACATTTTAGTTAGTTGAAATCAATTAGTTCTAACTGATTTGCTAAACTCGCTACGAGCTAATCAGAACAAGTAACAAAAAGCAGGCATTCAAAGAATCTGAGAAGTAAATAAACTAAGCCAAAGCAGAAAACAAAGAGGATGTACAGATAGAGTTGACCACCCTATCTGGGGAATGGAATATTGAGCTTTATCCAAATAATGCGCTTCATCAGAAAGTTTAACATCACATAAAAAAGAAAATAAGACCATAATGATACAAGATGTCAAGGTACCTTAGTCCGTTTGATTCCTCTGTTCCAAGCATGTGGTTTTAAGTTTGTTTGTTTGAAAAATGTGATTGAAAACTGGGTTTAAAACAAAGGGGTGTGTTTTCGGATTTGAGGCCTTTTTTTTGGGCTTATAACTGTTTAACCAAGGGTTCAAACTAGAATTTACCTTTCTTTACTAAATACTGGTTCAGAAGAAATTTTGATTCGATTACCGTAACCCCTTGAGCAAAATGGCCCCCTGATTTGCGCATGCATGAAAATTTTCAAACATTACCTTGAAAAAAAAAAAAAAACTGTTCAAGCATCCATCATTGCCTGCATCTAATCAGTATTCGTCTTCAAAGCTCTAAGATAATTTATCATTGCCAACAAGTAATGAACTTTGCCAAAACCTGCTTTTCTAATTCTAATGGACATCTCATACATGTACGCCACAGCTCAAACTCCATAACATTGAAAAGATTGTTCAGAAAAAGAGAATGGCAATAAGTTTTTCTCGATAAAATTGGTGTCTTTGTTGATATCAGAAAACAATTACTAAAATTTCGGTCACAAAAAAAACAAGAAGACAGCTTTCACAGCAAAACTGACCACTTGAGTCACCTAAGGAAACAATTGGAAAATCTAACTACAAAAGGTATAGTAAGGAACCTGATTCGGATGTCCAGTTCAGTATACAGTTCCAAAAAAAAAAGTTTCAATGAATTCTATTTTCAGAAGAAAAAAAATTAAAGATATTTAAAAAAAAGCTAAAAGATATCAAACAGTGGCAATTTTAACTGTACTTGCATTTGAACAACCCAGAATAAAGCTAAAAAAAAAAAAGAAAACGTATTTTTGAAACTTTTTAACGTAAATAATAAGTTTTGAAAATATTTGTATTAAATAGTAAATTTTTATGTAAATAATTAATCTATTATATAAGCAAGAATTATTTACCCTATAAATAAAAAATAAATTATTTATATGTTCAATCTATTTATTATATAAATAAAAATTATTTACTATTTATACAGTAAATTTACAATATAAACTAAATTATCTACTATTTATACAGTAAATTAAAGAGAGGAAATAAATTATTTATACTATAAAACTTTTATTTATTACAATTATTTTTAAAACATGTTATTTCCTTCCATTAGACTAAAAATTTGATATTTACTATAATTTTTCAAAAAGAGGGAAAATGAATAGTGGAAGTCTTGTACTAAAACACTGGCAAAAAGGATTTTCACATAAAGATGCAATAGCAGAAAAGCTGGTCCAAAACCATTATTCCGAGCAGAACTAATGGATATCACATCGAGAACAAATGTTTAGCGGGTCAGAAACCGGCGACAATTATAAAGACATTACCGAATAAAAACACCATAAATTACTTCACCGCATGAACAAAAACGATTTAATTTCTGCAATTGGACAAACAGTCATGGAATACAAAGTTCCTTGTTCATAAATCGGTACCAATTATGAAGACACTGATCAACAAAAACACCATAAATTAGTTCACTGCAGATAAAATTGATCCGACCTCTGGAATTAGGAACCAAACTGCATAGACCAGCATAAATCAGGCGAATCGAGAAGGAGCGTATAGAGGCTGTCGGTATTCGTCAAAGTACTGATCACGATCGATGAACACGATAGCGTAGAGAGCGTAGATTATCCCCGGAAGATAACCTAGCAGAGTCAGAAGCAAGCATATACAGAACTCGACCTGAAAATTTTCCCTCAATTACGCAAAATCAAAAATTTTTGAAGCAAAAAAGTGAACAGAACAAGATCGCAAAAATTTCCTTATTTTCTCGGAAACCAAACGGAAAGACGAAAAGAGAAAGAAAGAAAGAAAGAAGCTTACGCTGCAGCAACCATGCCTGAAGCAAACGCCCAACGGAGGAAGCAAGATCGCGATGAGCAATTCGCAGCAGATCTCGCAGCGACTCGGCATTTTTTTTTTTTTTTGGGTCAGAGCAGAGTTTTGGGTCAAGTATTAATGAAGAAGAAAACAGATAATAAATAGATGACAAGATCTGTATAATCTGATAAGCTTGATCTGCAACGACCGTGGCATACGTATACATCCAGCTGTTTTTGGCTTCCTCCAACTGCTAGAGTGCCTTTTACGGAAAAGCCAGATATAAACAACTTTTTTTTTAATAACGAAATGTATAAACAAGGTTTTTAACATTATTGCCCTTGAATTATCACGTTATAACCTCAGCTATTTTCTTAACAGATATTATAATAATTATATTAATTATTAATATATTAATTAAAATTTATTTTATTTAAAATCTAATTTATATTATTTATTTTTAAAGTTTTTAAAATTTTTAATACTTATTTAGTATATCGATCAAAATGACTTTAAAACTTTAATTTAATCACAAAACTGTTGTTTTGAATTATTTGCTCCAAAGTCTCTGGTGGAGACTTGATTTTTACTTATCAACCCTCATTGTCTTATCACTTCCTTTCTTTTTCTTTTCTTTTCTTTTTTTCTTTTCTTCTCTTCTCTCATGAGACACTTTCTTTCTCTCTCTTTTCCTCTCTGTTTCCTTTCTTCTCTTTCTTTTTGATTTCTCAAAGATTGAAAATCATCAACCTAGCTTCAAGGTAATCAAGAGAAAAATTTGAAATTACTTTCGTAGATCTTCCAAAATCACAAAACAAGATCAAAAATTTTTGTAAATAAAATTACTATTTTTCTTCAAGCTTGAGGTAAAGTTTTATAAGCTAAAAACCTTGATTTAAATGTGTGTTTTGGTAGGAGAATTGAGAGAAATGTGTCCTTGAATGTTTGTGGGTAATTATACAATATCTTTAAAGCTTGATTTACATAGATCTTGGTTCAAAATAAGTTTTTAAGCTATTTTTGAAAAGTTTTGATTTTTGTTTCGTTTGTTTGTTGAACATAAAAATTTTGAAAAGAATGATCTATATGTGTTTAAAAGTGTTAATCCATAGTTTTATGCATTTTCTAACCCTAAAAATTGATAAAAAGGGGCGGATTTAGTATTAAAGTTTGAAACCTTTGAAACTTGAGAATTTGATTTCCAGAAATTGCGTTGTCGCAAGGCCGATCTTTTCAATCTACAGGCCGGACCTGTCGGCAGGTTCGGCAGGCTGAACACCATATATCAGTAGGCCAAACATTGTTTAGTTTGGCAGGCCAATGAACAGTACTGGTAAGCCGAACTTTGA
Source organism: Artocarpus heterophyllus (assembly GCA_025403435.1). Classification (NCBI taxonomy): domain Eukaryota; kingdom Viridiplantae; phylum Streptophyta; class Magnoliopsida; order Rosales; family Moraceae; genus Artocarpus; species Artocarpus heterophyllus. The sequence goes on from CM046347.1 coordinate 26,959,689, forward strand.
GACCAGCAGGCCGATAGAGGGTCCAGATATAGCAGTCTTGTTCGGAAGGCCGAAAACAGTTGATCAGAGGCCAATTGGGCATTCCAAACACACTTATTTTTCATAATTTGTGTTACAAAATGTTCTAAGGATTTCAAATAAATGATTATGGCACACTAATAAGAATAAATAGTAAATTGGTATGATTATAGATTAGGAATTTAGTTAAAGTATGGTTATTTTATACGTTGTAGGATGACAGAGTACTTGGAGCTTACGTTGTGAGCTTGGTATTGTGAGCTGGAAGTTATTCACATGGTAATTCGCCAAGAGGTAGGGAACCTATTACTCTTCTTTTGTGAGGTTTTTATATAATTAAAATTGATTGTTTTATTGCAAGATATATGTATGTATGTTGAACTGCTATTATATGAGTATCACATATGAGATAATGATATGAACTCGTCTTGTATTATACAGCGAGGAATATATTGATTTGACATATATTGTTAAAAATTAAAAAGCGTGGTTAGGAATAATTAATTCTATAGATAATGAATGATATAGAGGAATGGTAAGACGTGAAGAAGGCGGCGGTTACGTGCTTAGGCACGAATATCCTAAAAGGTAAAATAGAAGAAGGTGATGACGCTTTCTTGGGTCGAAAGTCCTAGAACGCACTGTTTAGAAATTAACTTGGTGAGGATTCGAGCCTTGATGTCCCCTCACCAGAACACCCTTGGAATGTTTGGAGGGTGATTAAGCACGTCCATTTAAGTTTCGATGAGTTGAGTGAAATGATATTCTATGGCACGGTGGATATAAATGAGCATAACTGAATCCTGAATTATTATGTACATATATATGTATGAAACTTGATAAGAATGATCATAAGGTATTCACGGGAATTAAACATGATAATATTGATAAATAATGAATGAGAATTAACTGACCATGCAGGTTTTAATGTGGCAATGATAAAAGCTTAAAGTTGAGTAATGGTTTTTCCTACTGAGTTTGTTGTCGCTCATTCCCTTATATTTTCATCTTTTCAAGACTCACTAAGTGTACGGTGACTACGAGAAAAATAGTTGAGAAAGCTATGTAGCTATATTATGTTGGGATTGTTTCAATTGTTAAGAATATTCTTCATGATAATGTAAACCTCAATTGTTACTTTCTGTGATTGCATAAAGATGTATTGAGGGTGAAATGATGATGATGACAGTTTTATATTATTAATTTTAAGGTGCTACATTAAACTGTGGTTTAATTGTTGTTTATATTTTTATTTTGATTTGAGAGTTTTTATTTAAGTCCCATGCAACTTTATTTTTTGAAGTTTTACTTTTGTTTCTGATCTTTGTTTTAATTCATTAAAAACTATTAACCCTCATGTAGGGGCATTACACACACATTAATTAAATGTCCTTTAAAATTTAATTTCGGCATGTTACACTATGAATTTATCAATCTGTACCAAATCATCTCATTAATAAAGACGTAAGTTTTTTTGACTAAATCAATGCGGGATTTTCACATCAATCGTTAATTAAAAGTATGAAAGATCTTTTTGTAAAAAATGTTAGCCCAAATATATATTTAAAACTAAGCTAATTTAAAATTCTAAGTAAATTGCTCTAATGGTCCTCGATCTATTTAAAAGGTGACTTGATAATCTTTTTTTTTGTTTAGCTAAAACGACCTCAAATTAAAAATATATATATATACAAAAAGACTAAATTAATTAACGGCTGCCTATTTTCTCACTTTTATAGGTCGTGAATCAGTCATATAATCATTATTTACTTCAAAAATATTAAAATACACCTAAAAAGAGAAAAACAAAAAACAAAAAACAAATCAGAAAACTTCATCTTCCCAAGGTAGTTCGGCCTAAATCCCTCATCTCCCCTCTTACCGAACCTAGACAAGCCAAGCTCCTCCACCCTTCTAGCTCGATTGTCCCCTTCACTGTACCAAACCAGTGGAGCTTCCTTACCCCTCTGTTGTGACCAACTCCCTCACCAAACCCACCCCTATGTTGTGCCTCATGCAGCAAGGGACCGGCCGTTGCCCCAACTCAAATCGCAAGCCCCAGATTGCTATTGCATGTCCTTGATCAGAGAAGAAATGTTTGTAACTATACGAATGGTATAAATAAACACATATTTAGGGTGAAATGTGTTTGGACTTTTCATTTTATTTTTTATTTTTATTGCTTTTATTATTCTGTTCCAAAGCTTTATGTCGAAACCAGAAACAATCTATGTTGTGATGCAGGAGCATTTCTTTCCACTTGATGCTGTATTATTTTTCTAAGTAATGTTTGAGTTGTCGTTTTGTGTTCCTAGCATTAAGATTACTTGTTGTTTTTTTCTTTTCCATCCTCAGTTGTTGTGGTTTTCTACTTTCTTTAGCTATATGTAATTCTGGAGTTGTAAAAATCAGGGCACATTATCTCTTTTCTTGAAAAGAAAGAAATAGAAGCATTGCATTTTGATCTGCATTCTCTTTACTGGAGGAACCATTGTTCCTTCTAGTTCTTTTCCTTGTTGATTCTCAGATTGCTACATCAAAAATTGGTATCAAAGCCTCGGCTTCTACGTGGGTATGATGGCCAGAGGGGATGGCAACAGTCGCCGTGACTATGACGAAGTTCCAAACATGAAGGCCCTTTGGGAAGCCATTCACGACCTGGAGCTGAGGATGGAGGCAAGGTTTGAGGCTCTCACTCTTGAGCTTCATTGCGCCTTAGCTCAGCACATGAAGGGTGGTGAAGTTGACCCACGAGAACCACGCCAATGAGAGCGAGTTCTACCTCGCCCGTCGCTGTTGGAAGCCCGAACTCGACACCGACGAGACCCATCACCCAATCTCTCCAATTCAGATATGGATGACCCAATCCTACCACCGGATCAAACAAAACCACCACTACGCCAACGAAATCCAACTCCTCGACATTGTTTACCATCTGATTCGGACACTGATGAAGAGGTTGAAGAATGGGCCCTCAACATACACTGGTATGATCGACACCCTCACTCTAAACACCGTTCAGACCCTCATGAATATAGACTTAAAATCGACATCCCTTCTTTCAATGGTAATTTGGATATTGAGGAATTTTTTGGATTGGCTGCAAAATCTTTAACATTTCTTGAGTACATGGACATCCCTGAGAACAAATAGGTGAAATTAGTGACTTACAAGTTGAGGGGTGGTGCCTCAGCTTGGTGGGAACAGCTCACTATCAACCGACGCCGTGAAGGTAAAGGAGCAGTCCAGACTTGGGCTCGAATGCACTGGTTCATGAAAGAACGATTCCTTCTAGTTGATTATGAGCAGATTCTATACCAAAATTATCAGCATTGTCAACAACGAAATCGCTTTGTACGTGAATACACCGAGGAATTCTATCGACTCAACGCCCAAAACAATCTCAGTGAGACGGAACCACAGCAAGTTGCTCGCTACATAGGCGGCCTGAAGGAGGCTATCCACAACAAATTGTCCCTTAAGTTTGTATGGAGGCTAACTGACACTGTTAACCTCGCTTTGAAGGTGGAACAACTAAACCGAAGTTCTAACCGCAGCTACCATCGACCCATAGAAATTACAAACTCAAATAATTGTCCCCCAACTTATCAGCCAACCTGCCCACCAAACATCTTCACGCGTAGCTTTACTGATAGTGCCTCAAGCAATAATAAGTCTACAGGGAAGGCTCTAATGACTTAAGCTCAGGCCTCAAACCCATATGCCTAACCCCAGAACAACAAATGTTTCTGGTGTTTTCAACCAGGCCATCGATCAAATGATTTTCCACAACGGCGCCAAGCAAATGTTGTAGCAGAAGTGGGAGATGCTAGGCAAGAGGAAGACCTTGGAGATCAGTTGGGTGACTTTGACGATGCTAAGATTGTGAAAGGGGATGAAGGGGAAACAGTGGCATGCATAGTCCAACGTTTACTGTTCACTCCAAAGCAAATTCATCCTTCATAGAGGCATGCTATCTTCCGAACAAGGTGTACCATCAATAAAAGGGTTTGCAATGTGATTACAAATAGTGGCAGCAGTGATAACATAGTGTCGAAGGCATTGGTGGAGGCTCTCGATTTGAAGACCGAGAAGCATCCAACCCTGTACAAGATCAGTTGGATCAAAAGGGGTGTTAAGACCAAGGTGCAAGAGATTTGTCGTGTACCACTCTTTATAGGCAAGCTTTACAAAGATGAGGTGTTGTGTGATGTCGTCGACATGGATGCTTGCATTGTTTTGCCAGGCCGTCCATGGCAATTTGACGTCGGAGTGATCCATCGAGGAAAAGAGAACAACTACCTTTTCACGTGGCATGGTATAAAGATTGCCTTAGTTCCCACTTTTGTTTCCCATCTATTTCATTGGAGCGTCGGGACACACTTTTGACTATTCTAGGAAAACAGTTCCAACAGGCTATAAAGGGAGAAATTTTTGTGTTTGCTATACACATGTTAGAACCACCAAAACCATCCACGAAAATTCCATCAACTATCCAACCCCTCCTTGATGAGTTCATGGATGTGTACTCGAAAGAACTGCCTGCCGAACTGCCACCTCTAAGAGATATTCAACACCAAATTGACTTTGTCCTGGGTGCCACAATCCCCAGTCTTCCACATTATCGGATGAGCCCGTCTAAGCATGAGATACTTCAAGAGTTGGTTGATGACCTCATTTGAAAGCAGTTGGTCCGTGTTAGTCTAAGCCCTTGTGCTGTGCCAGCTCTCCTTGTCCCCAAGAAGGATGGATCGTGGCGGATGTGCGTGGACAGCCGTTCCATCAACAAAATAACTGTGAAGCATCGCTTTTCCATTCCCCTTTTAAAAGATATGCTAGATCAGTTAGCTGGGTCCAAGTTTTTCTCAAAGCTAGATCTTCGTAGTGGTTACCACCAAATTCGGATTCGACCAGGTGACGAATGAAAAACTGCCTTCAAGACGCGAGAGGGTTTCTATGAATGGCAAGTGATGCCATTTGGTATATGCAATGCTCCTAGCACATTCATGAGGCCCATGAACCAAGTGCTCAAACCTTTCGTTGGGAAGTTTGTTGTCGTGTACTTTGACGATATTCTCATTTATAGCACCACTGAAGAGGAACATGTTGCACATTTGCGAGCTGCTTTGGAGACACTATGGAACAACAAGTTGTACTTAAACTTAAAAAAGTGTGAATTCTTCACCACGGAGTTACTCTTTCTTAGGTTTGTCATAAGGGAAAAAGGGGTTACAACGGATGTGAATAAAGTAAAGGCAGTGAGGGATTGGCCGACCCCTACCAATATTCATGAAGTATGAAGCTTTCACAGGCTTGCCACTTTCTACCGGAGGTTTGTTCGCAACTTTAGTACCATTATGGCACCAATAACTAATTGCTTGAAGCAGGGAAAGCTCTTCTGGGGCAACGAGCAAGATGCTAGCTTTGCGTTAATTAAGGAAAAATTGAGCACAACCTCAGTTTTGGCCCTCCTAAATTTTGACCAAGTTTTTGAGGTCAAGACGGATGCTTCAATGTTTGGAATTGGAGCTGTCCTTAGCCAGAATGAGAGGCCAATTGAGTATTTCAGTGAGAAGTTGAGTGATGCACGGCAGAAATGGACGACCTATGAGCGAGAACTCTATGCGGTGGTTCGAGCGCTTCAACATTGGGAACATTATTTAGTGCAAAAGGAATTCATTTTGCATTGTGACCATCAAGCTCTGTCATTTCTAAATGGGCAGAAGAACTTGAATCGAATGCATACTCGTTGGGTTCTTTATCTACAGAAGTTCACCTTTGTTTTCAAGCATCGCGCTGGTTATGAGAACAAGGTTGCAGACGCCCTTAGTCGCAAATGCTGCCTTCTCACCACTTTGCACTTAACCTTGACCAACTTTGAGTGTCTAAAGGAGCAATATTCCACTAATGAGGACTTTGGATCACTGTGGGAGAAATGCTCTAATATTGAAAGTGCTGGAGAATACTCACTCCATCAAGGCTTTTTATTCAAAGGATTGTAGTTGTGCATCCCTTGAGGTTCCCTTCGTGAACTACTTATCCGCGAATTCCACTCCGGGGGTCTAGTTGCGCACGCAGGTTGAGACAAAACTATCACTTTGCTAGCTGAGAGGTTTAATTGGCTGCACATGAAACACGACATTTCCTGATTTGTTAAGCGTTGTGGTATCTGCCAAGCTTCAAGGGTCAAGCACAAAACACTAGTCTCTACACGCCCCTGCCTATTCCAGAATCCATTTGGGAAGACCTTCGCATGGATTTTGTGCTAGGCTTACCAAAGACAATATGGCATGTTGACTTTGTGATGGTTATTGTTGATCGGTTCTCAAAGATGGCACACTTTGTGCCTTGCAAGAAGACGGCAGATGCTAGCTATGTAGCAAACCTTTTCTTCAAGGAGATTGTGCGTCTACATGGAGTGTCCCGCTCCATTACTTCCGATCGCGAAGTTAAATTTATTATCCACTTTTGGCGAGAGATATGGAAACGTTTTGCTACATCTTGAATTTCAATAGCGCTTATCATCCACAAACTGATGGACAGATAGAAGTTGTTAATCAGAAATTTGGGAACATGGTTCGAAGTTTAGCCGGGGATCATCCAAAACAGTGGGATCAAGCTCTGCCACAGGCTGAATTTGCTTTCAACTCAATGGTAAATCGCTCCATTAGCAAACCTCCATTCTCTATTGTCTATCTAAAGGCACCTAACCACATAGTGGGTCTCTTGAAACTCCCTGCAACGAAGAGTAAGGCTACTGGAACTCTAGCAGAGCAAATTTTAAAGACACACAAAGATGTGATGGCTAAGCTTACTGAGACGAGTGACAAGTACAAAGCAGCCGCAAATACACATCGTCGGAAGAAGACTTTCAATGTAGGAGAGCTCGTCACGGTCCATTTGCGGAAGCACAGGTTCCCAGTTGGCACCTACAACAAGCTACAAGCTAAGAAGTTTGGCCCCTTTTGCATCCTTAAATGCATCAACGACAACGCTTACGTCCTTGACCTTCCTCCAGACTTCCAGATTTCCTCCACTTTTAATGTTTCTAATCTGTATGAGTATTTTCCCCCTGATGGTGTTTCTACAACTGGTGAAGCGACAAAGTCTCTTCCTTTCCCAGCAGAGGGCACTGATGCAGGAGCATTTCATTCCACTTGATGCTGTATTATTTTTCTAAGTAATGTTTGAGTTGTCATTTTGCGTTCCTAGCATTAAGATTACTTGTCGTTTATTTTCTTTTCTATCCTCGGTTGCTGTCGTTTTCTACTTTCTTTAGCTATATGTAAGTCTGGAGTTGAAAAAATCAGGGCACATTATCTCTTTTCCTGAAAAGAAAGAAATAGAAGCTCTGCATTTTGATCTGCATTCTCTTTACTGGATGAACCGTTGTTCCTTTTAGTTCTTTTCCTTGTTGATTCTTAGATTGCTACATCATGTTGTAACTCGATCTAAAGGAATATGTATCCCAAGTATCCCATTGTGTAAGGAACTGTTCAATCTACTTTTGGGTTTCTATTTTAATACAATTGGGCCTCACCATTGCTTAGGATCTAAACCTATTGTGTATAGCCTCTATCGTCCCTCCAACTCCAAGGCACAACCATCTGTCGAGTTTCTGTCGATATTAAATTTTGTAAACCAACTGCCTCCGCAAAGAAGCTGCCGCCCCAATCTCAGCCCACTCATGGGTCAGCAATCTCGCGAACAAGCCAAGGCCAACTACGACAAAACCCAACCAAAGCAGCCACTTCACCGACTATAAACCTCCTGAGATTGCAAATCACCAACCACAATCATTGCTACTCCGTGAATTGCAAGACAACTGAGCTTAATATTTTGCCACCTTAGACCTCTCCCACCCTCATACCTAGACGTGAACATACGCCAGTTAGTTGGTAACAATAGAAAACAATAAATCTTGCCGTTTTCAATTTTTACACCTTCATTTTGAATTTGATTCCTACAAAATGTAGTTTATCGATCATGAAAAATGCCCATCAAAGTAGTTTCATGTAGGTATTTTATTGTTTTCTTTATTTGTCTTTATTGTTTCATGGTTGTGTTTTTTTTTTTTAATTTATTTTTCAATTAATATGGACTAAATATCAATGGTAAAGCACGCTACTAACGGTTTTATCATAACGCAGATGAAACGCTGAACCAAATCGCAAAATATATATATATATACACACACATATATATAATCTATAGATAAACGGATTCAATTCACTGTTTCATCTGCTTTATGTAACTTCTCGTTTTTGGACGCATTAAACTAATATTTTAATTGCTTGTTTGCTTTTTGATTAACTTAAAGTAACATCTATACCACGTCTACAAGTAAATATTATAGTTTGGCCTACGAAAATAGCCCTGACTGATAGAAATGACCCGACAGAGACAAAATAATGTGCATACAATTGTCCCTCTACTTTACAAATATTATGCCACATAGGTTTAGAGTGTTAGTTCCAATCAAAAGTCGGACCTAAGCTTGCCTATATTATTAATATAGATTTTTTTTAGAGAGACCTAATATAGTTGATTATAGGACAAATTTTATGATTCCCCTTAAACTATGTCGATTGTGTTAAAATGCTTCCTCAAACTTTAAAACGTATTTATTGTATTTCTTAAACTATAATATTATTATATATTCACCCATTGAACCTTAAAACGTGTTATTTTTTAACAAAAAATACTTGTTACTCTCAATTAAAAGATAAATTTATCTGTTTACTCATAATCCTTAAAAGAACCAACTTGAATACAACACATTATTCACTTTTCATTCCTCTTTTTTTCATACTTTTGAGCAGGTTCTTTAAAAAAAGAATATATGAGAGTTTGGTACTCAACTAGTTTATTTAAAGTGAAAAATATGTTTATATTAATCCCTAGGTATCATACTTAATCTTAAATCAAATGAAATTCAACAATTTCATCCTAAAGTTAATATGTTTTAGAGTTTTAGGGGTGAATCTAGAAGTATATTATAGTTCAGGGGTACAATATATACGTGGGGGCATATTAACAAAAGTGACACAATTCAAGGAGAATTCTTGTAATTTGTACTTGATTATTATTAACATTAATATAATGTGTCAATTAATTTTTAAATTCAAAATACAAAATTCCTTTAAAATGATTAAAAACTAATTCTACAATAATTCATTTTGACTTGTAATTTAAGTCAACACATAAATAAGGCTTAGAATCACTCCAATTTTGAATCTTACAAATAATCTAATTTATTTTAAATTCGATTCCTCACTTTGAATTCTACTCATTTTGATATATTCGCGCTGAGATTACTTACAAGTACACACACCATAAGTGTTAATATTTGGTCTGTTTGGTTTATTGGTACAATCTAGCTTGGCTCAGTCCAAACTTGGCCAAACTCCCAGCTTAGAATTCAAACCCTTTCATTTTAGCATTTTGAACTAAAATTAAACAATGATTTCACTCTCATGTATTTTTTATTTATGATTTAACACTATTATTTTATATTTATTTTAATAACTTCTTTTTATATATTTTCTATTTCTTTTTTTAATTAAATAAAATTTTGATGTTTCAAACTAGAATTCTTAATACTCATCCAAATGCAAATTTTTTGCGGATTTCCTATTTAGATTACCACATAAACTGTACATCCAAATGCTTGTTTAGATTATAGTTTAAACTACATAATTTAGATTTTTCTGTTCAAATAAAAAGTTAAAACAAATACAATTTGAATCAATAAACCAAACAGATGATATATTTTGCATGAGAGTAGTTTTAATTATTCCAATTTCAAATTAAACATAGTTTATTTGTTGCAAATTTCTAATTTTTTTTTTATCAAATTCGAGAACTCATGTGGGGTGGGTGACTCTGTGCGTCGGACATGAGAGAAAGAGGGGGCAACGGCTTGATGGGGATGTAAAGAGTTTTTCACCAAATTTTCATGCTTTTTCAGGAGAATATGATATAGCCCTAACATTTAACGTGTGTAAAGTGCGTTATGCATCTGATCTAAGAGAGCGTTTGATAGCCTCGTTTCAACTATTACAATCCAAAACTTCTACATATTATAGTATAAAACAAAAGTATGCTATAATATAAAACTGTCATATGTTATATTAAATTGGTTTCAACTTTTAACCTCTATTTGAAACATTAGTTAGAACTAATGGTTTAGAACCAATACTGGTTGAAACCAATAAAATGAGTTTGAACCATGATTTTTAGTTATAACTAATGTTCGAAAGTTTGTTAGTGTTTTGAAAACTTTGTTGGAACTTGATGTTAGAATTTAAAAATTCTGGTATGTAAGAGTTTTATATTGTATTAAATTTTTTTTATTGCAGTATATGAGAGCTTTACACAGTAGTAGTAAAAATTTTTGTATAGAAACAGAGTTTCATACAAAATATAAAATATTGGTTTGAACCAAAAATAGTTGAAACCATTATTTAAAATTTGAACAAAAAATATGAGGTTAAATTATAATTTGTTTGTTTAAACTAGCATATATTTAAACAAAAATATTAGTTGAAACTGAAACTTAAAACTGATTGAGCTTGACATCAATTATAACAGATGATGATGAACGAAACATAAGCCTAGGTTCCACATTAAAACATACGTTCCAACTTCGAAACAAAGGCTTACTTCTAATTACGTTGTCATTCTTGGCTGAATAAACAGGCGCCAAATCAGAAACCCCCCTCACTTGTCTCTTACATTCTATCGACATATCGTCATGTTTCCGACATCCTTGACATTAGCACGTTTGTCTATAAAGTTACTCAGCACGCGCTGCCCTGGAGCGTCCAACAAAACCCTCAATTTTTTTTTTTACATGTTTATTATATTCACGGTCTCCAAGGCCAGTCCCAGCGCTGATCAAAGTCTCTCCCTCGACCAAACACTTTCATTCCATAATCGGACCTCCAAGAAAGAAAAACCCTAACACTGCAAAATCTGTCTCTCTTTCTCTCTCTAAAACTTCAATGGAGTTCAAGTTTCGCGCCGTGGATGATAGGCCTCCGCCGTTTCCGTCGCCGCCGTCGAGCTGCTTCAACCACTCCGACCAACCATTGCCAATGCCAGGTTCGAATGTTCATCGTCAAAGTCAGAGAAAATGAGGGAAAATTTGGTGGAAAAGAACTGTGGTTTTACAATGCTGTGTTCTATTTTAATTTCAGTGCATGACCAAAATTCGTATAAAACTTGAATTTTTGTTTTGTATTTCTGATCTGAGCTTTGCCAATTTTTAGTTCCTTTTTTGAAAATTTCTCTCCATCCAAACAGGCCAAGCCATTTCTCCGATGCTGCATGGTCCGTCCGGTTTCCCGATGGGGGATCTCGGGCCGAATTCGGGCCTAACGCGAAACCCTAGCGACGTGCGGGAGCATATCGTGCCAGAGCTTGAGCAGGAGCGGTTAAGTGAGGAGATGATCTTGTGGGAGATAGCTCGGCGTCGAGAGCTGGAGGCGGTGGTTCGCCAGGAGATCGTGTTCTTAGAAAGAGAAATGGCCATGCGAAGAGCGGCCGTGGGATCAATGTCCTTCGAGGATGGATTCCCTGCTGCAATGCAGTTCGCTCCCTTCCCATATTCTTCTCGCTCTGCCGCATTAGATCTGTTTTCGATGCCTCTGCCGCCGGAGGACATTGCCCCGGTGTTCAAGCCCCCGTCTGAGCCTAACAAGGATAAACTAATCGTTCTGGTTAGTCTCGCTTGAATATCTCAATTTTATGTGTTTACTTGTTGAGGTTCTATCTGTAGTACTTTTGGTTTTTTCTGTTTTGTGTGTATTTTTCCGTAATGTTTATTATTTAGGTCCATTATCATAGAATGCGTTTTCTTGATCCATGTTTCTTCGGGTTGATGGATAGGAACAAGGAATTTATAAATGACTTATTTGAATTGAATCAACCAATAAGCCACCTTTGGTATGTCATGCTTGTGCCAATTTGGAGTAATTTCTAATTTAGTTTTATGGATTGTTTGAAAATTCTTTAATTGCTACATTTTTTAGAATACCATTGGAAGTGGTGCACTCACCTGTCCATTGATCTTGCGGAAGGGGATCCCAGTTGCCTTGTGTAGGCCCCACTAAATCATTGGTCTCACAAGAGCAGCCCACTATTGGTCAGCAATGCTCCCATGATAGTGTGGCATGTGACATCATGCTATACCTTCAATGGAATCCCTCAACATAGTGCGAGAAATGGAGCTTCTAGAATTAGCAATTTTTTGTCTCAAGAGCAACATATTGTCCTACCTTTTGGTTTTCCATCCATGCATGCGTTACTCCTATTATCACATTCTTGAAGTCATTCGTGCAGGGGCATCACATTCAAAGATGTGGCAGATTATTTTTTTGATTAACCATGTGCCTATTGTTTTCTATGGTGATCGACTTTTGATCTTGGCACAAAATGATGCTAGATCAGTTGCTCTTTTAGTCCTTAGTAAATAGATTTTTCATCTGTGGGTTCACCTGTTTAGGCTATCCAGCGTACACACGGCAATGCATCACAAGGGTCTTGTGTCTCTGTTTGCTGTAGAAAATGTTTCTTTCGAAGTACTCTCATTTTGTTCTTAAGAATTCAGTGTGAGTGGAAGCTAATTCTTTGTCACTGGCTCAACATATCAAGTAGGGTCTGATTTGCATTGTTTATTTTGGGATAAACATTCTAAGCCAATAGTCATTAGCTTGTTTTCTAATATAGACAGACTAGAGGTTTTGTCCCTTTTTCACAAACATTAGATTAATATTTGGCTAGAATCATGAATGTGATTGTTGCGTGCACACAAAAATGCAGAATTTAGATCATATGTTATCGCATACGTATTAATGCTCCACTGATTTAACAAATCATGATAAATAATATAGAAATTTTGAGGTACATATAACCAAAGCTCACTAGCTTTTCCTCAAAAAAGATTTAAAACTTTCCGTTCATATTAGTGTGGTTAGGAGTCAAAGGATTCTTACTGTACATCATTAGATTTTCACAATCATGATTTGGTGCACATTATAATTGCTAAAAGTCTTATGATCTACAAATTAAGTCAAGTAACTTAAGAGTCTTTAAACAGAATCATTAGAATCTTAGTTGTGTCCTTTTTGACAGAATTCTGTGGTATCAAAGGTTTAATCATTGCAAGAATTCTTTTAAAAAGGATGTAGAAATATCATTCAAATTATTGTGGTTAAGTCTCAAAAGAATTCTTATTGTATGTCATTAGATTTACCCCATTTTTATTCTGCACGTGTTAGCAGAATAATTTGGATCTTAATTGTGGATCCTTTTTGACAGAACTTTCTGTGCTATTTAAGATTTTTTAATCCTCATAGTATGTGGACATGCTCGACGATTTGATTACATTTCTTAGGCTTTTTTTCCTATCTTAAACTTGTAAATAGTTTTTTTTTTTTCTTCTTTATGAAAAGTTACATTGCTCATCTTTTCTGTTTGCAAGTTATAACAATACCATTATTATCAAAATTGAAGTTCTTTAGAAATGCAGCACTTTCGATGAGACTTGTATTTTTATGTTAGTTAATTATTAGTAAATGAAATTTGATACAAACCTTAATTGGTGATGTCGAATTCACTTGTTCCACAGCATTATAGGTGCCTGCCTGTATTTGATGGTCGTTGAAGTTTAGGATCTTGAATGTTCTTAGTACAATTTCTACTCTTATTCATGAACTATTTTGTGTCGGCAGCTACTTTTTCTCCATAATCATAAAAGTAGAAGGTGAAGTTCCCTTGTGAATCGCCATGCAGCATTTAACTGTTTTCATGGGGTTAATTAATGACACATCAGAACTTATTTTGTATTTTATTCAAGTACTCTCTTGCAGGCTAAGCCCGAACCAAATCTTTCCCGGGCAAAGAGAAAAGCGCTAGAACCACCCACATTGGATTCTAATGAGATCTATCCGTTTGGTTTGAAGAAGAAGCCCAAGGAGGAGTTGAGCTGTGCCTTATGCCAGGTTAGTGCAACAGGTGAGAAAGATTTGAACAATCATCTTCAAGGTAAGAAGCACAAGCGCAAGGAAGCAGCACTTAGAAATCAGAAGATGGGAAAGATCCCTAGCAATGCACCATGTCCAAAGAAAAGTGGGGATCCATCTGAACCGAAAGACACCAACAGTGCTGCACATGTGAAATTGGAAGAAGGGAAGTTTATTAAGCAACTTGGTTCCCAGAATGGTTCAGACAAGAAAAAAGAGGACGCAGAAGATCTAAAACCTAAAAGCACGCTGGTAATGCAGAAAGACCAAAATGCCGGGGAACTGAACAAGACAAGTGGATCAGAAATGGTGCAGAAAGCAGGTAGATCTGTGGATCACAAGACAACAAAGAGGACGAAGACGGGAAAAAGATTCAAGTATTGGTGTGAAATGTGTCAGGTTGGTTCTTTGTCTTCAAGAGTGATGGAGCAGCATAAGAAGGGGAAGAAACACAGGGGTAAGCTTCTTGGTTCTGAACCTAATAAAGTTGACGAAGCTACCCTCAAAACTAAAACATCAAATGCTGTTCCTGTAAAGTCAGAAGACCCAGATGTGGCAGAACAAGCAGATGAGAAGACCACAGACAACATGGAAAATACAGAGGCGGTTGATGAAAAGCCAGAAGACAAAGTTGTTGCAAACCAAGCAAATGAGAAGATTACAGACGACATGGCAAACGTTCATGAAAAGCTAGAAGACACAGATGTTGCAAAGCAAGCAAATGAGAAGACTACGGATGACATGGAAAATACAGAGGCCATCCATGAAAAGTTGGAAGACAGAGATGTTGCAAACCAAACAAATGTGAAGGCTACAGACGACATGGAAAATACGAAGGCCATTAATGAAAAGCCGGAAGATGGAGATGTTGCAAACCAAGCAAACGAGAAGACGACAGACGACCTTACAAATGCCAAGGCTGTTCCTGAAGAGACAGAGGGCACAGATGCTGCAAATCAAGCAAATGGGAAGGCTACACATGACATGGAAAATGAAATACAGTTAAGTCCATTCCTACTCCAGAAGCTTCAGAGGCTCCAGAGGTTATGTAGTGTTGATGAACAGAATTAGAAAGTTGAACCTCTTTTGCTGAAGGTACCGCCCTTTTTCCCTTGTTGTAATTAGGCATGTAGCTTAAGGACTAAGTTATCCATAGACTGCAACTGTTTTGGCGGAAAATCTGTTAGACTGTAATTTGTATGACCATCAATCAGGCCGCAGAATTTTCTTTGAAGTCTTAAATTCGATGTCTTAAATCTTTGAACCTCATCTAATAATATTCTTAGGTATGTTAAAGAAAAAAAAGAAGAAAAAAATCTTTAGATAATGCTTTCAAAGAACTAAGAAAAGTTTGGCAGCGCAATTAGAACTAAAACGTTGAAACGTTTTATTGTAGCATGTAAGAGTTCTAGTCTATAGTCTACTCTTGATGTATATTGTAGCATGTAAGAGTTTTATACTGTATTAGTTTTAACTATGTAGTTAGAACAGGTTTGTCAAACACATCCCTAAAGATTACCAACGGGATCGTTAACCCCACCTTCCATGCCATACTGACGGGCTATCAACCTGACCAAAAAGGAAATCTCTTGTTACAGCACCGGAGATGCTGCGGCATCTCATAGGACCTAGAGCAACTAGAAATAGACTTGTAAGAGATTCTAAACTCAAACTTATGAATGCGTTCTCACGGCCCACTGTTGTTGTTTTTTCTCATTTATTTATTTATTTTTTCCTAGTGAATCCCCTTCAGGAGAGATATAATTCAAGAAAAGAATTACAAGTATAATACAAGTTTATGACATCGCCGAAGGAAAAGTAAAACAGGGGAATGAGAGCCGCGTAACGAGTGAGACTATCAAAAAGTGTCTTGACGTTCAGGTCCCATGCCGTTTTCTGTTTCCTTTTTATACTCTGTTTCAATACTTTGTTTTTTAATCTCATACTTTCTGTCAATCTTCATTTTTGCTTAAAAAAAAAAAGTGAATAAACAATTCGATTGGTAAACATAGAATAAGGATTTTGTCCACTTTAGGTTCTAATTTGAATTGGACGGAGCACAAAGCATGGGATTGTGATTATCCATTTTGTACAGTTGGATTTGATCGAGAAAAGCTATACTGAAATAAAAAAATAAAAAGCTTTATCTCTGTGTTTTTTTTTTTTTCTTTCTCCTAGTACCCTACCTTAAATTGAGTCGAAATTCCATATAGACAATGTTATTAAATTTGGCCAAAATTACACATAAGCTTACAAATAAAACAGAACACCCTCTCCAAAAATCTTTTAAAAAATTGGGAGTGTTTTTTTCTTTGTTATTATTATTTTTTTTTTCAAATTTTAAGGGAACCCGAGTAGAGACTTAGGACGATCGTCAACAGTGTTTGTGAGAGAATTTTTCAAGGGTAACAGATAAGGATTTGATAATAATCAACTAATTTTATAATACTAATATATGATTTTCTAAATTAATGATGAATTTGATTTCTGGTAAATAAATACAATAACCAGTTGAAAGGGTAAAGTATCCAAAATTTCCAATGCCTCGTTGGGATCATCTAAGCCGGCCGTATGGGAATCCCTCAAATTAAAAAGTGAAAAACAAAGCAACCTTGGAATATCTCATAAACAAAACTAAACGTGCAAGCATTGCAAGATTCCAAGATTCCTCTCTAGAATTATTTCAGCAGAAAACTTGCAGGACACAAACTGAAACAAAACTAAATCTTTGATTCCTGAGCATCAATTCCACCACTTCATCTATACACATTCACTGTATATAACTATCTTTCAACTTTACAAAAGAGGAAGAAGAAAGGAAAGTCTAGAGTAAAGAACAAAAGATAAGAATGATGGTTAAAACGTAGCGTTATAAGGCAAGGCAAGGCAAACTTCCCAACCCCACCAAAACTCATATGATATGCTTTTCTTTAGAGAGAAAAATTAAACCCTTAAAGCCACTTGATCTTGCCAAGTGATCTTCCTTTTCCCCGCGCGACTCGATCCGTTGCCAATGTTTCTACAAACTAGTAACTTCATATCATTCTGCTGCTCTTCGGCATTCGCATTTCGAAGCAAACCTTTCAATGGCTCGCAGTTATTGGCCTGCAATTCTTCCTCTTCCCCCTATAACAAAGTGAAAACGATGTAAACGTTAGGGTCAAAAGTAAAATTGCCATGGCATGAATTAGACGCTCATTCCATAGAAATAGAACGATTTCCAATATATTACCGAAATTTGGTTCAAGTCAAAAGATGGGGTGATTTTCCTCTTAGCAGCTTCTTTCCCACTGTGGATCCTTTCCTGCTGATTCAAGTCGAAAGTTGGTCTGGAATTTGGCAAAGGAGCAACCTCCTTTCCACCGAGGATCCTCACCTTCTGGTTCAAGTCCAATAATGGCGCAGGCTTTTGCAATGAAGCGTCCATGCCATTATAAGCCCTTTCCTTTTCGTTCAAGTCTAATGGGATTGGGGGGTATCGGAAAGCAGATTCCTTCTTTTTACTCTGATTTTTCCTCTTTGTAATGCTAGTACTTCGGTTTTCATAATTTTGTAGTTGGGAATGGTCTCGTTTCGTTTGGTGGCTCGTTGGCTGCTTCTCAGTTAAGTATCTGTATCTTCGCTTCAAAAATCTGCCATCGCAAACAATCCACATTAAAATTTCTTTATTGGAATCAAATCAATTGAAATATTTCAGCGGTTTGGATCGATTATACCTGACTTCAGCTAAAAGGGTTTGCTTCTTCTGCTCCATAATCTTTAATCTGTTCTTCATTGCATCGGTTTCCTGACAAGCGTATGAATAAGAAGTTTGCTTTAGTTGAACACCTTAATCTTCAGGCTTAAACCAGCTTAGAAAATTAAGAAAAACCTAAAAGACTCATTTATTACAAATAATAGCAAACACCAATTCAGTAATGACAAGCCAAATTCATAAGTGCATAGCGGAAAATCAAAACTAACAAGGAGCATTAGAGGAAAAATACTTGAAAAACAGCCAAGACTCGTTGCCAAAAATTGAACCCTCTTAAGAAATATTACCAAAATCTGAGCATAAGAAGATTGAAATACACAGCTCTTTTGGTTCGCTAAAAAGGGCTAACAAGAAATCACCTCATAAACAATGATATCAACAGTACGGACAACATGATACAAACAATTTAGTTCCCTAAAAAGGGTTAACAAGAATCCCAAACATCTCATAAACGCGGATCAAAAGAACAGGAAAAACACTAAAACAAGCAAAGGACTAAAAGCAGCAACAAGGGTCTGAATTTTGAAAGCAGTGTTCTAAAACAAGGATAAAGTTCACTAAACCATGACCATAGTCATCAAACAAAATGAACAGATATTAAAAGAAAAAAAAAAAGGAGGGATTTTGAAAAGTAACTTTAAGAAAAACTGGTTAATGGGGTTAAAAAAAAAGCATAGTAAAGATTTCTTTCATATTAAAGAAACTAAAACAATTAAACAAGGGGAAATTATAAACAAAATACAATTTCCCAAGTTCTATAAAGTGTAAGGCAAGATTTCAACGAAAACCAAGATGAAACCAAACAGCAAACATCAGATCTAACGATTGAAATAAAAGAAAGACGAAAATAAAACTAAGATCTAACAAAAACCCATTAAAGAAATTTACCTTCTCCAGCTCTTCATAGTCTTGCATAAGGCTTTGGTGCTTAAGCCTGGTCCGAGCGTCCTCATACACTGCAAAAGGAGAATCCTCCAAAGAGACAACCCTTTTCATCTTCTTCATTGGAAAAAGAAGAAATCACAGGGAGAGAGTGAACAGAAAAGAAGGAAAAAGAGATAAAAAAGGAAAGTGGAAGAGAGAAAAGAGGGAGGAGGAAGAAAGAAATAACACTAATAGAAACAGGGAGAAAGAGACAGGAAAGAGGGAAGGAGGGAGAAGGTTCTTTCTCTCTTTCTTGCTTTCCTGTTTTCTCTGTGAGAAACTCTGACCGAGACGACAACAACAACAGCAACAAAGAATGAGAAAACACCCAAAAAGCCCACATAGCTTCGGTGAAAAAATGTTGTTTTGAGAAGACAGCGATGAAGATGGGGATTTTTTGCAGAAGGGTATATGTGGCAAAGACGTTCTTTTTATGTGAGAGAGAGAGAGAGAGAGAGAGTTTGTGTCTGTCTTTGTAAGGTGGGCTTGGTTGGAGTACATTTGAAGACACATCCATCCGTCTATCTATCTCCACTCTTTCCCATTCTTTCTTTCTTTCTTGCTTTTTTGTTTTTTCCCCCTCCTCAACATAAAAATTTTGGTCCAGCTGGGCCATTGAAGAGAGAGAAAGTTTGGTCATAGGTATTTGGTGTGGACTCTTCCTTTGTTTTTTGATGATGGGGAGGGGTGCGTTGAACTGCTACGTTTCTTCTGTCTTTGGAATTGGATGTGGTGTTGTCTTGGGGTTTTTCTTTTTTCTTTTCTTCTCTTTTTTTTTCTCCTTCTCTGAGATGAGAGGAGAGAGAAAGAGACAGACATGGGGAGAGAGAAAGAAGATGGGGTTGTGCTCAAAGAATAAAAAATAAAAATAAGGGCAGGAGATAGATGTATAAACAGTTAGGCCTGCTGTGCTGTTTTTTTTCCCCTTTCTTTCTATTCTATCCATGACGTGCTGTAGTAGTTATTGCTAGTACCTTATTTTTAGGCTTTGTGGCCTTTGAAGTCTGGGATGGTGGTGTTTTTATGAATGATTCTTTTCATTTTACATTATTATTGTTGTTGAAGTCAAACTTCATGTCTATTTACCACAATACCCCTCTTTCTTTCCTCATGCTGTAACTTTAAGAAGAGCGAACACCCAACTTGAGCTTTAGCCAAAACTAATCCAGTTTTTTTAAGCAAAAGACGATAATGTCTTTGCAGGGTCAAAAGGGTGTGCGTCAACATCTTTCTTTATTGGAGGGTGAAATAGTAAAATAAACTTTCCAGCCATTGACTGGAGGATGTGGCTTTCAGAGCTTTCACACCTACCTTCTGCACTTTGTGAGACCACCCAAGGTGACCTAGTTTCCTAGCCACTACAAAATTGATGTGGAAATATTTCAATACACCTACTTTTTTTTTTTTGGGGCATGGGGCTTAAAATCACAGAAACAACCCTTTTCCTCCTGCTGTTTAGCAAAAAAACTAAATTCTCCTTCGACACGATTTATAAATAATTTTGCAAAAACAAAAATGCCCATTTTAGATATTCAATTAAAAAAAGGACCATTTTTATTGGTTATTTTTTTGCCCTAGATTGGGTTTGATAGTGCGTACACTTCTGGGTAGTATGAGAGAGCCAGAGAGCCCTGTGGCTTTCAAGACAGGGTGAGCAAATTCTGCCTGTCACCACATCTTTTAACACTTTTTTTAGTCTTATCAGCAAGAAAACAAAAATAAAATAAAAACCCATGTGCCTTTTTTTGTTTCAATGTCGATGTAGTCGAGAGATGGAGATGGTTTTGGCCGTATGTAGTGCCCGTTAAGAGATTAAAAGATATGTTTAGAGAGAGAAAGAAAGAGAGAGAGAGAGAGAGGACTAAGGAGGCACTTTCCCAGTTTCCTTTTGCTTTTGTGTTTCATTGCTTATTAAATATTTCCAACATCTGGAGCGGTAGTCAATATGCGATGTCGACATTTGAGGATGGTAACAATAATTTTTATTTTTACCCCTAAAAGTGAAGGTGCTTTGGTTCTTTGCCCACACTTCTTTTCCTTTCCGACGCTGCAAAGCACTTTTTAATCTGGTATTTATAGTTGGTTTGAAAGATTTGTTGATTTTTATTTTTTTTTTTTATATTTGTCTTCTTATACTTTATAGTTAAGTTAATTCAAAATTTATATTTTTAATTTTTAATCTCATAAAATATATTTTTTAGATTAAATTTATCTTTGAATAATTAATTTCGACTTTTAAAATTTCAAACTATTTTTAAGTAAAATATAAAAAAATTAAAACATTTAAAAAAAACAAAAATAAAAACAAACAAAACACCTAGTTTTAGGATATTTTATATATTTTTAAAGTCAAAAACCTAAGTATAAAGTTTTTTTAAACGTGTAAAGTTCTCTTATTTTTCAATTTGAAGGTATTTTTGGCAATATTTTAGATCAATTTTGAATATTGATTAGAAAAATGTGTAAATTTATGTATTAAATCTAATCTCAAGATATAAATTCGATGAGATCTAAAATTGAAGGTATAATATTTGAATAAATTTAAAAAATGAGGTATAAAAAGGTAAATAATCAATTTTTTTTTAAATTTCATGAGAGAAAATATTGTGATAAAAACTAAGGCCGTACAAAAATCACCCTGCACCCACCAATAGCCCACGCTCGCCCCCGCGCCTGTGCCCGCATCCGCGTACGTATCTTAAAAAAAGCGGGTTTACGTTAGCAACCCACTGGAGGGCGGGTTGAACTCGCCCACCAATGTATTCAGGTGGGCGGGTTTAGTTTTAAGTTTTTGAGGGCGGGTTCAACCCAAACCCGCCCGCCTATATATTTAAAAAAAAAAACTTATCATTTATTTGATTTTGTTCTTATTTTAGAGATGATTGATCAATCCAACACTCTAAGCACGGGCTCGGCTGCTTCATGACATATTAGAAACTGGAAATTCTCCTATTATTTTGTGAAGTGATCAAAATTCAAATCAAGTAAGCTAGCCTAAAAAGAAAAAAAACACTTGACTTTGTTCATCATTTCATTTGTAGCATTCTATTATTTTCAAACCCAGTGAATAGGCTTTAATCTTTATGGATTCTTGACTTTGTTTATCACCTCATCTGTAGTTGATGTTTCTTATTGCAGTAAATAATTCTGTTTCTTAATTTGTACTTTTGAATATGGTCACTGTCTTTAGACATCAAATTTGCTTGTTGTTAGGAATACTTTATGTATCAACATCTTATATTTTCTACAAATTTTTTCCACTTTTTAAAAAAAGGTCCAAAAAATTACATTGGCCAATAGCATAGGTCTAAACCGCCTCAACCCGCCAGCACCTACCCGCAACCACCAAAAAAAAAAAAAAACCGAAACCACCCGCCATGTGGTGGACGGTTTGCGAGTTGGTTAATCGTCAACCCGCCATCCAAAAAAAACCGCACCGTACCAGTCCAAAAATCATCAAACCGTCCGCTGTTTACCCCTAATAAAAAATGGTTAAAACTGTTAAAAATGGTTGAAAGGGGCTTAAGTTTCACTAACCAGAGTTTATTAAGGATGGAAATCAAAGTCAAATCTTACCCTTAAATGGCATGTCCAAGATTAAAAATAATGCTAACAATAAAAGATGTTACAATTTTTTTTTTTTGCTAATTTTTTCCTTAAACAAAATTAAAAAGAAAAAAAGTAAAACAGCTAATTAATTCCTGAGCTGTGTCTGTCACTAATCGAATTTTCATATACCAAGTATTTGACACCAAAAATAAAAGCATACTCTAATAATTCTTGCATTCAGTTATACTTTATATTATACAACATCAAGTTGATAATTCATTTCTTCATGAAATTTTGGATTTGATTAAGATAAGAATGGAGAGAGGCAGAATAAAAAAATTAAAAAAAGCTGGTGAGTGTCACAATTTTCTTTCTGTTAAAAAATATGTGATCGAGTGGTGACAGCCTAATTGGTTGTAAGTCCTACCACTTTAATTATAAATTGAACGTTTCAACCAGGCTGAGCTTCACTTGAAAATGATGATATCTTTTTCTGTATAAAAAAAAATGTGACATAATTAATTTTTGGTCCCCCACCAGTTGAATAGGAAGCATTGAACGTCATAAACCCCTGTAGTTGATAGCTTAAGGTCCCAACAGAAGAAGTAAATGAATAAAACAATGTTGAAAATGATGCTATGATGAATACGACAAGAAGTTAGAACAGGTCAAGCGAGCGAAATTCCACGAAAGAGAAAAGAAAAAGAAAAGTATGCTTGCTCCTTTTGACAATTTTCCGTGAATCTTCAGTTCAGAGTAGATGAAATTTCAAACTGTGGAAGATATAAGGGATGAAAAGAAGAATAAAAGAAGATATTTCAGGGTTTCAGTACATGGTCAAACTTTTGTATGTGAGTATTATGCATTTTGTGGGGTGCCTAGGCAGATGGGCTTTAGTGCAAATGTTTTTGGGTCAAGCCTACTACATTGATATTTGGATAACGAAAATCGATATCAACTTACTCCTTAAGAAACAGATAGATTATGTAATTTTTACTAATTTTTATAAGGGAGAAATTGAGAGATCTTTGAACGTGTAAGTATGATGTTTATAAGGGAGAAATTGAGTGATCTTTAGACGTGTAAATAAGAGCGGGCAGCGAGCTTAGAGGGCTACACAAGCTGGCCCATGAATAGGAAATTGAGGCTCGAATAATCCCTAAAGCTTTGTGGGTGAATTAAAAAAGTAAAAAAAAAAAATGTTACACAGGTGACGATGCTAGAGGGTCAATTTGATAAATAATACTTCTATGATATTATTTTGATTTCTACCACGTCTGTAAAAAAATTGAAATATACACTTTTAAGAAATTGAAAGAGAGAGGAGAGAGAAAGAGGCACATAGAGATAGAGGGAAGAGCATGAAATATAGAATGAGTGAAGAGAAAGAGGAAGAGTTGGGTGGTGAGATTTTTTATAGGAATAATTTAAACATATTATATGTCAAAAGTAATATGAATAAAAGGTTTGAAAAAAAAAATATAAAAATGCTAGTAGTATTAAAAAAAATAGTATAAAACCTAATTTTCTCGGCAAGAAATCTAGGCCAGTCGGACCCAAATTCTTACGAAGTTCGAACGCACGGCCCAAGAGGCAGGTAGGTCCAACACTTTTGGCCCATCCCATAAATACACCTATAGAGATCTAGAGTGATCCCTTCCTTTATGCCCTCATTAAATATTGTATGATTTATGTTTTTCTTTTAAAGAAAAATAGTAAGGCACAAAATTAAAGAAGCCTTAAGAGGTAGATGCCTTCTTTTTCTCAACCTTCTTTTTTAATTAATTCAAGAGAGAGCAACATTTTGACAAATGCCTAGTGTTTTTAACAAAAAGCAATCAGTTTTAGAATATAAGTACTACATTGACATAAAAATTTAACTTCTTGTTCTTTTTTTTTTTTTTTTTAATTTTAACAACCACGGGTCAAGAAAGTCATTTGGTTTCGATAAGGTTGACTTTCGGAAACGACTTTACCAACTCTTCTTATCGGAGTAGGGCCGACATTGGGTCGCCAGTGCACACAAGATTGCCGACAATAAGATAGAAAATATGAATAAAAGAGAATAAGATAAAGTGCATCCTAGAAAAAATGACATTAATGCCAAACTTTCTCCTCGAATTGTGGCACTAATAAAAGTAAAAAATTCACATGCACAAAAAAAAAAAAATTCCCTAGTTTATTTTTCTTTTTCAATGTCCAGGTACTTGCACCTCAACCAGGAAAAAAAAAAATGATCACGACTAGAAGTGTAATGCTCATTATTACTTTAGACTATCATACAACATGTTGAGAAGTGAAAGTTCTAAATAATTTAAGATGGGTTTGGTAAATAGATTCAAATTAGTGATTTAATTTGAGTTTTATGGTTTGAATTAGTGATTACATTGTTATTCAAATTGACGTTTGAATGTGGTTTTAAGTTTTAATCTGAGTATGAAATAAAATTAAATTTGTGTTTAGAAAGGTAGTGAAAATAGTTTTTGATTTATTAACAAATCTAATAAAATTTTTATGTTAATGATTTTAAAAATATGCAATATGGATCTTAATTTATTCCTCTTTTAACTAGAAACACAATAAAAAAAAGAAGTATCTCAATTGGATATCAAATGAAGTTGTTTTGATATTTTTTTCTAAAGTACAAGAGAGAGAATTTTAACTTTTATTGTAGTAAAGATATCCGAGTATTAAGAGTTTAGAGGGTCACAACTCTGTCTTGATACTCATTTGATTCGAATTTTAAAGAAAACAAATACATATCTAAAAGATTCTTAATACTTGAATCTAAATTTAAATATACTGTGTCTTAAAAATACCTAAAACAAATGTCTTAACAAAAACTTACAAAGAGGCAATGGCATTTTAATACTTGAATTGGGCGAGGGAGCAAGGAAAACAATAACATGCCTTGTTTGTTACGCCGAATTCGGACAAGGATTGTGAGTGTTTATCCCAATTCTATGTTTGGTGACAAAAGTTGATTGGACTAATTTCTTTTGATTGAAAAATAGTCCTACACTCACGTAAGATTAATAATCCCCAAAAAGGGTGGGATAATTAGTCCTAGACTAGAATAGATCCTTTTTCCTACCCAAGCTTCTATTTACTGCTTTATCAAGAAACCCACTCCCACCGCCATCGCTTGTAGGTCTTCCACCACTGCCCCTCATCATCGACGTGACCCAACCCACCAGTGTTGCTCGTCAGATCTTCGCCGCCATCCACCCACGCCGGTGCTGTCCCTCATGCCCACCCATCTTTGCTTCGCCTCCTGCAATAATTTCTCAAGGAAGGGTGCTCATAGATTTGATTGAAGAAGAAGACACTGTAGGAAAAAAAAATCGTTATGGAAGATCCAAGCACAGGCGCCTCCTCTCATTTTTCATATTTTTTCCTTAATGGATTCAGATCTTTTTTCCACTTAGAATGGGTGTTTTTTTTAACAGGCGAATGGGTTTTGACCTTTTTGTTGTTTGTAATTTTTTTAATAAAAAACGTATTTTTAGAGTTTATTTATTATGTTTAATAGAATAATTTTTTTAAAAATAGTTATTTAATTTAGTCTAATCCAACATATATCGATAACATTTAATACAATCTAGTCCGACATAATTATCTTTATAATTTAATCCAATCTGATGTATCAAATTACCCTGTGGGTAATGAATTGTACGTGTACTCAAGAATTTTAAGGCCCGTTTGTTTCGATATTTGAATCACGGTTTGAATCATTTTGTTACAGTATTTTCTGTCACAAAAATTTAAATCTTCATTCAAATACTCGAACCAAACGGACCTTTATGCACGTTGCAAAGCCAAAATTCTCAAGGCTTTGAGGCATAGCCTATCGTTAGAGCACATGGTTGATAAAGGCACAATGACTTAATACATGTGAAGATGACCAATCGCATGAGAAAATACAATTTAAGGGCTACCAAGATTTCTTTGTTACTCTTCCAAGACCATAAATAGGGGTCAATGCAAGGTAAAAGGTATGATTTTCTTGATTTCAATACTTCAATATGTCTCTTGATTTATGAACTTTCCTTGAAATTTTGAACTTAAGTGACGAGATTTTTCTTGATAAGAAACCCTAACTTTGAAGTTTCAATCAATTTTGGAAATCAAGAATCAAGCGGGTAGAAGTAGTCGAGATCTCGTGTAAATTCTCTAACAATTGATACGTCTATGGAAAAAAATTTTTGATCAAAAAGCTTATAACTTGGGATCATGAAAATCACTAAAAAGACAAACATGACCCAAGAATAGACACACAATTCTAAGATGGTTTTGCTTAATGAAATAAGGCCAAGAGGCGAACTAATAAACTTAATGCAAACAGTGCAGATGTTGATGCTAATGCAACAACAATCTGATGAAAGCGTTACATTTGATGAGATAAAAAACAAAAAGAAATGAAAGGTAATTGGATGATATTAATACGATGAATGAGAGGTTGAAGAACCAGACGAGAGTGATTATTCATAATTCTCAGGGAGATAAAGAAGAAGTAGAATTTAGGATATGAAGGTAAGAGAAAGAAGAAACAAAGAAATAGGATAGTAGGGGAAAAGAAAATGTACAAAGAAACTAATGAAATAGCCCCGGTAAAAAACTAAAGTATCGCATTCTGTCATATAAAATGTTTACAATATGGATGAAGACATTAAGAAGAACGTGGAATTCAGTTTAGAGGGGCATATATAAGATAGATTCTTATGGAGATGGCAAGAACATATGCATGAAGCATGGCAAAGTCACCATCTATTGAGGAGATTCTAAAGACTAAAAAGTTTCTATGGCTAGTGGAATTTCTACACGTTGAAATAAAGTGTTGATGCTGGAAACAACTGATGAGGATTTTTTTTTTTTTTTTTGGTGAAAAATGATCCCTAGAATGAATGTACACCACTAAAATTTTAGATGAAGGCCATAAAAGGTTCAAGTGATATTACACAACTAAAAGTCTGTTTATAGCATAAAATAATTAATTTGAATTTGAGTTTAACTCGAATCATAATCAATGTGGCATATGCCTACTTTTCAATAGGTAGGCCTCGTAATTCCATAACTATGTTGTGAATTCCAAAAGGAAGTAGAAGTTTTAGAGCTTGTAAGTACAAAATTCTACAAGAATTTAAGTGACATTTGGTTTGATGAAATGAAATAAGAATAAGAATATAATGGAATGTGAATAGGAATAGATTGAATGATGTATTCTAATTCCATTGTTTGGTTGAGCATTGGAAATAGTAGAAGAAACATGATTATTATATTTGGTTTTTAATTGGATCGGAATAGAATAATAACAATTTGACAAAAATTCATTTCGTTCAATCTTTGATAATATTTAAAATGAGTTTAAAATATGCTTTATTTTTTAAAGGGAAAGTGGTTTTTTGCTTTATATATTTTAAAGAGATTATTTTATTTGATTTATAACTAATCTCTAATAATTAATTTTGTTAACAAAAATAATAATAATTTATATGTGAAAAAATTATATAAAATATTGTATAAGTACTAATAATTATATTAAGTTACAATAAAGTTAATATAATTAAATATATTTTTATATTAGGATAGTAAAATGGGCATTCAATAAAGCAAATAATAGGAAATTAAAAAGGTAATTTTGAGAGAGAGAATTTTAATTGATTCAATTTTTAAAATGAATTATCATTCTACTGGTTCACTTTAGAAATGACTATTCAACCAAAATGGTTGAATAGCAATTCTATAGGAATGGATATTACTAAGTCTATTTGTCCAACCAAACATAGAAATGAGTGGATTTAAGAACTATTATTCCATTCCAACGGTCATTCCATCAAACCAAACGTTAGTTCAAGATTGAAAATTTTCCGTGACGTCCGGAAAATTCACAAGTTTAAATCTTGACTTAATCATGATTTACAAATATGAATTTTATCAATTAATGCACATTTTGAAAGTCTTAATAACTATAAGACTTTGGTAATTAACAATGTTATAATGCATATTTTTATGTGTAATGTAATGTTGTGATAGTACACTTGGATAATTAAACATAATTATTCAGTGTGCTAAACTAAACTCTTATGATTCAATAACTTCATACTTGAGTTAAAATAAAGGCTTCATAACAATCTCAATTAGAATATTTAAATTGAGATTTATTAAAAAAAGAATTTCTGACTCAATATAATTATATGAGATTTTTACATGATGTCAGTTTAGCAAGAGAACGTTAGATGAATAGTGATCAACAACTCAACACCATAATTCAAAAATGATGAACATAATATAAATGAATGCAAGATTGATCTTATATCTCGATAAAGGTCACAAGGCATAATAAAAATTTTCTAAGCCATAAGGATTGTTAGAAATTTGAAAAATTACAATATCCTATATGTACACAGTAGTTATTTATATGCGTTAAAAATTACGTAGGTTTATTATACTAATAATTATAAGAAAAAAGTTCATGGAGTCCACAAGCATTTTACGAGTCTCTAAGGCAACTCAAGATCACATTATTTACAAATACATATTATGACTAAGGAAAGTTTAAAAACATCCATAGATTGAATACAAACCCATAAACGACTTTTTATTATAAGTAGTTTGGGTTTTACCTATAAAACACTAACTGTGCTAAGTTTAGAATTTAATTTAAATTGACTTATAAATAGTCACTTTAATTTACAAAAAAAAAATAAATTATGACCATTATTTTTATAATAGAATTAGAATTCTACGATAGATTTAGATGATGCAAAAAAAAAAATTCTATTAAGATGAAAAGGATAGATTTATTTGAAGATGAAGAAATGAAAGAGGTTCAGTCTCTTTTTCATAAGAGTGAAGAATTCAAGAATATTGACATACTTGAATTCTAAAGGTCCATTTGATAAATAAATTCGAATTAGTGATTTGATTTGAGTTAGTGTGATTTAAATTAGGATTTGAGTTAGTGATTTGAATTGTTATTCGAATTGACGTTTGGATGTGTATTAAGTTTTAATTTGAGTATGGAATAAAATTAGAATTTGTGTTTGGAGAAGTAGTGAAAATAGTTTTTGATTTATCAACCAATCTAATAAAATTTTAATGTTAGTGATCCTAAAAAAATGCAATATAGATATTAATTTATTCATCTCTTTACTAGTAATACAGTGAAAAAAGAATCATTTCAATTGGATAACAAATGAAAAAGTTATGATTTTTTTTCTTCAAATATAGAAGAGAATTTTAGTTTTTACTGTAACAGAGGTATCCGAGTATTAAGAGTTTAGAGGAAGTTAGAACTCTGAAAACTTAGATTCTTGATACTCCAAGGATTTGGATTTTGGAGGAAACAAACACGTATCCAAAGGATTCTTAATACTCGAATCCAAATTTGAGCAAAGAGTTCTCAAAACAAATGGTCCCTAAGTATATTTTATGATAATTATGAAAATGCAAAAAATACAATGACAGATGTAAGTTTTAGTTGTTAGTTTAGCGTTTAAAAACTTAAGTTTACTAAAGATCGAATTCTGAGATTTGAGCAAATCTCTTAATTGCATATTATTATTATTCTTTAAAAAAAGTGAAAATAGTTGATCACTAATTTTTTCAAAAAAATAAATTGAGGTTTAGCATTTAAAAAACCAAATCATGAACGCTAGGAAATATAGATAGATTTATGAAAATGATACAAGGACAATGTGGAAATAACAATAAGATAAAATACAGTAAAAGAATTAGAATTTAATTATTTATTTTTACAAAGTCTAAGAATATTATAGTTTTAAAAGTATGACTACATGTATGTATTGATAAAGCAAACTACGACATATTAGACTTTGAAGACCCATAACAATGTCCATAAATATATGTAAAAATCAACCAATCAAAATTAACTTTCCCTCTCCCTCCTACTTTCTCTCTCTCCTCCAATTTTGGTGTAGATTCCAGAGTTTATTTTTAACACCTCCCACAAAATGGATAGATCACGACGAGCTGAGTTCAATGATGTGTTGTGCCTATCACAACTTCGCCGGAGCAGCCCGTAGTTGCCAATCAAATCCACAAAAATTCCCATTCTTTTCGGCAAGATTTCTCCATCGTTCAACATCTAATCAACATGATTTCAGTCTCTATAGACTCATATCGACAAGAGGAACAAAATCCAGTAGGTGCGCCCCCTCGATTTTTCCCAAAAAATCCTTGGCGGAGTTGCTCGTCGTCGTCCATCGCACACTTGCCGATCTTGCCATTACAAGCAGTGGTGAAGCACACCGCCAATGCCATTCGACTAAAAGGTCGACATCAAGCACTATCCCCCCATCAATTGTATGGTTCTATGTCCCAACAATGGAGATCTAAGCCACCATCGCTAATCGTCGTTTGCCACCTCGATTTTGTCGATTCTGTCGACGTTGACGCGTGCCACCAAGGGGAAAACACTCGGAGGACCACATCGAATAAAACACTCAAGCCAATTTCATGGAGACTTAGCTGGAAAGCCAAGATCAAAGTTCCCCATTTCTACCGCAAACAGATCTTCGATCCGTATATATAGAGGTTGAATTAAGTAAAATTTATGCCACATAAAACCGACGAGGTCGAGACTTATTGAGAGGCGAAACACCACCACCACCCAACGATCGGAGTCACCACATGTGCCGCAGTGAGTGGCTAGGCTCCGGCGAACCATTGGTTGATCGATGATCGAGACATTATTATTATTCTTATTATTACTATTATTATTTTAAAATGATAGTTAGTATTATCATTGTTACAAGTTGTTGGTTTTTTTTTTTTTTTTTTACTTTATTAAGATTCCTTTATTAGTTTTATATGTTACTTTCTTTTGTAAAAAAATTTCTCATACATTAATCACAAACTTTATTAAAATTATTAAAAAGAAATTTCCTTTTTATAATTTTTCCCTTTTAGTGTCTTTAATTATTTATATGTTATAATTTTACAATTCAAGCTTTATTATCCAAACGTCAATTTAGTTCAAACTACATTCTTCGTATGCAAATAAACACAAATTCAGTTTAGATTTTCTATTTAGACTAAAAGTTAAACTACACATCTAAATGTGAATTCAGACTGTGCTTAGACCATACAATTTGAACTTTACTTTTCAAATAATAAAGTTCAAACTAACAAAATGAGGTGTAAGAAACTCGATCATTTAATTTTTTAAATTTAGACATTGTTGCCAAATACAGCCATTATTTCTAGCCCGATAAATGGCATCTATAAACTAAAATCTGTCTAATTGGGAGTGTTCACAACAGTTTAGGCAGTTCTTTTCTCCAGGCTACAGATCAAACCAAAAATAAATTTTATTTTTGGAGTTTTTTATAAAAACTAAATCACTCATAAGTAGTTTGAGCAGTATGGATTGGACAGTTTGTGCTTAATATTTAAAAAGTCTTCAGTCTTTAACAGTATTATAAAATGTTTAAAAGTTCACCGTTTAAAGTTTTAATACAAACTAAGAAACAAGCTAATAAGTCACAATAACACAAATCACAACCAAACTAAAAAGTTAAAAGTACAACTAAATAATATAAAATAGAGTAATTTTTATTAATAAATGACACTTTGGTCATTCTTTTTTTTTATTTTAGCAAATCAATCCTTGAACTTTTAAACCTTTAGTAATTAATAGACTTCCATCAAAATAAGCCCCAAACATAACAGAATCAGGCACATACTCATCACATGACCCTTTTTCAAGGGTTTAATGATATTTTCACTCATACAAAAAACTCCTAGATTTCTATTCAGTTTTTCTAACCTTTCTACCTCTACCTTTTCATCGTCAACACTGCAACCTCCACTTTTAGATTTTTTTTTTCATTCAACTACTCTAATCTCAAGCATGTTTCATCTATCACCAAATTGGAAAATGAAAACGTTATCACAAATCCCAATAGCCCATTTAATTAAGCATACATAGAATCTTCAAAATCTAGGCTAGTAGGGATAATATTCAACTTCAAAGCAAAAAATTTACATTCTTTTTGGGGATAATATTCAATTTCATTACAAAAAAAATCTAGGCCAGAGAGGACCAGATGGTGAGGGAGATCTTAGGCGGGGTTAGGTGGCGACGATCTGGGGCCTGGCTAGGTCGGGGAAGTGGGTCGCAATATTTTCTAGGGCCAAGGTAATGAGGGCTTCGACGACAGTGTCAGTCTCATATGATTGTGACTGGTTTGCGTTTGTGATGGGCTTGAGCTAGTGCGGCGAAAAGGAGGTTTGGGAGCGACAAGAAAGGATGGTAGGACGCTTCGATAGAGCTTTGTCGAGTTCTTGGTTCGTCTTAGTTGCTCGTGACGAGGCTCTATGGTGGAAGGGCAGTCTTGCGGGTGCAATGGTTCTAAGATTGATGGCCGAAGATAATATGTTTTTGCTTGTTTTTTTGGCTTTGTTGAAAGTTAAAAGATATAAAGCATGAACAAGGACATTTTAGTCATTGTAACTTAAAATACTTCACGTGACGTGCACATGTATTTTTCCATGATATTTTTATCAGATTTTGATAGAAAGGGCTTAATTACCAAGAGTTTAAGAGTTCAAGGATTATGTTGCTAAAATTAAAAAAAAAAAGGGCTAAAGTGTCACTACCAAAAAGTTGAGGAACCACCGATGCAATTTACTCTATAAAATAGTACAACTAAATTCTAAACTTGAATTAAAGCTTTCCAGTACGTGGTTCTTTAACTTGATTTTGTTTTTTGGATGCTAATGAGTGATACATAATGTTATTTTAATGTGATTAAGGGAAAAATGTAATCATAGATTGTAGAAAAGTTTATCTTATATTTATAGAATTTCTTTTAATGAGCAATGAAATATATATATATATATATATATATATATATATATATATAAGTAATAAAAATTATCATATAAAAATATTTTAAAAATAAAAAGTATATAGAGAGGTTTGAAGGCGGCTTAAACATGCGATTTGGGTGATTTGAGAAGTCCAAATCACGAAATGATTTGTTTGGAAGCCCGATTCCAATTGATGGTTTTAGTTTGAACTGAAACTCTTGTTTGGCCCAATAGTTTGAGACACTCTCAATTAATAAATATATTCAAAATATCTCATATTTTCTATATTTATTAATAACCATTTATTTTTGGTCAAGATACAATTAACAAATTAATTATATCTTTATGAGTGTAACCCACTATTTTAGATTTTAACAACTTAACTCAAAATTGCAGCCATAGAGTAAGTCAATTTTGAAATACATTATAAAATCCTATCTTTTAAAAGCCAACCTTATTATTGATTTAAATAGACACCCTCTGTAGGGAGGACGAAATCAAAGCGCCACGAGGCGTCACCTAAATCTCACGGTGTTATGCTAATAGTGGAGATCGCATGTTATATTGTCATATTATCTTCTCCCACTTATTATTTTAATGCGTTTTATCTTATAAAACATCTTATGTTTCATAATTCTAGTAAATAAAAATAATTTTTAATTACTAGGTTATATTGTGTGTTAATATAATCCCATTCTATTTTACACTTAAATAAATTATCAAATTTTCTAAAAATCTAAATTTATTATGATTTGTCTAAACAACCCAACATTCAACAATTTATATTTAGATAACATAGAATTAATGTGAATTTTACCAAGTTTTAACTATTAAAAATAAAATTACATTATTTGGTTGATTAATAAAATAATTAAAATTAAAATTTT
Organism: Artocarpus heterophyllus; assembly: GCA_025403435.1. NCBI lineage: Eukaryota > Viridiplantae > Streptophyta > Magnoliopsida > Rosales > Moraceae > Artocarpus > Artocarpus heterophyllus. Next base: position 26,993,684 of record CM046347.1, read on the forward strand.
ATAAAATCAACCTAATTAATTTTAATCTCATTAAATTAAGTCCATCACATATTAAATCATTTTATAAACAACTTTATAAAAAATGAAATAATATGCAAGTGCATGCATGTCATGTTACAATAATTAAAAGTCGGTATTTTACTAGATGACATGTTATAATGCATGAACATGCTATCATAATCATCACATGAAATAATAACATGAAAATAAAATAAATAATAGATTTTTGACCAAGTCCTTTTAGATAATTAAATTACAACCCATAAAAAAATGAGACCAAAAAAATTACAAAGGTCTTCTTATAATTACACATAATTCCTAGCTCCAATATTTTTGGTAGATATCTGCGCGTTGCTTATCTCGTAAAAACTGATGATTTACTTTTAAATTTGATGAGCCCAAGTTCATAACTGGGCCAGAAGTCCATTGGCTTACAGAAGGTAACCCAACTGACTTCATGTTCTACGTCAATTCACCTGCAGTGGTGTGAGGTCGCCTCTGGTGTGAATGTAAAGAATAACAAAAAAAGATTTTTGTGCATGACTTTATGTTGATTTCCCTTTAGCACGTTAATACGTGATTTCATGCTTAAATTTATTTTCTTCACGTTAAAACGTGATGTGACGCTGATTCCCCTTTATGGTAATTTCCCTTTTGCACGTCTTTTCCTTTTTGCACGTTGAAACATGATGTCATACTTGAAAGGAAAATTAAAGAGAAAATAATAATAATAATAATAATAATAATAATAATACACAAAGCTTATACTCCTCGTGGACTTACACAAATTTTATCTAATCAAAATGAAAATAAAACTTCTAATCAAAGGACCATATAATTAACAATCAAAAATCTATTTATAAAATAACTATTCATCACATGAACAAAAGTTACAAAAATACAAAGTGCCAGCAAACATACATTAAGAACATTATTATCAAAATAAAATCATGTTAATTAAAATTATAAATGCTACAACCCACTCTTATGCCATTTGTTGGAATTAAATACGAAATGTAGTAGAAGAAATAGATCACTGACAAACAAAATTTTTTTGAAAACTTTGTTCATTGGAAAAATATATATAATTTTAATTAATAATAGAAAGTTTGGAGAATTTTTTTACAAACATTTTGAAGACTAATCAAGGTATCTTCGCTTTTTTTTTTGACACAATGATTTTCCAAGCCAAGCTTCCACAACGATGGAAAGATGAATGGGAGTTAAACTGTAAGTATAAATTAATCTCACACTTTTCTGGATCTGCTATGTACTCAACACATGAGATAACAGCCCTTTTTTCAGGGAAAGAACTCTAAGTTTTTTTCTCTCTGATTATTCTATAAAAGTTACGTGAAAAAAATTGTAGAGATAACTGTTATCTCTATCTTTTTATATCTGAGCAGTTAGTTATTTTTTAATTAATTTAATTTATTTTAAATTTGAAATAACCACATATCAAATATATAGGAAGAGATATACTTTACATTCCTTATCTTTTATTTTATTTTATTTTATTTTATTTTGAAAGAAAAATCACGTACATGTTCAAAATTAAAAGGAACGTGAACTGTGTATGTTTGTTAAATAACAAACATGTACTGAACTTTCATTTAAAAATATATATCAAATTCACATATATATATATATAATTAATTTAAATAAATTATATATATATTTAAATTTAAAAAATCATATTTATTTGGGAATCAATTTTAAATTAATCAATTAATTATTTAATTTTGTGTCCTTGTTAAAAAAGGAAAAATGCAGTCCCACCATACATGTGTTACATACAAAATTAAAATTATATTTAAATAATCTCTTTATTCAAATATTATCAATTAATTAATTTAAAAAATATTTAATTAATCTCATTAATTAATTAACTAATGATCAGTTAAATATGAGAACATTTATCACATTATATTATGTGCCATAGAGAACATTTTTTTGTGTCACATTAATATCTCAAGTGTGAAATAATTAATTCAAAATTCAATAATTTCAAATTAAATATATATAATTCATCCTATGCATTAAATCTAATACAGTGTTATAGATGTGACATTGGGGATCTATAGACCTATAATTCAAACTCTAATAAATTTTGACAATTAATTAAGTTATTTAATTAATGTGCCAAATTTATTAGTTTCAGTGTTACTCTACTAAAAAAATGAAACTAGACTATTGAGATTATAGTGAAAATTACTCAAGGAAAATTAGCGAGTAGTCTGTCGATATAATCATTACATATAAGTTAGTCCTCCATAAATAAGTCTTAATAAGAGCTAGGTTCAATTTTCATTTACCTCTCTTATAACATCTTTATTCTTGAGTTCCAATAATTCTCTAGTTAATTCATAATCTTATTACAAACGAGCGCTCTACTATTTAAACCTCGAATCATCACTTAAGAGAGCTATTTTTCCAACCTCCGTGAGGAAGAAATAGATTCCGTATCTATATAATATTATTTTCAGCCATTTATTCTATTATGTTTTTAAGATGTTAAGTTATGATCTATGTTCAGACAAATCTTATTATGCAAGTCAAAAAACATAATGTCATAAATATGAGTCTAATAAAAACTCAGGATTAAGACTATCAAATATATGATCATCATGATGATAAATTTGAATACTCTATTTGTAATAGATGATTATTAGATATTTATAATTTATCTAGTTCAGTCCTATATAATCTCATTATATAAGATACCTTAAATCCAATGTCTCTATATTAATAGCCCGAATAAGACTATCTCATTCTAAATGAGATTGGACCGTACTTGTAATATTAAATTAAAGATCTCAAACTTTAATTAATTATTAGGGACTATTTAGATTATTATCTATAAATTTTATTCTTAAGCATATAACACTTATATGCTAAATTTATAGTCACATAAATAATCATGGAATTTTCTTGATGTTTATTAAAGTATTTATAATACATATAATCAACCAAAATAATTATAAATCTCATTTTATTTATTTATTAACAATATATACAATATCATAGCTTATAGAGCACCAACCCTAACAGGTGAGACTACCTAATTGGAGTTTTGAAAAGCCCAATTTACACTCTTAAAATCTAATACAAGCATTCCTCCCCATTGGAGACAAACTAATCGTAGTAAATATTACATTTTTCAAAACTAATTGTAGTAAATATCATGTTTTAAAAATATTTGTAATAAATAGTAGATTTATAATATAAATAATGGTTGTGGGTAAGCTCAACGTCCCAAAAGCCCAAAGTCGAGATTAATAAGCAAGCCCATAGAAGCATGAAGTCTAGCAAAGTAAATCAACTAGAAGATAGCTCTCCTTGAGGTCGAGATAAACCTCAGTGAGAGAGATGTTGAGATAACAACATGACCAGGTTCATTGAATGTTGCATGGTGATATTGAATAGGAAAGTCAATAAATCTCCTCAAAATCAGGAAATAACATTTAAACAATATTTAAGGAGAGGTCAACTACGGGATAAAAGGAAAGCAATTAAGATAATCGTGGAAAGGGAATATTCCAAAATTAACTATGAATTTATTTCCCATAATTAAATTATACAAGAAAATGTAACAATAAATATGGGTTAGAACCCCAAAAAAAGGGACACTAGTCTCTCATGCGGGTATTGAGTGCATTATAGTGAAATTCCCTCTCACAAGAACAGACAGGAAACAAACAGCGTCTACACGTATTTAGCTGGCCAATCAGAGTTTGGATGAAGTTTGAGGCCGCATTCTTCGGAGCAAACCTCTACCTCCTATTCGAGAGGTGTTTTCTAAAATGAGACGTGAAGAAGTAAGAAGGAAAATGATGCTATACAGCAAAGAAACCATTCCTAACCTAGAAACTAAAGGCTCGCCCTTTGTATCCAGAGGTATCAACTCTAAAAACGATGGTCGTAAGAAGCCATAGTGCAAACATTGCAAAAAACCATGGCATACAAAGGAGACTTGTTGGAAACAAACTAGCAAACTGGAAGACAAAGTCCAAACGCAATGATTGAGCCTAACAAGCCACAACTAAAAATCCTCAGGAGTCTTCTAGCAACTCGGAGGCAGTCCATTTCACCAAGGAGCAATTAAAACACTTGTACAAATTATTCCAATCTCCAAAATTGTCTTTGACCCCATCTTGTTCTATGGCTCAAAAGGGTAATTCTCTAACCATTGCATGTTTGAGTGTCATTCCTCATTCTGTTGGTTCGTGGATCGTTGATTTAGGTGCAACCGATCATATGACTGGTTGCTCCAAGTTGTTCTCATTTTATAGTTCCTGTGCAGGCAATATAAAGGTCAAGATTGCCGACGGTTCACTCTCGGTCATTGCCAGGAAAGGAACAGTCAAACTTTTTCCCTTGTTAATTCTTCATGATGTTCTTCACGTCCCCAATTCGTCTTGTTATTTGTTGTCCATCAGTAAAATCACTTCTGATAAGCAGTGTCAAGCTAATTTTTATTCATCTTATTGTGAGTTTCTGAAATTGACTACGAGGAGGATGATTAGCAGTGCTAGGGAAAAGGATGGACTCTACTATTTTGAAGATGGATCTGATTCGAATGGACAATGTCAAAGTACTTGTTTAAATTTTGCTTTTGCTCTCAAGGATAGTGATATTATGTTATGGCATTATAAGCTAGGCCATCTTAATTTTCAGTATTTAAAACAATTGTTTCCAAATTTATTTTGGAATAAGAATCCATCTTCTTTTCAATGCGAAGTACGTCAGTTTAGTAAACATCATCATGTATCTTTCTTCCCTCAACCTTACAAACTAACCACGCCGTTTACTGTGATCCACAGTGATATCTGGGGTCCATGTCGAACACCTATATTTTTTAGTAAAAAGTGGTTTGTAATTTTTATTAATGATCACACAAGATTAAGTTGGGTTTCTTTGATGAAAGAAAAATGTGAAGTGGAACAAAATTTTCAAAAACTTTTACACCATGGTACAAACACAATTTCAAAAACCCATTCAAATTTTACGAAGTAATAATGGTCAGGAGTATTTCAAAAAGTGTTTTGAGTCATTTTTTCCTTGAAACGGGAATTATTCACCAAATTTCTTTCATTGACACTTCACAACAAAACGGTTTGGCTGAAAGAAAAAAACAAACACCCATTGGAAGTAGCTCTGGCTTTACTTTTTGCTAATAAGGTACCTAAATATCTTTGGGGGGGAGCGGTTCTTACTACTACATATCTTATAAATCGGATGCCTAATAGAGTTTTGAACTTGAAAACACCTCTTGATGTGTTTTATAAATTTTACCCAACAAATAGGCTATTTTCTTCTTTACCCTTAAAGATATTTGTTTGTACCCTATTTGTTCATATTCACAATCATAATCGTGGAAAACTTGAGCTCCGAGCCACAAAATGTTTGTTTGTTGGCTATGCTCCTAATCCAAAAGGGTATAAATGCTTTGATCCTATTTCCAAAAAAAATGTTTGTTACCATGGATGTTACATTTTTTGAATTACACTTATATTTCATGCCTCATCTTCCACGGGGGAACCAAACTAAAGATTCGATGTCTCATGATGATGATGTTTTTCAAACTGAAGATACTCAAAATAATTCTCCTCCCACCCCGGTCATTCTACCTGAAGGTACTCAAAATAATTCTCCTCCCACCTTGACCATTCCACTTGAAAATTCAGATGTATTCATATCGAATGGAAGTAGACCCGGTGTTTTAGATACTAAGAATGCATGTTCTCCTACTTTGCCATCTCATGATGATCATGACTCCATGAATTCTAATAAGGGAGCCACAGGGTTGAAACCATTTGACATTGTCTATTCGAGACAAAAGGCAACTCAAAAAAACGGACCTTCCAATCCCTTGCACTGCCTAGAATCCGTGATTCCTCCAGGTAATGTTCTCATTGAGTCTCCACAAAATGCTCAACCTACTTTATTTTCAAATTCCAAGTCTCCTTGTCCGATAACTGAGCCAAGTACCAATTCTGAGTCAAATAATTCCAACCTTCCCATAGCACACCAAAAGGGTGTGCGATCCTATACCCAACATCCCTTATCCCAATATGTGTCTTACAAAAACCTCTCACCTCTCTTTCGTGGCTTTATTTCACAATTGTCTTGTATGGAGATTCGTAATAGCGTGCAAGATGCTCTAAAAGGCCCGGAGTGGAAAGAGGCTATTTTAGAGGAGATGACGGCCCTTAAGAAGAACAACACATGGGAGTTAGTAGACCTACCGAGAGGAAAGACAGCTGTAGGGTGCAAATGGGTGTTTACTATCAAGTATAACTTTGGTAGTTCCCTAAAACGATACAAAGCATGATTAGTTGCCAAGGAATTCACTCAAACCTACAGCATTGATTACCTAGAAACTTTTGCTCCAGTTGCAAAGCTGAATACGTAAGAGTTCTCTTGTCACTTGCTGTGAACCTTGAGTGGACTCTACAGCAGTTGGATGTTAAGAATATATTTCTCAATGGAGACTTAGAGGAAGAAATGTACATGGATGCACCTCTAGGATTTGATGAAAAGTTTGGTACAAAGGTGAATAGACTGAAGAAATATTTATATGGGTTGAAACAGTCGCCAAGAGCTTGGTTTGAGAAATTTACTCAGTTCATTAAAATTCAAGGGTATTCTCAAGGGCAAGCTGATCATACAACGTCCATTAAACATTCACAAGATAGGAAAATAGCTGTGCTGATTGTGTATGTGGATAATATAATTCTCACTGGGGATGATGTATTTGAGATAAACCGGTTGAAAAGTTCTCTCTTCTTAACATTCGAGATCAAGGACTTAGGACCTATGAGATACTTTCTTGGTATGAAAGCTGCAAGATCAAAGAAGGGAATTGTTGTCTCCCAACGAAAATATGTTCTTGAGCTTCTTAAGGAGACTAGGATGAACGATTGCAAACCAGTAGATACTCCAATTGATTCCAATTAGAAACTTGGAGATGATAAGGAAGGTGATCTAGTGAATACAGCTCGTTATCAACATTGCACAAAATCTAATGCAACATGACTGCACAAAACAAGTGGAAATTGACAGACACTTCATCAAAGAAAAGATTGATTGTAGAGCTATTTGCATGCCTTTTGTCCCTACTATGCAACAAATAGTTGATATTCTCACCAAGGGGTTGTTTAGGCCTAATTTTGAGCTTCTTGTAAGCAAATTATGCATGATTGATATCTATGCACCAACTTGAGGGGGGGTGTTGGATTTGTAGGAGCTAATAAGGCTATTCTAGGATTGTGAAACATGTGCATTAATTGTAGTTATAGGAAATTGATTACTTTGTTGCATAGTTAGACTTTTAGTTACCTAATGTTAGGTTGCCTAAATGAGGCATAGAGTTGATTAGGGAATCCCACTAGGATTTGTTTTCCCATTAGCTATATGTAACACTATATAATGCCATGTACAATCCTTCGAATGGCAGTAGAGATTATTTTTCTCTCAGAAACTACAGTTATCTTGGCATATATTTAAATGTATTAGCAAAAATGATTCATTTGGCCAAAGATATGGTTACAATGAGGAAGAATATACAATTTCTTGCAAAAGAATAGTCCTAGGTTCTTTACCCGACTCAAGAAAAACCAGAGCAAAATGTAAAATTCACTAGATTTAAAAAAAGAACATTACAATAAATCCTTATTGTCCAATGTAGCATCTACCTTTGTAACTTTCTGCTCATCAGCTTGTCCAATGAAGTATTATGATTCCAGGAACTTGGTAGCCCAACTTTGAATTTTGTGTCAGTATTGCAAGTTGTTGTGGATGCATATATGGCCAAAGGCAAGACAGTATTTAATTGCAAATTATATTCGAACTTTGGAACACCACTTCTGCTGAATAATTAAGCGGAGGATAACATTACAAAGCAATGAAATTAAAGTGAGATGTTATTTGAGCACATGTATAATAATGCTTTCTAAAGAGGCTGTTAATTAAACAATAACAAATATTACCTTCCAAACACAATATAACTTTGTATTGTAGGAGATGTGGAAACAATGGATCAAGAGTATCGGTGCCATACGATGAACGAGCATGGAAAGGATATGCATGGATGACCGGGGACATTATCTTCCGAGCAATCACAAAACCACGCAGTGAGGCATACAAGTTCTTACAGATTCTTCTAAAAGAATATCCAAACCCCCCCTCAACAAATTACAAGAGTCTTTGAAATAGCACAAGCAAGACCTTGGCGTTGTCCCTAATAAGAACTTAGTTTAGACAACTGGGAGCTTCAAAGCTCACCTGGTTAAACATAAACTAGATCAGTTAAAAAAAAAAAAAAGAAACAAAATAAGAAAACAAAAACTATATATTTGATAAGAAAGTGCACTTTATACTTAATAAATTTAATGTTCTAATTCAATAATTTACTTTCCTATTGCAAATGTAGAACGTTAGCATAGAGGCAGCACATTAGGACCTCAAGCACGCATCTAAATATTGACTTCTGAAGAACAGAACCAAAGCAACTCTTTTCAATTTTTTAGTTATTGATGGACAACAAAATGCAACTCTTTTAAATATTTTTTTTTTCAATTTTTTTCCTTCTAATATTTTCAAATGATAAGTTAAAGCACCTTTTTTTTTTTTTTTAAGTTTCAGATGTACAAATTTGGAATCAAATAGTACACATATAGTTTCATATATATAAGTAAAATGGAGGAGAGAAAAAAAATAAAAAAAAAGAGAGGAGAATACACATGATGAATTGTAACGAAACAAACTTGTTCAAAACCAAGAGAAAATTGAAAAACAAAGTTACCTGGGAAGCCCTACACTTGGTCATGATCAATACGTACATTCGGAATGTGGGAAATCTTATGCCAATCTTGGCCCGTCCCTCTCTGACACCGTGGATTCAACAAAGGACAATTATAGATATCCAAAGAAGAAAGAGACAAGGGCAGCCCCTCTTCAGGCAAGCACTCCAGATTTTTGCAAGAAACAATGTGCAAATTTTCAAGGGAGTTGAGGCGTTGAAAGCCCAAGCGATTCAGGTCTCTAAGGTTAGGAAAACCCCAAATCCTGAGATATGTAAGAGAAGAGGGCAGTCCCTCTTCTAGCAAGCTCTGGAGCCCTTCCGAAAAACCAAGAGTCAAACTTTTAAGAGAGATGAGGTGTTGTAAGCCTCGCTTCCCAGCATTCTCTTCTTCTTCCAGAGAGTTGGAGTTGTTATACTGGAGATTGTTGCAATGCGAAATTTTCAACCTTTCAAGGATGATTAGGTGTTGAAAGGAGCCCCTGCCTACATCTTCAAGGCTTTCAAGGGATCTGATCTCAAGAGAAGTAAGAGACGTGGGTAGCCCGTTTTCTGACAAGCGCCGAACATTTATACAATCATAAATTTGCAACTTTTTAAGGGAGGTGAGGTGGCCAAGGCCCTTTCCAAGGTCTTCTATTTTTTAAAGTGCATTTAATGTGAGAGAAGTAAGAGATGTGGGCAGCATCTCTCCCGAAATGCTCTGGAGCTCTTTGCAATCTTCAATTATCAACTCTTCAAGACTAGGAAAACAACCATCTTCATGGACTTCAGGAAATGACCACTCTCGCCACTCTTGCATATGTTTAAATTTTAGAGATTTTAAAGATCTAAATGGCTTTATATTGGAAGAACCACCATCATGGTAAAATTCAACACCTATTCTTTCCACACGAGGACAACTATTAATTTCAAGAGCTTGGAGAGAAGGAAGTTCACCAAGAGAAGGCAACTTACAAAGGTTGTGACAACGACGCAGGCGTACGGCAACCATTTTGGTATATGAACGGTAACCTAGCCATTTGGAAAATGCTTCACCTCTGTAACCGCTTATAGAAAGCCGTTCTAAATTTGTGTGAGGTTGGAGTGCAACGAGTACTTCTATATCTTTCTTTGAATTGTCAATGCCATCATCGGTGCTCCAGCGGTAGAGTAGCTCCTTGAGATACCCCTTATCCTTTAAATTAGCCTCCCTAACATCTTCAACATCAACGTTTTCAAGCTTCGAGATTTCAAGATTTCCAGATAGATGACGCAACCCACTCAACTCTTTAATGTTAGAACCACCAGTTTTGCACGAAACAAAATCACTTAGCGTCTGCAAGTCTTCCAGATTGCGCATGTTAGGCGGCATCTTCTCAAGAGGTACAAGTTTGATATCAAGATGGCGCAACTTGACTAGGTTTCCCATTTCAGTTGGCAACTGAGTTAGTCGTTTGCACCATGATAATCGCAGTGTCTGCAAATTGTATAGACTACAAAGTGTATTAGGTATCTCTTCAATAGTACTATATGAAAAATCCAAGTGCCTCAAATGCTTCAAATTTCCAATCGAATGAGGCAGCAATCTGAAATTAACAGATAGAGAAAGGGCTCTTAAGCGTCCTCCTACTGACAACAATAGCTCCAGTTCCTGCCTTCTAGTATGCGATCTACGAAAGGGCAATGATAATTGTAAGCAACTGCGGATGCTCTTAGCTATAGATAAACCTTCAAAACTCCTTAAACAATCATCTGCAGAACATGAAAAATAGCGAGTCCTTTCAGGAAATTTGACTTTGTCTTCGCCGGCCAACCTATAAGAAAATTCACCCGATACAAACATTGCTAAATCATGTGTGAGGTCATGCATTAAGATAGTTGACTTATTCGTACTCAATGGTTGGAACAATGACCTTGATATCAGATCCTGGAAATATGCTTTCCCCACATCCTCGATTTTCACCCTACTGTTTCCAGGTTGAAATTCCAAAAGACCTTCCGCCATCCATAGCAGTATTATTTCTTCCTTTCTATGTTCGTTCATTTTATAATCCTTAGGAAATATCGAACAATATGCAAAGCATCGCTTCAGATGAGAAGGAAGATAATGATAGCTCAACCAAAGAGAAGGCAAAATGTTGCTATTCTGTAGCTTCCATATGTCGTCGTGCAGTATCCCTTCCCATTCCTCTGGATCTGTCATCGAGCGTAGGAGACCAGCTAGAGACTTGACAGCTAAAGGAACACCCTTGCACTTCTCAACAATTTTCTTGCCAATCACATACAAGTCTTTATGTTCGTCCAAACTTGTATCCTTAAATGCATGTTGTTTAAATAACGTCCAACAATCATCATCGGATACTTTCTCGAGGCGATATGTTGTCACGTTTCCCAACTTGTTTGCAACATTGTCAATACGTGTCGTGACAATGATCTTGCTTCCAACTGCTCCATATCGGACAGAACTTAGTAAGGGCTCCCAATGATCATAGTTGTCGTCCCACACATCATCCAGAACAAAGAAAAACCTCTTGTCCTTCAATTCCTCCTTTAACTTACGTAGAAGTTGATAGCCGCCCTCAATTTCACATTTTTTCGCGATAATCTCTTCTAGAATTTGCTTAGCTATTTTGGAAATATCAGATTCATCAGATACAATAACCCATGATCTGATATCAAACTGATTCTTAACTCGTTCATCCTCAAATACGAGTTGAGCAAGGGTGGTCTTGCCGATACCACCCATGCCCACTATGGGAATCACAGATATCTCGTCGCTACTATTGCCATCATCTGGCAACAATAGCTTAATAATTTTCTCCTTATCATCATGCCTTCCAAAAACAGACGAGTCATCTGCCAAAGGAGCAAGTAATCTTTGTGGAAGTCTACCAGTGACATCTTGTTTTAGACCAAGGTCATCCTTTTGTTTGACAATAAACTCCAGCCTATCAAGGATCTCTCCTATCGCTTGATCAAATGGAATGTAAGAACTAGAAATTGTGAATTTGAGTTTCTTAAAGCGGCTTGCAGATTTAGTTTCAATCTCGTACCTCAAAGTTTCATAGTTGATGCCGTCCAGCAACTCCTCTGCAGCACAAATGGCGTCTTTGAGCTCAAAAAGCCACTGTCTCACATTTGGGTTAGTGAGTTGTTTCATCTCAGCATCATCCAAGACTTGATTAGCAGAGCACAACATGATCTTCAGCTTCTTGAGCAGCTTGCCATCGAGTTTCAGTCCCCGGAAGAAGTTGAGGTACTCAGGAGAATCGAGCTTGTCAAACAGCTTCCCAAACAAAGATGAGAGGAAAGCTCCCCCAACAAGTTCAGCAGCCATGTTTTGTTGATGATTTTGCAGTTACACAAAGAAGGATAGAAAAAAAGAAAGAGAGAAGAAAGAAAGGAAAGTTTGGTGAGACCTCTATTGCAGCTTACACGCAGGGGAAACACAGGAAACCGAAGTCCGGGGTTGTGCTATTGCTCTGTGAAAGAAAAGTTTGGGGTCAATAGGAAAAAGGGTGGAAGGCACTAAACAGGCACAAGTGGGGGCCACCGTTCTTTTTCAAATGGTACTTACTGGACAGCTTGTTAATTTCATCAAATAAAAAATAATCACTCCCGGGTAAAACAATAATAATAGCTGGCAAGCATATAAAGGGAAACAATTAGCTGCTACTTCACAAACAAGAATTATTTTCTTAATTTCATCTACTCTATGTTTAAGAAAAAAACAAAACAAAACAGAACAGAGAGAGAAAATGTTGTTATTTCTGCCACTAAATGATGCTAAAAGACAAAAAAAAAAAAAGCAAAGAAAAAAAAAATACTCAGTCCACACGCAAAGCAAAGCACGGAGCTTTCTTCGAAAGATCCTAGGAACCCTGTTAATTGAATTTAACTCCGACTAGCCCTTTTCCCTTTAACCTAAATCAAATAACAAAAATAAACCGAGATTAAACAGGAAAAACAAAACAAACAAAACAAAACAAAACAAAACAGAGAGAGATAACGTTGTATTTGCAGCCATTAACTGATACGGCAAAAGAAAGAAAAATGAATACCCAAAGATAACGTGTAACATCCAAAATTTTAAGGGAAAAAAAGAGTAAAATAACATATTAAGCTAAATTTTAGTAAATAATGTCATATGCTTTTCAAATATATCATACATAACATATCATGATAAATTGATTTGTATCGCATGAAAAATTGAGAACAAAAACCCTAAAATACTCTCATCTTTATATCCTATATATCTCTTACCCTCGTCTTTCACGGGCACCGCCACCGACCATGTAAATACAATATGCATCAAGAAATACCATTTTTATCGTGTAAATACAAAATTCGCCTATGACTTCGTTGGATCACTGGTGGCTGAGAAATACAATATTTTTAAGGAAATATCATATTTACCATGTAAAAATAAAAATTCACCAACGACTTTGCTAAACCTCCGATAGGTGGAAAATACAATATTACCATATAAATACAAAAATACAACAGCGACTTTGCCAAACCACCGGCAGCCGAGAAATACAATATTTACCAAAAAATATCACATTTACCATGTAATACAAAAATTCACTAGAGACTTGTCGGACTGTCGGCGACTGGAAAATATAGTACTTCACTTGAAGTCCTGCATTATGATGTAAATACAAAAATTCACCAGTGACTTTGTTGGACCGTTGGCGGCTGAAAAATATAGTATTTCACTTGAAAACTATATTACCGTGTAAATATAAAAATTTATCAGCGACTATGCCGGACTATCGACAGCAGGAAAATACAATATTTAGCAGCAAATACATTATTTACAGTGTAATATAAAAATTTTTTGACGACTTCGTTGAACTGTCGGTGATCGTATAAATACAAATTCATTGACGATTTCTTCGAACCATCACCGATCGGAAAATACAGTATTTCACTTAAATTCCTTCTTATAAGCTAAAAGCCTCTCACATCTTAACAAAAAAAAAAAAAAAAACACTTTTCACCAAAACGTTATGGCCCTATTTGTTCTTGTTCTCAGAATTTTTTGAAATATTTTTGTATATTTTTTGAGGCAAAAATTTTAAAAACACTTTCAGTATAATTTTCAAAAAATTCTCATTTTTCAAAACAAAAATATTTTCACCTATTTTAAAAATAATACCAAACAGCCCCTATAGTTTTGGTCGACAATGCTCACACGTCAAACATTTCACACTCTTATATATAGTTAGATAAATTATTTTGCACTGGTGTCTTTTCTCTCCTATAGGGTTTTATTCTTTTTCTTGGTGTGCCTCTCTCTTCTCTTTTTTAAAATCACAGTCCGAATTTGCCTTTCGACTGGCCGTAGGACCCTGGCTCTAAAGGCAGCTCTTGGCCCACGACAAACTTGGTGATGGTGTTTATGTTGGAAACTACAATCAGTTAGGCATAGCGGAATTTTAAAAAATTTTAATGCCAATATATTAATTCATAATTTAATTCATACACAGGTTGCAACAATTTGTTTAACATAGTTGCATGTTTTTTCCTCTTGAAATGACACAGTTGCATGCTTAATTCCACCGACTTCTAGTTTTTTCTTTACCTAGTTGAGTATCATGTGTTACTAAGGTCCACATATCACAATATTTCCGTTACATTTTTTCCCCTGATTCTTTTTTGCATTAATCTTTCTTCGGAGGGTTTTTGATAATCTAAACAATTAGTGTTGCTTCATACTTGTAGGCAAACAATGTCGCTCTTATGGATAATATAATCTATGCCCAGATTGAAAACTCCAGAAATTAAACGAATGGCAACTTGTGTAAACAAAGATGAAAAAGATGATTAAAAAGACAGAAGATGGGTTTGCCTGTGCTATGCTAAAACCCAACTCATATTTATTTCAATTAAGAGCCCAAATGGTAAGTCATTTTTACAAAATCATCATCTGATTAACCGGATATGTAGAAGAGCAGGTGATGATCAAAATCATTACCCCAAGAACAGTCACAACCATCGGACAAAAGATCAATGGCCGGAAAATAAAAGTTCGAACCGTCCAAACAACTTCTACCGTTCGGACTATCTTTTTTACTAAAATGACTAAATAGGACAACTAAGAAACGTGGAGGAAAAAAGGTTGAAAAGTATGCCGCCGACTAAATCAAACAACATCGCCTTTAAGGTTGAAAGAAAGAGCGTGGAACATTACCGCAACATCTCATTTAAGTTTCACAACCACCTCATAAATGGTAGCCCTGTCACTCAGCAATTTGCTAACTGTTTAAAATGGACAGTCGAATATTTTTGGAACAGGTTGATCTGCCAAAAAAAAAAAGATCTACTCTATATCGTTGAAACTAAAAAAACTTGTTACCACAAGAATTAAACAATGTCTCCATTGAATTTTTTTTTCCCTGCAAAGCCTCTCATACGCTATTTTCTCATATGTACATACTAAATTATTCACCCTCTAATTGGCCTACTAAATTTGTATTTCTCTCTCTATTTATGCACATAAATAATATTGAATTAACCATAAACATTTTTTTATTGAAACAGTATTTCAAATCCCTCAATTTTTTTGTCTATTTTTAAATCATATATTTTAGATGTCGCATATTAATTTTCATATCTAATTTGCCTGTAGAGGTAGTTTTTTTCCAATTAATTCTTAATTAAAAAAAAATTCTCAAGTATGCTCCTAGCTAAATATTTTTTCTCCTAGTGTTTTGAAATATTATATATAACTGCGGCCCCTATACATACATTTTTTCCAAGTATATTTTTTTCCTAATTATGTTGGTGAAATATTTCTCGAATGTGGCATGCTTAAACCTCTCCTACAGCCATATCAAATACTATTTTCTGAATTATACCAACTAACTCAGTCACAGTCTAATTTGCTTCACTATTCCTTTTAAAATGTTCTATACTTAAACGTACTTAAATACTTGTTTTCAGAGAATATTAAATCAAGAAAAGATAAATTGCACTCATCACCTTTAAATTATCGCCATTGGCAAGTCAAATATTGAATTTACAATTTTGACACTTGGGATATTGTATTTGAAAATCATTGTTAAGGTAATCTAATCAATAATAGACTTCAATTAATAAATAACTATTAGGGTCCAAAATGAAAAAGTTAAAAAATAAATAAATAAAAACTCCATGGTATAACTTGTCAACAAACGAAAAATTTGGTGTACACATGTGAACTATAACAAATTTCTAAATTGGTCTGATTTTCAAAATATATATTTTGTGGTCCAAGTTGTCAAAACATATTTAAAATGTACATGTAAATAATCAACCAATAATTAAGATAAACTCTTTAAAAAGAGCAAATCCACCTACTTAAAATTCAACAAACAAAATATGTCCACATGCGTTTAACTGGTATATATATATGTTCATATTTCATATTTCATAATATGTTGGTCAAGATTTGTGTTTTATATTCAATATTTTATATTGAGATGTTATTTTGGAAGATGTATATTTATTTGATCTTCCATAATAATCGTAGTGTTTGATGTCAATTTTGTAGTTAATTTGCGTGCTTGAAAGTGGGAAAAATATGGTCATTAACCCAAAATATATTGTCCTCAAACGGGAGTAACTTCAATGATAGTACCATTATTGGTTGTTTTCATAGTTATTAGTGTCCTTATAATAGATCCCATTTTGGTAATAACTCAGTGAAATATGAAAACAAAATAATCATGAATTTTAAATTGATGAGAGCTATTCTACGCCAAGTAAATGCGAAGGCTAGTGGAAATTTTTGTGGCATTTATCCATCCCTTCGAAGATAGAGATATTTTCGTGGCATTGTTTTCATGTATAGTGTTTTTTTTTTTTTTTTTTGACAAATATAATTTTGAAGAAAAGAGGAACAAATTGCAGCAACATTTGTGTGTGAAATGCCTAATTGGATTCCATATGCAGTGATTTCTGCAGTTTGGGATAAGAGAAATTTGGGACGTCCAGCTGCAAACTTCAAAGGAGATTCTATTAAAGAACTTTTATTTTTATTTTTTTTGGTAGAAAAGGGGTTACTATCAAAGAATTATCGCTGAATACGCACAAGTCCTTTAAAAAGAAGGATTTTATGATTTTAGTGGTCCTACTTTGCTTCAATTGGTATAAATGAGGCAGGATTTCCTATTGTTTTCAGAGTTAAGCAAATCAGCAACCCCCTGTAAACCAAGTCGTTGTGGTAATCAAAGAATATGTACAGATATTAAACACATTTTTTTATAATTGTTTTCCTCAAATACAGCTAAACAAATTTTGTTAAACACATTTTATTTTCACCCGTAAACCAAGTCGTTGTGGTAAAATACAGAAAAAAAAGTTCACACGTAAAAGCAATGGGAAAAAAATAAAAAAAATACACGGCCCACATGTTAAGCAAAACATAGAGCTTTCTTTGAAAGAAAGGAAAGTTTGGTGAGATCTCTACCGCAGCTTACACGGAGGGGAAACAAGGAAACTGCTATTGCTTTGTGAAGGAAAAGTCTGGGTCAATAGGCAAAAGGGTGGAAGGCACTAAACAGACACAAGTGGGGCCTACACTTCTTTTTCCAGTGGCACGAGAGCTTGTTAATTTCATCAGAGAAAAGATAAATCACTCCAGGGCAAGCGTTGTGATACTGTTCTTTATATTATTTTCTCCCAAATTAGCATGAAAAGAAAAGTATCCGTCAGCACGGAAAAGGGTGGAAGGCTCTAAAAAGAAAACTTGATTATCTATTTTTTAAATATTACAAATTAAAAGCCTAATTCCACCTCAAATGAAAATATGCGAAACAAAAAATTAAATAAGAACACATATAAAATTTATAATAGTTGCTTACTACGTTAATTTTTAACTGTGGTAAATAATTTACTATGATAATAAAAAAGTTTATAAGAGAAAATTTACACACTCTCTCTAAAATTCTCTCTTGCTTTATATTTTCTAAGTTTTTAAAAAAAAAAATCTTTCTATCCCTTATTTATAGATTTACAACAAATAGAAAACAAAAAAACCTCAAGATCAAAATGTCCCCTTGTCCAGTCTCGGAAGCGCACGGCCGCGTCCTTCTACTGGTGCGGCCGCATGTGTTTGGCTTCGCTTCAAATTTTGGCCCTACTGGGCGCTGTATGGCCGTACGAGTTTCATGGAGATAGCACGAAAGGCATAAATTAAACTCCACACTTTATAACATTTTATCCATTCAAAAACTGAAGAGTACTTAAAAAGAAAACTTATTACAACTTCCATTATGAGTCAAATTATTATTTTGCTCTCACCTACAAACTTAATAAATATTAATTAATCAATGGATTGTTAATTATTTGATCATTTATTTTATTTTTTCCCTGTCAAACCCTAATTAATAAAAGGAAAACAATTTTCTTAACATCGCGTTCAAGTTTCACAACTTGCCCATAAATGGTCTCAGATTAAAGTAACCCTGTCAATCAGCAATTTTCCTAATTGGTCAAAATTGACAGTCCAATATCATTAAAACAACTAGCTGCAACTTGACAAACAACAATTGTTGCCTTAATTTCATCTACTCTACGTTTTTTTTTTTTAAAAAAAAAACAACAAAACAAAACAGAGAGAAATAATGTTGTCATTGCAGCCACTAAACGATGCTGTAAAAGACAGAAAAAAAAAAAAAAAAAGTTAGCACGTAAAGCAAAGGAAAAAAAAAAAATACTCGGTCCACATGTAACGCAAAGCATAGAGCTTTCTTCGAAAGAAAGGAAACTTTGGTGAGATCTCTCTTGCAGCTTACACGCAGGGTCAACAAAGGAGACTGAACTCCGGGTTGTGCTATTGCTTTGTGAAAGAAAAGTTAGGAAAAAGGTCGATCTACCATTCTTTTTCCAAGGGTACTCACTGGACAGCTTAATAATTTCATCAGAGAAAAGATAAATCACTTCAGGGTCCAAAAAAAAAAAAATTTAATATCTGGCTAGCACGTTAAGGGAAACAATTAGCTGCAGCTTGACAAACAAGAATTATTGCCTGAATTTTATCTGCTCTTTGTTTAAAAAACACAAAACAAAATAAAAACAAAACAAAACAAAAGGGGGAGAGATAATGTTGTTATACTAAATGATGCCGTAAAAGACAAAAAAAAAAAAAAAGGCAAAGAAAAAATACTTAGTCACATGTAAAGCAAAGCACAGAGCTTTCTTGGAAAGTTCCTACAAACCTGATGATTGAATTCAACCCTGACTAGCCCTTTTTCCTTTTAGTTAAATCAAATAACAAAAATAAAATGAGATTAAACAGGAAAAAAAAAAAACAAAACAGAGAGAGATAAAGTTGTTATTGCAGCCACTAAATGATGCGGTAAAAGACAACCAAAAGTTTAATTAGTTTGATCATGTATAAATTTAAATTATTAATGTGTCATAATTTAAATATCGTCATTTGCGTTAATTAAATTTTATATATAAAATTTTGTTTCCATTTTGAATGATTTAGTTTTTGATTTAACATTTTAATTCTTGAAATATCCACTATTTTTTTTTTAAACTAAATTCCATTGACAACCTTATGTTTTACATAAATTACAGTGACACCCCGTGAACAAAAACTAATCACACTAACAACCCCTGACTATTCAAAAAAATTATGAAAATACCCCTCTACCATGAGGCTTGACCATTAATCTAGTTTTACTTACATTACAGTTATACTCCTTGGACCAAAACTAATTATCCTAACAAACAAGAATTTATTGCCTTAATTTGATCTACACTATGTTTTTAAAACAATATTATTGCATCCAGTAAATGAAGTGATCATATGACTGGTTGCTCCAAGTTGTTGTCATTTTATAGTCTCTATGTAGGCAATATAAAGGTCAAGATTGTCGACGGTTTACTCTCTGTCATTGCCATGAAAGGAACAGTCAAACGTACTCCCTTGTTAATTCTTCATGATGTTCTTCATGTCCCCAATTTATCTTGTAATTTGTTGTCCATCAGTAAAATCACTTCTGATCAGCAGTGTCCAGCTAATTTTTATTCATCTTATTGCAAGTTTTGGGAATTGACTACAAGGAGGATGATTGACAGTGCTAGGGAAAATGATGGACTCTACTATTTTGAAGATGGATCTGATTGGAATGGACAATGTCAAAGTACTTGTTTAAATTCTGCTTTTGCTCTCAAGGATAGTGATATTATGTTATGGCATTATAAGCTAGGCCATCTTAATCTTCAATATTTAAAACAATTGTTTCCAAATCTATTTCGGAATAAGAATCCATCTTTTTTTCAATGTGAAGTATGTCAGTTTGGTAAACATCATTGTGCATCTTTCTTCCCTCAACCTTACAAACTTACCACACCATTTATTGTGATCTATAGTGATATCTGGGGTCCATGTTGAACACCTATATTTTTCGGTAAAAAGTGGTTTGTAATTTTTATTAATGATCACACAAGATTAAGTTGGGTTTCTTTAATGAAAGAAAAATCTGAAGTAGAAGAAATTTTTAAAAACTTTTACACCATGAAACAAACACAATTTCAAAAACCCATTCAAATTTTACGAAGTGATAATGGTCGGGAGTATTTCAAAAAGTGTTTTGAGTAATTTTTTCCTTGAAAAGAGAATTATTCACCAAAGTTCTTGCATTGACACTCTACAACAGAATGGTTTGGCTGAAAGAAAAAATAAACACCTATTGGAAGTAGCTCGGGCTTTACTTTTTGCTAATAAGGTACCAAAATATCTTTGGGGGGAAGCGGTTCTTACTACTACATATCTTATAAATCGAATGCCTAATAGAGTTTTGAACTTTAAAATACCTCTTGATGTGTTTTATAAATTTTACCCAACAAATAGGCTATCTTCTTCTTTACCCTTTAAAGATATTTGGTTGTACTGTATTTGTTCACATTCATAATCATAATCGTGGAAAACTTGAGCCCTAAGCCACAAAATGTGTGTTCGTTGGCTATGCTCCTAATCCAAAGGGGTATAAATGCTTTGATCATATTTCCAAAAAAATATTTGTTACCATGGATGTTACGTTTTTTGAATAACACTCATATTTCACACCTCATCTTTAGGGGGGAACCAAACTGAAGATTCAATGTCTCACGAAGATACTCAAAATAATTCTCCTCCCACCTTGGTCATTCTACCTGAAGATACTCAAAATAATTCTCCTCCCACCTTGACCATTCCACTTGAAAATTCAGATGTATTCATACCGAATGGAAGTAGACCCGGTGTTTTAGATACTAAAGATCCGTTTGGTTCGAGTATTTGAATAGAGTATTTGAATGAAGATTTAAATTTTTATGAGAGAAAATACTGTAGCAAAATAATTCGAACCGTGATTTGAGTATCGAAACAAACAGGCCCTAAGAATGCATGTTCTCCTACTTTGCCATCTCATAATGATCATGACTCCATGAATTCTAACAAGGAAGCTACAGGGTTAAAACCATTTGGCATTGTCTATTCAAGACAGAAGGCAACTTAAAAGAACGGACCTTCCAATCCCTTGCACTGCCTAGAGTCCGTGATTCCCTAGGTAATGTTCTTATTGACTCTCCACAAAATGCTCAACCTAGTTCATTTTCAAATTCTAAGTCTCCATGTTCGGTAACTGAGCCAAGTACCAATTTTGAGTCAAATAATTCCAACCTTTCCATAGCACACCAAAAGGGTGTGCGATCCTATACCCAACATCCCTTATCCCATTATGTGTCTTACAAAAACCTCTCACCTCTCTTTCGTGGCTTTATCTCATAATTGTCTTGTATGGAGATTCCTGATAGTGTGTAGATGCTCTAAAAGTCCCTGAGTGGAAGGATGCTATTTTAGAGGAGCTGACGGCCCTTGAGAAGAACAACACATGGGAGTTAGTAGACCTGCCAAGAGGAAAGATAGCTGTAGGGTGCAAATGGGTGTTTACCATCAAGTAAAACTCTAATGGTTCCCTAAAATGATACAAAGCATGATTGGTTGCCAAGGAATTCACTCAAACCTACGGCATTGATTACTTAAAAACTTTTGCTCCAATTGCAAAATTGAATACCGTAAGAGTTCTCTTGTCACTTGCCGCAAACCTTGAGTGGCCTCTATAGCAATTGGATGTTAAGAATATATTTCTCAATGGAGACTTAGAGGAAGAAGTGTACATGGATGCACCTCTAGGATTTGATGAAAAGTTTGGTACAAAGGTGTGTAGACTGAAGAAATCTTTATATGGGTTGAAACAGTCGCCGAGAACTTAGTTTGAGAAATTTACTCAGTTCGTCAAAAGTCAAGGGTACTCTCAAGGGCAAGTTGATCATACAATGTTCATTAAACATTCACAGGATGGGAAAATAGTTGTGCTGATTGTGTATGTGAATGATATAATTCTCATAGGAGATGATGTATTTGAGATAAACTGGTTGAAAAGTTCCCTTTTCTTAACATTCGAGATCAAGGACTTAGGACCTATGAGATACTTTCTTGGTATGAAAGTTGCAAGATCAAAGAAGGGAATTGTTGTCTCCCAACAAAAATATGTTCTTGAGCTTCTTAAGGAGACTGGGATAAGCGACTGCAGACCAATAGATACTCCAATTGATCCCAATCAGAAACTTGGAGACGACAAAGAAGGTGATCCAGTGAATACAGCTCGTTATCAACATTGCAAAAAATCTAATACAACATGACCATACGAAACAAGTGGAAATTGACAGACACTTCATCAAAGAAAAGATTGATTGTATAGCTATTTGCATGCCTTTTGTCCCTACTATGCAACAAATAGTTGATATTCTCACCAAGGGGTTGTTAGGCCTAATTTTGAGCTTTTTGTAAGCAAATTGTGCATGATTGATATCTATGCACCAACTTGAGGGGGGTGTTGGATTTGTAGGAGCTAATAAGGCTATTCTAGGATTGTGAAACATGTGCATTAATTGTAGTTGTAGGAAATTGACTACTTTGTTGCATAGTTAGACATTTAGTTACCTAATGTTAGGCTACCTAAATTAGGTATAGAGTCAATTAGAGAATCCCACTAGGATTTGTTTTCCCATTAGCTATGTAGCACTACATGATGCCATTTACAATCCTTCAAATAGCAGTAAAGATTATTGTTCTCTCAGAAACTACAGTTATCTTGGCATATATTTAAACGTATAAGCAAAAATGATTCATTTGGCCAAAGATATGGTTACAATGAAGAAGAATATACAATTTCTTGCAAAAGAATAGTCCTAGGTTCTTTACCCGACTCAAGAAAAACCAGAGCAAAATGTAAAATTCACTAGATTTAAAAAAAGAACATTACAATAAATCCTTATTGTCCAATGTAGTATCTACCTTTGTAACTTTCTGCTCATCAGCTTGTCCAATGTAGCATCATGATCCTAGGAACTTGGTAGCCTAACTTTGAATTTTGTGTCAGTATTGCAAGTCGTTGTGGATGCATATATGGCCAAAGGCAAGACCGTATTTAATTGCAGATTATATTCGAACTTTGGAACACCACTTCTGTTGAATAATTAAGCGGAGGATAACATTAGGAAGCAATGAAATTAAAGTGAGATGTTATTTGAGCACATGTATAATAATGCTTTCTAAAGGGGCTGTTAATTAAACAATAACAAATATTACCTTCCAAACAAAATATAACTTTGTATTGTAGGAGATGTGGAAACAATGGATCAAGAGTATCGGCGCCATACGATGAACAAGCATGTACAGGATATGCATGGATGACCAGGGACGTTATCTTCTGAGCAATCACAAAACCACGCAGCGAGGCGTACAAGGTTTTATAGATTCTTCTAAAAGAATATCCAAATCCTCCCTCAAGAAATTACCACTGTCTTTGAAATAGCATTAGCAAGACCTTGGCGTTGTCCCTAATAAGACCTTAGTTTAGACAACTGGGAGCTTCAAAGCTCACCTGCTTAAACATAAACTAGATCAGTTAAACAAAAAAAAAAAAAAAAAAAACAAAAACTATATATTTGATAAGAAAGTGCACCTTATATTTAATAAATTTAATGTTCTAATTCAATAATTTACTTTCCTATTACAAATGTAGAACGCTAGCATAGAGGGAGCATATTAGGACCTCAAGCACGTATCTAAATATTGACTTCTGAAGAACAGAACAAAAGCAACTCTTTTCAATTTTTTTAGTTATTGATGGACAACAAAATGCAGCTCTTTTAAATATTTTTTTTTTCAATTTTTTTCCTTTTAATATTTTCAAATGATAAGTTAAAGCACTCTTTTTTTTTTAAGTTTCAGATATACAAATTTGGAATCAAACGGTACAGATATTGTTTCATATATATAAGTAAAATGGAGGAGAGAACAAAAAAAAAGAGAAGAATACACATGATGAATTGTAACGAAACAAACTTGTTGTTCAAAACCAAGAGAACATTGAAAAACGAAATTACCTGGGAAGCCCTACACTCAATTACAATGAATACGTACATTCGTAATGTGGGAAATCTTGTGCCAATCTTGCCCCGTACCTCTCTGACACCGTGGATTTAACAAAGGACAGTTATAGATAACCAAAGAAGAAAGAGACGAGGGCAGCCCCTCCTCAGGCAAGCACTCCAGATTTTCGAAATCAGAAATTAGCAAAGATTTAAGGGAGTTGAGGTGTTGAAAGCCCAAGCGATTCAGGTCTCTAAGGTTTGGAAAACCCGCAATACAGAGCATTGTAAGAGAAGTGGGCAGTCCCTCTTCTAGCAAGCTCTGGAGCCCTTCCAAATGTCGAATAGTCAACGTTTTAAGAGAGATGAGGTGTTGTAAGCCTCGCTTCCCAGTATTCTCTTCTTCTTCTAGTGAGTTGGAGTTGTTATACTGGAGATTCTTGCAAAGCGAAATTTCCAACCTTTCAAGGGTGATTAGGTGTGGAAAGGAGGCCCTGCCTATGTCTTCAAGGCTTGCAAGGCATCGGATCTCAAGAGAAGTCAGAGACGTGGGTAGCCCGTTTTCTGACAAGCGCCGAAGATTTTCACAATGATGAATTTCTAAATTTTTAAGGGAGGTGAGGTGGCTAAGGCCCTTTCCAAGGTCTTCTATTTTTGAAAGTGCATTTAATGTGAGAGAAGTAAGAGATGTCGGCAGCATCTCTCCCGAAATGCTCTGGAGCTCTTTGCAATCTTCAATTATCAACCCTTCAAGACTAGAAAAACATCCACCATCTTCATGGACTTCAGGAAATGACCACTCTTGCCACTTTTCCATATCATTAAATTTTACAGATTTTAAAGATCTAAATGGCTTTATATTGGAAGAACCACCATCATGGTAAAATTCAACACCTATTCTTTCCACACGAGGACAACGACCAATTTCAAGAGCTTGGAGAGAAGGAAGTTCACCAAGAGAAGGCAACTTTTAAAGGTTGTGACAACCGTATAGGCGTACGACAACCATTTTGGTATATGAACGGTAACCTAGCCATTTGGAGAATGCTTCATCTCTGTAACCGATTATAGAAAGCCGTTCCAAATTTGTGTGAGGTTGGAGTGCATCGAGTACTTCTATATCTTTCTTTGAATTATCAATACCATCATTAGTGCTCCAGCGGTAGTGTAGCCCCTTGAGATACCCCTTATGCTTTAAATTAGCCTCCCTAGCATCTTCAACATCAACGTTTTCAAGCTTCGAGATTGTAAAATGTCCAGATAGATGACGCAACCCACTCAACTCTTTAATGTTAGAACCACCAGTTTTGCACGAAACAAAATCACTTAGCGTCTGCAAGTCTTCCAGATTGCGCATGTTAGGCGGCATCTTCTCAAGAGGTACAACTTTGATATCAAGATGGCGCAACTTGACTAGGTTTCCCATTTCAGTTGGCAACTGAGTTAGTTGTTGGCACCCTGTTAATCGCAGTGTCTGCAAATTGTATAGACTACAAAGTGTATTAGGTATCTCTTCAATAGTACTATATGAAAAATCCAAGAGCCTCAGATGCTTCAATTTTCCAATCGAATGAGGCAGCACTCTGGAATTAACAAATAAAGAAAGGGCTCTTAAGCGTCCTCCTACTGACAACAATAGCTCCAGTTCCTGCCTTCCAGTACGCGATCTATGAAAGTGCGATGATAATTGTAAGCAACTACGGATGCTCTTAGCTGCAGATAAACCTTCAAAACTCTCTAAACCATCATATGCAGAATATGAAAAATAACGAGTCTTTTCAGGAAATTTGACCTTGTCTTCGCCGGCCAACCTATAAGAAAATTCACCCGATACAAACACTGCTAAATCTTGTGTGAGGTCATGCATTAAGATAGTTGACTTATTCGTACTCAATGGTTGGAACAATGACCTTGATATCAGATCCTGGAAATATGCTTTCCCCACATCCTCGATTTTCACCCTACTGTTTCCAGGTTGAAATTCCAAAAGACCTTCCGCCATCCATAGCAGTATTATTTCTTCCTTTCTATGTTCATTCATTTTATAATCCTTAGGAAATATCGAACAATATGCAAAGCATCGCTTCAGATGAGAAGGAAGATAATGATAGCTCAACCAAAGAGAAGGCAAAATGTTGCTATTCTGTAGCTTCCATATGTCGTCGTGCAGTATCCCTTCCCATTCCTCTGGATCTGTCATGGAGCGTAGGAGACCAGCTAGAGACTTGACAGCTAAAGGAACACCCTTGCACTTCTCAACAATTTTCTTGCCAATCACATACAAGTCTTTATGTTCGTCCAAACTTGTATCCTTAAATGCATGTTGTTTAAATAACGTCCAACAATCATCATCGGATACTTTCTCGAGGCAATATGTTGGCATGTTTCCCAACTTGTTTGCAACATTGCCAATACGTGTCGTGATAATGATCTTGCTTCCAACTGCTCCAGATCGGATAGAACTTAGTAAGGGCTCCCAATGATCATAGTTGTCGTCCCATACATCATCCAGAACAAAGAGAAACCTCTTGTCCTTCAATTCCTCCTTTAACTTACGTAGAAGTTGATAGCCGCCCTCAATTTCACATTTTTTCGAGATAATCTCTTCTAGAATTTGCTTAGCTATTTTGGAAATATCAGATTCATCAGATACAATAACCCATGATCTGATATCAAACTGATTCTTAACTCGTTCATCCTCAAATACGAGTTGAGCAAGGGTGGTCTTGCCGATACCACCCATGCCCACTATGGGAATCACAGATATCTTGTCGCTACTATTGCCATCATCTGGCAACAATAGCTTAATAATTTTCTCCTTATCATCATGCCTTCCAAAAACAGACGAGTCATCTGCCAAAGGAGCAAGTAATCTTTGTGGAAGTCTACCAGTGACATCTTGTTTTAGACCAAGGTCATCCTTTTGTTTGACAATAAACTGCAGCCTATCAAGGATCTCTCCTATCGCTTGATCAAATTGAATGTAAAAACTAGAAATTGTGAATTCGAGTTTCTTAAAGCGGCTTGCAGATTTAGTTTCAATCTCGTACCTCAAAGTTTCATAGTTGATGCCGTCCAGCAACTCCTCTGCAGCACAAATGGCGTCTTTGAGCTCACAAAGCCACTGTCTCACATTTGGGTTAGTGAGTTGTTTCATCTCAGCATCATCCAAGACTTGATTAGCAGAGCACAACATGATCTTCAGCTTCTTGAGCAGCTTGCCATCGAGTTTCAATCCCCGGAAGAAGTTGAGGTACTCAGGAGAATCGAGCTTGTCAAACAGCTTCCCAAACAAAGATGAGAGGAAAGCTCCCCCAACAAGTCCAGCAGCCATGTATTGTTGATGATTTTGCAGTTACACAAGGAAGGATAGAAAAAAAGAAAGAGAGAAGAAAGAAAGGAAAGTTTGGTGAGACCTCTATTGCAGCTTACACGCAGGGGAAACACAGGAAACCGAAGTCCGGGGTTGTGCTATTGCTCTGTGAAAGAAAAGTTTGGGGTCAATAGGAAAAAGGTGGAAGGCACTAAACAGGCACAAGTGGGGGCCACCGTTCTTTTTCGAATGGTACTTACTGGACAGCTTGTTAATTTCATCAAAGAAAAAATAATCACTCCCGGGTAAAAAAATAATAATAGCCGGCAAGCATATCAAGGGAAACAATTAGCAGCAACTTGACAAAAAAGAATTATTTCCTTAATTTCATCTACTCTATGTTTAAGAAAAAAACAAAACAGAACAGAGAGAGAAAATGTTGTTATTTCTGCCACTAAGTGATGCTGTAAAAGACAAAAAAAAAAGCAAAGAAAAAAAATACTCAGTCCACACGCAAAGCAAAGCACAGTGCTTTCTTCGAAAGTTCCCAGGAACCCTGTTAATTGAATTTAACTCCGACTAGCCCTTTTCCCTTTGACCTAAATCAAATAACAAAAATAAATCGAGATTAAACAGGAAAAACAAAACAAAACAGAGAGAGATAACGTTGTATTTGCAGCCATTAACTGATGCGGCAAAAGAAAGAAAAATGAATACCCAAAGATAACGTGTAACGTCCAAAATTTTAAGGGAAAAAAAGAGTAAAATAGTATATTAAGCTAAATCTTAGTAAATAATATCATATGGTTTTCAAATATGCCATACATAACATATCATGATAAATTGATTTGTATCGCATGAGAAATTGAGAACAAAAATCCTAAAATACCCTCATCTTTGTATCCTATATATCTCTTACCCTCTTCTTTCGTGGGCACCGCCACCAACCATGTAAATACAATATGCATCAAGAAATACTATTTTTATCGTGTAAATACAAAAATTTGCCTATGACTTCGTTGGACCTCTGGTGGCTGAGAAATACAATATTTTTAAGGAAATATCATATTTACCATGTAAAAATAAAAATTCACCAACGACTTTGCTAGACCTCTGATAGGTGAAAAATACAATATTACCATATAAATACAAAAATACAACAGCGACTTTGCCAAACCACCGGCAGCCGAGAAATACAATATTTACCAAGAAATACCATATTTACCATGTAATATAAAAATTCACTAGAGACTTGTCGGACTGTCGATGACTGGAAAATATAGTACTTCACTTGAAGTCCTGTATTATGGTGTAAATACAAAAATTCACCAGTGACTTTGCTGGATCGTTGGTGGCTGAAAAATATAGTATTTCACTTGAAAACTGTATTACCGTGTAAATATAAAAATTTATCAACGACTATGCCGGACTATCGACAGCAGGAAAATACAATATTTAGCAGCAAATACATTATTTACAGTGTAATATAAAATTTTTTTGACGACTTCGCTCAATTGTCGGTGATCGTATAAATACAAATTCATTGACGATTTCTCCGGACCATCACCGATCGGAAAATACAGTATTTCACTTCAATTCCTTCTTCTAAGCTAAAAGCCTCTCACATCTTAACCAAAAAAAAAAACTTTTGACCAAAACGTTATGGCCCTATTTGTTCTTGTTCTCATAATTTTTTGAAATATTTTTGCACATTTTTTGAAGCAAAAATTTTAAAAACACTTTTAGTATAATTTTCAAAAAATTCTCATTTTTCAAAACAAAAATATTTTCACTTATTTTAAAAACAATACCAAACAACCCCTATAGTTTTGGTCGACAATGCTCACACGTCAAACATTTCACACTCTTATATATAGTTAGATAAATTATTTTGCGCTGGTGTCTTTTCTCTCCTATAGAGTTTTATTCTCTTTCTTGGTGTGCCTCTCTCTTCTCTTTTTTAAAATCGCAGTCTGACTTTGCCTTTCGGCTGGCCGTAGGACCCTGGCTCTAAAGGCAGCTCTTGGCCCACGACAAACTTGGTGATGGTGTTTATGTTGGAAACTACAATCAGTTAGGCATAGCGGAATTTTAAAAAATTTTAATGCCAATATATTAATTTATAATTTAATTCATACACATGTTGTAACAATTTGTTTAACACAGTTGCATGTTTTTTCGCCTTGAAATGACACAGTTGCATGTTTGATTCCACCGACTTCCAGTTTTTTCTTTACCTAGTTGAGTATCATGTGTGATATGGTGAGTGTAATTTTACAACTACTATGTCTTAGTGAAAATTTTAATTATCCCGTAATTATCTTGGCTGGTAGTTAATATGCAACTAACACCAATGTAAGCCAGAATGAAACGATTTAAGAAAAAAGTTGGAGTTTTAAAATATACAAAAGAATATTATATTGTTAAAGTGTTACACCTCATTCTAGGAACCAAATCCATTTACGCGTGACTATATAATACATGAATATTAGGTTTTTTTTTTTTATATAGGAATATGCATGAATATTAGCTACTTCACATACATCATTACTATAGCTCAACATGTCAAACAGCACAAGATTGTTACTAAGGTCCATATATCACAATATTTCCGTTACATTTTTTCCCCTGATTCTTTTTTGCATTAATCTTTCTTCCGAGGGTTTTTGATAATCTAAACAATTAGTGTTGCCTTACACTTGTGGGCAAACAATGTCGCTCTTATGGATAATATAATCTATGCCCAGATTGAAAACTCCAGGGATTAAACGAATGGCAACTTGTGTAAATAAAGATGAAAAAGATGATTAAAAAGACAGAAGATGGGTTTGCCTGTGCTATGCTAAAACCCAACTCATATTTATTTCAATTAAGAGCCCAAATGGTAAGTCATTTTTACAAAATCATAATCTGATTAACCGGATATGTAGAAGAGCAGGTGATGATCAAAATCATTACCCCAAGAACAGTCACAACCATCGGACAAAAGATCAATGGCCGGAAAAGAAAAGTTCGAACCGTCCAAACAACTTCTACCGTTCGGACAATCTTTTTTACTAAAATGACTAAATAGGACAACTAAGAAACGTGGAGGAAAAAAAGGTTGAAAAGTATGCTGCCGACTAAATCAAACAACATCGCGTTTAAGGTTGAAAGAAAGAGCGTGGAACATTACCGCAACATCTCATTTAAGTTTCACAAGCACCTCATAAATGGTAACCCTGTCAATCAGCAATTTGCTAACTGTTTAAAATGGACAGTTGAATATTATTGCAACAAGTTGATCTGCCAAAAAAACAAAATGATCTACTCTATATCGTTGAAACTAAAAAAACTTGTTACCACAAGAATTAAACAATGTCTCCTTTGAATTTTTTTTTCCCTGCAAAGCCTCTCATACGCTATTTTCCAATATGTACATACTAAATTATGCACACTATAATTGGCCAACTAAATTTGTTTTTCTCTCTCTATTTATGCACATAAATAATATGGAACCATAAACATTTTTATTGAAACAGTATTTCAAATCCCTCAATTTTTTTGTCTATTTTTAAATCATATATTTTAGACGTCGCATATTAATTTTCATATCTAATTTGCCTGTAGAGGTAGTTTTCCAAGTAATTCTTATTTAAAAAAATTTTCTCAATTATGCTCCTAGCTAAATATTTTTTCTCCTAGTGTTTTGAAATATTATATATAACTGCGGCCCTATACATACATTTTTTCCAAGTATATTTTTTTCCTAATTATGTTGGTGAAATATTTCTCGAATGTGGCATGCTTAAACCTCTCCTACAGCCATATCAAATACTATTTTCTGAATTATACCAACTAACTCGGTCACAGTCTAATTTGCTTCTCTATTCCTTTTAAAATGTTCTATACTTAAACGTACTTAAATGCTTGTTTTCAGAGAATATTAAATCAAGAAAAGGTAAATTGCACTTCTCACCTTTAAATCATCGCCATTGCCAAGTCAAATATTGAATTTATAATTTTGACGATTAGGATCTTGTATTTGAAAATCATTGTTAAGGTAATCTAATCAATAATGGACTTCAATTAATAAACAACTATTATGGTCCAAAATGAAAAAGTTAAAAAATAAATAAACAAAAACTCCATGGTATAACTTGTCAACCAACGAAAAATTTGGTGTACACATGTGAACTATAACAAATTTCTAAATTAGTATGATTTTCAAAATATATATTTTGTGGTCCAAGTTGTCAAATATATTTAAAATGTACATGTAAATAATCAACCAATAATTAAAATAAACTCTTTAAAAAAAATAAATCCACCTACTTAAAATTCAACAAACAAAATATGTCCACATGCGTTTAACTGGTATATATATATATATATATATATATATATATATATATATATATATATATATATATTCATATTTCATAATATGTTGGTCAAGATTTGTGTTTTATTTTCAATATTTTATATTGAGATGTTATTTTGAAAGACGTATCTTTATTTGATCTTCCATAATAATCGTCGTGTTTGATGTCAATATTGTAGTTAATTTGGGTGCTTGAAAGTGGGAAAAATATGGTCATTAACCCAAAATATATTGTCCTCAAACGGAGGTAACTTCAATGATAGTACGATTATTGGTTGTTTTCATAGTTATTGGGAAAAAAAGGTCTTTCTTTCCCTTATTTATAGATTTACAACAAATAAAAAACAAAAAAACCTCAAGATCAAAATGTCCCCCTGTCTAGCCTCGGAAGCGCATAGCCGCGCCCGTCTACTGGTGCGGCCGTGTGTGTTTGGCTTTGCTTTGAATTTTGGCCCTGCTGGGCGCTGCGTGGCCGTATGAGTTTCATGGTGATAACTCAAAAGGCATAAATTAGACTCCACACTTTATAACATTTTATCCATTCAAAAACTAAAAAGTACTTAAAAAGAAAACTTATTACAACTTGCATTATGAGTCAAATTATTATTTTGCTCTCACCAATAAACTTAATAAATATTAATTAATCAATGGATTATTAATTATTTGATCATTTATTTTATTTTTTCCCGGTCAAACCCTAATCAATAAAAGGAAAACAATTTTCTTAACATCGCATTCAAGTTTCACAACTTGCTCATAAATGGTCTCAGATTAAAGTAACCCTGTCAATCAGCAATTTTCCTAATTGGTCAAAATTGACAGTCCAATATTATTGAAACAACTAGCTGCAACTTGACAAACAACAATTGTTACCTTAATTTCATCTACTATCTACTCTGTGTTTTTTTTTAAAAAAAAAACAACAAAACAAAACAGAGAGAAATAATGTTGTTATTGCAGCCACTAAATGATGCGGTAAAAGACAGAAAAAAAAAAGTTCGCACGTAAAGCAAAGGAAAAAAAAAAATACTCGGTCCACATGTAACGCAAAGCATAGAGCTTTCTTCGAAAGAAAGGAAAGTTTGGTGAGATCTCTCTTGCAGCTTACACGCAGGGTCAACAAAGGAAACTGAACTCCGGGTTGTGCTATTGCTTTGTGAAAGAAAAGTTAGGAAAAGGGTCGATCTACCATTCTTTTTCCAATGGTACTCACTGGACAGCTTATTAATTTCATCACAGAAAAGATAAATCACTTCAGGGTCCAAAAAAAAAAAATTAATATCTGGCTAGCACGTTAAGGGAAACAATTAGCTGCAGCTTGACAAACAAGAATTATTGCCTGAATTTTATCTGCTCTTTGTTTAAAAAACACAAAACAAAATAAAAACAAAACAAAACAAAACAAAAGGGGGAGAGATAATGTTGCTATACTAAATGATGCCGTAAAAGACAAAAAAAAAAAAAAAAGGGGAAGAAAAAATACTTAGTTACATGTAAAGCAAAGCACAGACCTTTCTCGGAAAGTTCCTACAAACCTGATGATTGAATTTAACCCTGACTAGCCCTTTTTTCCTTTTAGTTAAATCAAATAACAAAAATAAAATGAGATTAAACGGGAAAAACAAAAAAAAAAACAAAACAAAGAGAGATAAAGATGTTATTGCAGCCACTAAATGATACGGTAAAAGACAACCAAAATTTTAATTAGTTTGATCATGTATAAATTTAAATTATTAGTGTGTCATAATTTAAATATCGTCATTTGCGTTAATTAAATTTTATACATAAAATTTTGTTTCCATAGAATTTTATTTCCATTTTGAATGATTTAGTTTTTGATTTAACATTTTAATTCTTGAAATTTCCACTATTTTTTTTAAAAACTAAATTCCATTGACACCCTTATGTTTTACTTAAATTACAGTGACACCCCGTGAACCAAAACTAATCACACTAACAACCCTTGACTATTCAAAAAAATTATAGAAAGAACCTCTCCATGAGAGTTGATCATTAATCTAGTTTTACATAAATTACAATGATACTCCCTGGACCAAAACTAATCATCCTAACAAACAAGAATTTATTGCCTTAATTTGATCTACTCTATGTTGTTAAAACAATATTATTGCATCCACTAAATGAAGTGATCATATGACCGGTTGCTCCAAGTTGTTCTCATTTTATAGTCCCTGTGTAGGCAATATAAAGGTCAAGATTGCCGACGGTTCACTCTCGGTCATTGCCGGGAAAGAAACAGTCAAACTTACTCCCTTGTTAATTCTTCATGATGTTCTTCATGTCCCTAATTTGTCTTGTAATTTGTTGTCCATTAGTAAAATCACTTCTGATCAGCAGTGTCAAGCTAATTTTTATTCATCTTATTGTGAGTTTCGGGAATTGACTACGAGGAGGATGATTGGCAGTGCTAGGGAAAAGGATGAACTCTACTATTTTGAAGATTGATTGATTCGAATGGACAATGTCAAAAGACTTGTTTAAATTCTGCTTTTGCTCTTAAGGATAGTGATATTATGTTATGGCATTATAAGCTAGGCCATCTTAATCTTCAGTATTTAAAACGATTGTTTCCAAATCTATTTCGGAATAAGAATCCATCTTCTTTTCAATGTGAAGTATGTCAATTTGGTAACCATCATCATGCATCTTTCTTCCCTCAACCTTACAAACTAACCACACCATTTATTGTGATCCATAGTGATATCTAGGGTCCATGTCGAACACCTATATTTTTGGGTAAAAAGTGGTTTGTAATGTTTATTAATGATCACACAAGATTAAGTTGGGTTTCTTTGATGAAAGAAAAGCTGAAGTGGAAGAAATTTTCAAAAACTTTTACACCATGGTACAAACATAATTTCAAAAACCCATTCAAATTTTACGAAGTGATAATGGTCGAGAGTATTTCCAAAAGTGTTTTGAGTCATTTTTTCCTTGAAAAGGGAATTATTCAACATAGTTCTTGCATTGACACTCCACAATAGAATGGTTTGGCTGAAAGAAAAAACAAACACCTATTGGAAGTAGCTCGGGCTTTACTCTTTGCTAATAAGGTACCTAAATATTTTTGGGGGGAAGCGGTTCTTACTACTACATATCTTATAAATCGGATGCCTAATAGTGTTTTGAACTTCGAAACACCTCTTGATGTGTTCTATAAATTTTACCCAACAACTAGGCTATCTTCTTCTTTACCCTTAAAAATATTTGGCTGTACCGCATTTGTTCATATTCACAATCATGATGATCATGACTCTATGAATTCTAACAAGGGAGCTACAGGGTTGAAACCATTTGACATTGTCTATTTAAGACAGAAGGCAACTCAAAAGAACGGACCTTCCAATCCCTTGCACTGCCTAGAATCCGTGATTCCCCCAGGTAATGTTCTTATTGAGTCTCCACAAAATGCTCAACCTACTTCATTTTCAAATTCTAAGCCTCCTTGTTGGGTAACTGAACCAAGTACCAATTCTAAGTCAAATAATTCCAACCTTCCCGTAGCACACCAAAAGGGTGTGCGATCCTATACCCAACATCCCTTATCCCATTATGTGTCTTACAAAAGCCTCTCACCTCTCTTTCGTGGCTTTATCTCACAATTGTCTTGTATAGAGATTCCTAATAGCGTGCAGATGCTCTAAAAGTCCGTAAGTGGAAAGAGGCTATTTTAGAGGAGATGATGGCCCTTGAGAAGAACAACACATGAGAGTTAGTAGACCTGCCGAGAGGAAAGACAACTGTAGAGTGCAAATGGGTGTTTACTATCAAGTATAACTTTGATGGTTCCCTAAAACGATATAAAGCATGATTGGTTGCCAAGGAATTCACTCAAACCTATAGCATTGATTACCTATAAACTTTTGCTCTAGTTGCAAAACTGAATACCGTAAGAGTTCTCTTGTCATTTGCCGTGAACCTTGAGTGGCCTCTATAGCAATTGGATGTTAAGAATATATTTCTCAATGGAGACTTAGAGGAAGAAGTGTACATGGATGCACCTCCAGGATTTGATAAAAAGTTTGGTACAAAGGTGTGTAGACTGAATAAATCTTTATATGGGTTGAAACAGTCGCCGAGAGCTTGGTTTGAGAAATTTACTTAGTTCATCAAAAGTCAAGGGTACTCTCAAGGGCAAGTTGATCATACAATGTTCATTAAACATTCACAGGGTGGGAAAATAGCTGTGCTGATTGTGTATGTGGATGATATAATTCTCATTGGGGATGATGTATTTGAGATAAACCGGTTGAAAAGTTCCCTCTTCTTAACATTCGAGATCGAGGACTTAGGACCTATGAGATACTGTCTTGGTATGAAAGTTGCAAGATCAAAGAAGGGAATTATTGTCTCCCAACAAAAATATGTTCTTGATCTTCTTAAGGAGACTAGGATGAGCGATTGCAGACCAGTAGATACTCCAATTAATAATCAGAAACTTGGAGATGACAAGGAAGGTGATCCAGTGAATATAGCTCGTTATCAACATTGCACAAAATCTAGAACAACATGACCGCACGAAACAAGTGGAAATTGCAAGACACTTCATCAAAGAGAAGATTGATTGTGGAGCTATTTGCATGCCTTTTGTCCCTACTATGCAACAAATAGTTGGTATTCTCACCAAGGGGTTGTTTAGGCCTAATTTTGAGCTTCTTTTAAGCAAATTGTGCATGATTGATATCTATGCACCAACTTGAGGGGAGATGTTGGATTTGTTGGAGCTAATAAGGCTATTATAGGATTGTGAAACTTGTGCATTAATTATAGTCGTAGGAAATTGACTACTTTGTTGCATAGTTAGACTTTTAGTTACCTAATGTTAGGCTGCCTAAATTAGGCATAGAGTCAATTAGAAATCCCACTAGGATTTGTTTTCCCATTATCTATGTAACACTTTACAATGCCATGTACAATCCTTCTAATGACAGTAGAGATTATTTTTCTCTTAGAAACTACAGTTATCTTGGCAGATATTTAAACGTATAAGCAAAAATGATTCATTTGGCCAAAGATATGGTTACAATGAAGAAGAATATACAATTTCTTGCAAAAGAATAGTCCTAGGTTCTTTACCCAACTCAAGAAAAACCAGAGCAAAATTTAAAATTCACTAGATTTAGAAAAGAACATTACAATAAATCCTTATTGTCCAATGTAGTATCTACCTTTGTAACTTTCTACTCATCAGCTTGTCCAATGTAGTATCATGATTCCAGGAACTTGGTAGCCAAACTTTGAATTTTGTGTCAGTATTGCAAGTTGTTGTGGATGCTTAAATGGCCAAAGGCAAGACCGTATCTCGTTGCAGATTATATTCGAACTTTGGAACACCACTTCGGCTGAATAATTAAGCGGAGGATAACATTACGAAGCAATGAAATTAAAGTGAGATGTTATTTGAGCACATGTATAATAATGCTTTCTAAAGAGGCTGTTAATTAAACAATAACAAATATTACCTTCCAAACACAATATAACTTTCTATTGTAGGTGATGTGGAGACAATGGATCAAGAGCATCGGAGCCATACGATGAACAAGCATGGAAAGGATATGCATGGATGACCGGGGACATTATCTTCCGAGCAATCACAAAACCACGCAGCAAGGCATACAAGTTTTTATAGATTCTTCCAAAAGAATATCCAAATCCCCCCTCAACAAATTACAAGTCTTTGAAATAGCACAAGCAAGACCTTGGTGTTGTCCCTAATAAGACCTTAGTTTAGACAACTGGGAGCTTCAAAGCTCACCTGGTTAAACATAAACTAGATCAGTTAAAACAAAAAAAAAAAAAATAAGAAAACAAAAACTATATATTTGATAAGAAAGTGCACTTTATACTTAATAAATTTAATGTTCTAATTCAATAATTTACTTTCCTATTGCAAATGTAGAACGTTAGCATAGAGGGAGCACATTAGGACCTCAAGCACGCATCTAAATATTGACTTCTGAAGAACAGAACCAAAGCAACTCTTTTCAATTTTTTAGTTATTGATGGACAACAAAATGCAACTCTTTTAAATATTTTTTTTTTCAATTTTTTTCCTTCTAATATTTTCAAATGATAAGTTAAAGCACCTTTTTTTTTTTTTTTTTTTTTTTTTAAGTTTCAGATGTACAAATTTGGAATCAAATAGTACATATATAGTTTCAAATATATAAGTAAAATGGAGGAGAGAACAAAAATAAAAAAAAAAAGAGAGGAGAATACACATGATGAATTGTAACGAAACAAACTTCTTGTTCAAAACCAAGACAAAATTGAAAAATGAAATTACCTGAGAAGCCCTACACTTACCATCAATAAATACATTCGGAATGTGGGAAATCTTATGCCACTCTTGGCCCGTCCCTCTCTGACACCGTGGATTCAACAAAGGACATTTATAGATATACAAATAAGAAAGAGACGAGGGCAGCCCCTCTTCAGGCAAGCACTCCAAATTTTTGCAAGAAACAATGTGCAAATTTTCAAGGGAGTTGAGGCGTTGAAAGCCCAAGCGATTCAGGTCTCTAAGGTTTGGAAAACCCGCAATACGGAGCATTGTAAGAGAAGTGGGCAGTCCCTCTTCTAGCAAGCTCTGGAGCCCTTCCGAAAAACCAAGAATCAAACTTTTAAGAGAGATGAGGTGTTGTAAGCCTCGCTTCCCAGTATTCTCTTCTTCTTCTAGTGAGTTGGAGTTGTTATACTGGAGATTCTTGCAGTGTCAAATTTTCAACTCTTCAAGGATGATTAGGTGTCGAAAGAAGCCCCTGCCTATGTCTTCAAGGCTTTCAAGGGATCTGATCTTAAGAGAAGTCAGAGAAGTGGGAAGCTCGTTTTCTGACAAGCGCCGAAGATTTTTACAATCATAAATTTGCAACTTTTTAAGGGAGGTGAGGTGGCTAAGGCCCTTTCCAAGGTCTTCTATTTTTGAAAGTCTGTATAATTCGAGAGAAGTAAGAGATGTGGGCAGCATCTCTCCCGAAATGCTCTGGAGCTCTTTGCAATCTTCAATTATCAACTCTTCAAGACTAGGAAAACATCCACCATCTTCATGGACTTCAGGAAATGACCACTCTTGCCACCGTTCCATATCTTTAAATTCTAGAGATTTTAAAGATCTAAATGGCTTTATATTGCAAGAACCACCATCATGGTAAAATTCAACACCTATTCTTTCCACACGAGGACAACTATTAATTTCAAGAGCTTGCAGAGAAGGAAGTTCACCAAGAGAAGGCAACTTACAAAGGTTGTGACAACGACGCAGGCGTACGTCAACCATTTTGGTATATGAACGGTAACCTAGCCATTTGGAAAATGCTTCACCTCTGTAACCGCTTATAGAAAGCCGTTCCATATTTGTGTGAGGTTGGAGTGCATCGACTACTTCTATATCTTTCTTTGAATTGTCAATGCCATCATCAGCGCTCCAGCGGTAGAGTAGCTCCTTGAGATACCCCTTATCCTCTAAATTAGCCTCCCTAACATCTTCAACATCAACGTTTTCAAGCTTCGAGATTTCAAGATTTCCAGATAGATGACGCAACCCACTCAACTCTTTAATGTTAGAGCCACCATTTTTGCACAAAACAAAATCACTTAGTGTCTGCAAGTCTTCAAGATTGCGCATGTTAGGCGGCATCTTCTCAAGAGGTACACCTTTGATATCAAGATGGCGCAACTTGACTAGGTTTCCCATTTCAGTTGGCAACTGAGTTAGTTGTCTGCACCCTGATAATCGCAGTGTCTGCAAATTGTATAGACTACAAAGTGTATTAGGTATCTCTTTAATAGTACTATATGAAAAATCCAAGTGCCTCAGATGCTTCAAATTTCCAATCGAATGAGGCAGCACTCTGAAATTAACAGATAGAGAAAGGGCTCTTAAGTGTCCTCCTACCGACAACAATAGCTCCAGTTCCTGCCTTCCAGTACGCGATCTATCAAAGGGCGATGATAATTGTAAGCAACTGCGGATGCTCTTGGCTGCAGATAAACCTCC
This sequence comes from Artocarpus heterophyllus, assembly GCA_025403435.1. Lineage (NCBI taxonomy): Eukaryota > Viridiplantae > Streptophyta > Magnoliopsida > Rosales > Moraceae > Artocarpus > Artocarpus heterophyllus. The sequence goes on from CM046347.1 coordinate 27,033,579, forward strand.
AAAACTCTTTAAACCATGATATGCAGAATATGAAAAATAGCGGGTCTTTTCGGGAAAATTGACTTTGTCTTTGCCGGCCAACCTATAAGAAAATTCACCCGATACAAACATTGCTAAATCATGTGTGAGGTCATGCATTAAAATGGTTGACTTATTCGTACTCAATGGTTGGAACAATGACCTTGATATCAGATCCTGTAAATATGCTTTCCCCACATCCTCGATTTTCACCCTACTGTTTCCAGGTTGAAATTCCAAAAGACCTTCCGCCATCCATAGCAGTATTATTTCTTCCTTTCTATGTTCGTTCATTTTATAATCCTTAGGAAATATCGAACAATATGCAAAGCATCGCTTCAGATGAGAAGGAAGATAATGATAGCTCAACCAAAGAGAAGGCAAAATGTTGCTATTCTGTAGCTTCCATATGTCGTCCTGCAGTATCCCTTCCCATTCCTCTGGATCTGTCATCGAGCGTAGGAGACCAGCTAGAGACTTGACAGCTAAAGGAACACCCTTGCACTTCTCAACAATTTTCTTGCCAATCACATACAAGTCTTTATGTTCGTCCAAACTTGTATCCTTAAATGCATGTTGTTTAAATAACGTCCAACAATCATCATCGGATACTTTCTCGAGGCGATATGTTGGCACGTTTCCCAACTTGTTTGCAACATTGCCAATACGTGTCGTGACAATGATCTTGCTTCCAACTGCTCCAGATCGGACAGAACTTAGTAAGGGCTCCCAATGATCATAGTTGTCGTCCCATACATCATCCAGAACAAAGAGAAACCTCTTGTCCTTCAATTCCTCCTTTAACTTACGTAGAAGTTGATAGCCGCCCTCAATTTCACATTTTTTCGAGATAATCTCTTCTAGAATTTGCTTAGCTATTTTGGAAATATCAGATTCATCAGATACAATAACCCATGATCTGATATCAAACTGATTCTTAACTCGTTCATCCTCAAATACGAGTTGAGCAAGGGTCGTCTTGCCGATACCACCCATGCCCACTATGGGAATCACAGATATCTTGTCGCTACTATTGCCATCATCTGGCAACAATAGCTTAATAATTTTCTCCTTATCATCATGCCTTCCAAAAACAGACGAGTCATCTGCCAAAGGAGCAAGTAATCTTTGTGGAAGTCTACCAGTGACATCTTGTTTTAGACCAAGGTCATCCTTTTGTTTGACAATAAACTCCAGCCTATCAAGGATCTCTCCTATCGCTTGATCAAATGGAATGTAAGAACTAGAAATTGTGAATTTGAGTTTCTTAAAGCGGCTTGCAGATTTAGTTTCAATCTCGTACCTCAAAGTTTCATAGTTGATGCCGTCCAGCAACTCCTCTGCAGCACAAATGGCGTCTTTGAGCTCAAAAAGCCACTGTCTCACATTTGGGTTAGTGAGTTGTTTCATCTCAGCATCATCCAAGACTTGATTAGCAGAGCACAACATGATCTTCAGTTTCTTGAGCAGCTTGCCATCGAGTTTCAATCCCCGGAAGAAGTTGAGGTACTCAGGAGACTCGAGCTTGTCAAACAGCTTTCCAAAGAAAGATGAGAGAAAAGCTCCCCCAACAAGTTCAGCAGCCATGTTTTGTTGATGATTTTGCAGTTACACAAGGAAGGATAGAAAAAAAAAGGGAGAAGAAAGAAAGGAAACTTTGGTGAGATCTCTATTGCAGCTTACACGCAGGGGAAACACAGGAAACCGAAGTCCGGGTCGTGCTATTGCTCTGTGAAAGAAAAGTCCGGGGTCAATAGGAAAAAGGGTGGAAGGCACTAAACAGACACAAGTGGGGCCTACCGTTCTTTTTCGAATGGTTCTTACAGGGTAAAAAAATAATAATAGCTGGCAAGCATATCAAGGGAAACTATTAGCTGCAACTAGACACAGAAGAATTATTTCCTTAATTTCATCTACTCTACGTTTAAGAAAAAAACAAAACAAAACAAACAAAACAGAACAGAGAGAGAAAATGTTGTTATTGCTGCCACTAAATGATGCCGTAAAAGACAAAAAAAAAATAAAGCAAAGAAAAAAAATACTCGGTCCACACGCAAAGCAAAGCACAGAGCGTTCTTCGAAAGTTCCTAGCAACCCTGATAATTGAATTTAACTCCGACAAGCCCTTTTCCCTTTGACCTAAATCAAATAACAAAAATAAATCGAGATTAAACAGGAAAAACAAAACAAAACAGAGAGAGATAACGTTGTATTTGCAGCCACTAACTGATGCGGCAAAAGAAAGAAAAATGAATACGCGAAGATAACGTGTAACATCCAAAATTTTAAGGGAAAAAAAGAGTAAAATAGCATATTAAGTTAAATCTCAGTAAATAATGTCATATAATTTTAAAATATGCCATATATAATATATCATGATAAATTGATTTGTATCTTATAAGAACTTGAGAATAAAAACCTTAAAATACCCTCATCTCTATATCTTCTATATCTCTTACTCTCCTATCTCACCGGCACCTCCACCAATCGTGTAAATACAATATTTATCAGGAAAATACCATTTTTACCATGTAAATATAAAAATTTGCCAGTGACTTTGTTGGAATGCCGGTGGCCGAGAACTACAATATTTACTAAGAAATATCATATTTATCATGTAAAAATAAAAATTCACCAACAACTTTGCTAGACCTCCGACAATATTACCATATAAATACAAAAATACACCAGCGACTTTGCCAAACCACCGGCAGCCGAGAAATACAATATTTACTAAAAAATATCATAATTATCATGTAATACAAAAATTCACTGAAAACTACGCCGGACTATCAACGACTAGAAAATATAGTATTTCACTTGAAACCCTGTATTACCGTGTAAATACAAAAATTCACCAGTGACTTTGCTAGACCGTTGGCGGCCGGGAAATATAATATTTCACTTAAAATACTGTATTACCGTGTAAATATAAAAATTTATCAATGACTATGCCAAACTATTGATAGCAGGAAATACATTATTTACAGTGTAATATAAAAATTTTTTGGCGACTTCGCTGAACCAACGATGACTGAGAAATATAGTATTTCACTTAAAATATTGTATTACCGTATAAATACAAAAATTCACTGACGATTTCTCCGAACCATCACCGATCGAAAAATACAATATTTCACTTAAATTCGTTCTTATAAGCTAAAAGCCTCTCACATCTTAACCCAAAAAAAAACAAAAAAACACTTTTGACCAAAACGTTATGGCCCTGTTTGTTGTTCTCAGAATTTTTTGAAATATTTTTGCACATTTTTTGAGGCAAAAATTTTAAAAACACTTTCAGTACAATTTTTAAAAAATTCTCATTTTTCAAAATAAAAATATTTTTACCTATTTTGAAAACAATACCAAACAGCTCTTATAGTTTTGGTCGACAATGCTCACACGTCAAACATTTCACGCTCTTATATATAGTTAGATAAATTATTTTGCTCTGGTATCTTTTCTTTCCCATAGGGTTTTATTCTTTTGCTTGGTGTGCCTCTCTCTTCTCTTTTTTAAAATCGCAGTCCGACACTGCCTTTCGGCTGGCCGTAGGACCCTAGCTCTAAAGGCAGCTCTTGGCCCACGACAAACTTGGTTATGGCGTTTATGTTGGAAACTACAATCAGTTAGGCATAGCGGAATTTTTAAAAATTTTAATGCCAATATATTAATTCATAATTTAATTCATACACATGTTGTAACAATTTGTTTAACATAGTTGCATGTTTTTTCCCCTTGAAATGACACACTTGCATGCTTAATTCCACCGACTTCCAATTTTTTCTTTACCTAGTTGAGTATCATGTGTGATATGGTGAGTGTAATTTTACAACTACCATGTCTTAGTGAAAATTTTAATTATCCTGAAACTATCTTGGCTGGTAGTTAATATGCAACTAACACCAATGTAAGCCAGAATGAAACGATTTAAGAAAAAAGTCTGAGGAGTTTTAAAATAAACAAAAGAATATTGTGTTGTTAAAGTGTTACACCTCATTCTAGGAACCACATCCATTTACGCATGACTATATAATACATGAATACTAGTTTTTTTTTATAGGAATATGCATGAATATTAGCTACTTCACATACATCATTACTATAGCTCACCATGTGAAGAACACAAGATTGTTACTAACGTCCATATATCACAAGAATAGGGTGTTTGGCATGGTAGTTAGAACTATAAATATCGCAGCATGTGAGAGATTTACGCTGTAGCAACTTTTTTCTTTTTTAATATAACTTATGAGAGTTTTACACTGTTCTTAAATGAAAAGTTAATTAGAACCAACTTTACCAAACAGAAACTTTCTTGCAAGTTCTTTAATTCCACAAAGTTTATTAACGATCATTAATCAGTTGTGGATAATCAACTAACGAAAATTGATTTTAAAAGCTCACTGGAACTGTGGCGATTAAAAGTGAATGTTTAAAACAGTAAAAAGAACAATCTTCAATCATAAGGCTCAACATTAGCTTCATGCATTCGTTGTGGTTTATTCAATTGTAAATCCAAGAATACGGGCACCATTTCAAACTCATATACAAAAATTGTTACCCTGTTCCATTTCTGATGTTATGCGACTAACTTCATATGTTTTCTGTCGTATGTCTCTAAACCATTCAGCTATTCACATAAATGAAGTAGTTCCATAAAAGGAGCGGAAGTACAAAAACATCATAGAGACTTTGGCAAGTTTGCATAATATTACCCTGTCAAGAACCACTTCAAATGACATTGGAGGGTAAAAGCGTAGAGTCAAGTTGGCTAATTAGGTTATTACTCCAAAAAGTAAATAACCCAACTCAACAATTAAAATTGCAGCAGAAATTTATGTCACATTTGTTTTGGAAGGTCTAGAACGTCTGAAAGTCGAGACCGTGTCAAATGCCTATAAGACATGAGCCTGTTTACATATATTTGAAAACTTCTTAAAGGAAAAAAAAAAAAAAAAAAAAAAAAACGACAACAAAAAAGAGTTATTTAATGTAATAGGATTGTTAATAAGGATAAAGTTTGACATGACGTTGTCTTGTCAACTGAAGATTTAAGAATGAGATAGCCGAGATGCGAAACGAGAGCGAGCAGGCCATTGTTGTCTTGTAGAATGTTTGAGGTTTTGCCCGCATCAGTTATAAAAATTCCCTGTTAAATATAACCCCAGTAATATTTTGCCTCTCAGCTTTAAAATGTAACATTTGTTTTTTTTAAATTTCAAAATATAAGAATTTTTTCTCTTAATTTATGAATTTTTTTTAAAAAAGCCCATAATTAGTAAACTATTAAACTGTTAGCTTGACTTAATACAGTCACATAAAAGTGAAAGAAGATTATTTGTTTTTTTAAAGGAAGTTAAGGTTTTTTAACTTTTAACAACTAAATTTTAAAATTCAAATTAGCTTTAAATAAGAATTATCAAAATACTATTATATTATGCACCAAATCTTAATTATGTACTAAGTTTTATTAAAAGTTCTAACAAAAAAGTCTATTTTGTTAATATTTCGTAATTCGGGGAACACACGTTATGATTTAAAAATCAAAGGTACGACATTACAAGAGCTATAATTGAGGAAGAATTTTTCAAATTAATCCTAAATTTTATTTGGAAGAATGAGGGGAAATGTCAGACTTTAAAATATTATAAGTGGCAAATGTCTAATATATATTTTGAAATGATAGCAAATGTCATTAAGTAATTGTGCAGGCCAAAATACCTTAACAGCAGAGCTGCTTCTTTTTTCTCTTTTTCCTTTTTCTCTCTCGTGTCTCTAGAGGTGTTCATGAAATTTGTCAATCCATGAAATCTGTCTAATCCAATCCAATCCGAGGGTTTTGATTGGATTGGGAAGAGTTGTAGACTGGTAACAGATTAAAAAATACTTAATCCGAAGGTTTTGGATTGGACTACGGATCACAAAATTCTCAATCCGTCTAGTTTGTCAATTCGAAACCTATATATACACACATATATATATATATATTATAATTTTGAATTGCTATGAAGTTTTAAGTACTGTTGATGAATGAAAAATACTTTATTTCAAGTTTTTCTTTTGTTTTTGTTTTTTTAAGAAAACTTGATTTTAAGTTTTATTGAAACTAGTCTGTCTAAATGACTGGTTGTAACAAATTTAATTTTATTAAACTTTTTTATATTACAGATTGTTTATGTTAATTTTTGGTGTTGAAAAAATTGGTGTCATGCCCCCAAACAAGGTGGTGATGTACAGTTTAATTAAAAATAAATAATCAAGGTTAAACTTAAACTCTAATAAATTTAACTTTCATTTTTGCTAATATTATCGTAAACATCTTTAAAACAAAGTTAACAAAATTTAATATAAATAGGAATAATTTGGAATAAATTAAATATAATATAACAATGAAATTACTAAAATAACCTCGAAGACGTAGAAAATTAAAAGACCTACCAATTACCATCTAGGCCTTACCGGACCACACAGTAATACATGCATAATCCAAACATAAATAAAAATAACAATCAGATTCTACTCCAACAAAATAAATCATAGTGCATTAATACTGTCTCATTATTGCATGCTTTGATAAAAACATAGGTAATCAAATCAACTCACGAGCACAACAAGTAATCCAACAGCAATCTACTCAATTGGATAATATGAACCTCCTGGGGAAATAAATAAAAGACAAGTAAAAAATCATGAGCGAAAGGCTTGGTATGATTTTAAATTCTAAAACAATATTTAATAATAAAACGGAAACAATATAGAAATAATAAACAATAAATGTTCATTTAAACGAGGAAATCTTACGATATGCTTCATATAATTTATCTCAAATTATAAATTAATACTTATTAAGTACATGGCCTAGAATGAAACACCACTAAAGTGGCCCGATTAGGGTTTTTGAGACCTACCCTTAGGTCACCCTCTACACAACTTGAACTCTGTGTGACACCATGCATTTAAAAACACAACAACCAAGAAATCTCACTCTAATTGGCTTTTGAAAACCCTTCAAACAATCCAAGGGCCAATAAAAATGAGATGCTAAATCCATTGCCAACATGAGACATCCCTTAAGCAGAAAAATCGCTTCCCCATTTTATGCAACACCACACCAACAAAATATCCAATTATAGCAACTAAAATTGTGGATCGTGGGAAATATTAGCTTTGAAGACTTAGGCAAGAAGAGATTCCAGATTATCCAAAATACGACAGGTTTTTCTTACCTACAACATGAACATACTTAAATGAGCTTTCGCTCAGCAAGTAGGAAATTAGTCTCGCAAAACATGATTAAAAATATTTTTTATAAAAATATGCATTAATATTTTATGCTTGCTTGTCAACTTGATTTATGCTTAATTACTTTAGCTATAACTTATCTTCTTACTTTGGGCTAGAGTGATGGTACCAGTTATGCGCGAGTCTTAAGAAGCTAGGGTTTGCAAGGTCCCAACGACACCAAGTTCATTCATTACTCTAACATGGAGCCTCCCCATAGATCGGAAGGTTGGTACAACACCCTTAATTTGTCTTATTGTGTGTATGCAGTATGACTTATCACTACATGGCATCACAATTTCGTAATTCATGAATCATAAATCATAATCATACTTGACATGAAGGTGCTTAAACAATATAATTTAAATATTGTATACATCACACATTGCTCATATCATCATCATCGTCATAGCATTTCGCATCATGTCATAGCATAACATATCACATTATAACATATAAAGTGTCACAAATCACTAATCATGCATTTTCATAAATTTTTTGAAAATATTTAAAATTAATTTATTTTTAAAAACTATTCATACTGTAGGTGAGATTCCTACTTACCTGGAATCTTAGCTGAATGGGTCCAGTTGTATCTCGTTGTATCCATAGTCTACGCAGCATCCTCAGCAGTGCTCCTTGGGCGACTATGGATGGCTAGGAATGATCCATGGAGACTTATTATCGCTAAAAACATCATTTTGGACCTGTTATTGTAGTATGAGTTGCTTCGATTTACGTGCAGTGAAACCGGATGATTTTTATCGGAGTGGAATTAGCTTGAACGGAAGTCACCATCGCGTTTAGAGCATCGAAATGAGTCAGGATGTTGTCTCAGATCAGCAATTGGAGGTCGGGAGCTTAGGACCTGAGGTTTGCTAGAGGCCGGCCATCTGTGGCAGCACGTGGGGCGCGTGCAACGGCTCTGGTGGATGGCGACGGCTGAAACTTCAGCTTCCTCCATTTTTACACCTCCTGAGTTGATTGGTGTGGTCAATTTGACCCAATTTGCCCTCCAACTACCCGGATCGAGGACAGGTTTCTCGGCCAAAATCGGTGGCTCTGATCTTCGTTTCTCGACAGTGGCTCAGCCAAATTGGCTTGGGCATTTCCTTCTCCATGGCTATTTGAGTCAATTGACCGTGGTGGTGCACTTCACCATCCTCAAGAACATCGAACCTGATAGGGGCAGCGGCTTGCCACGACGGGCACCGATCTCCTCTTTTTCGCGGTGCCTCTTCAAAATTGAAGGCTCAAAAAGCTTCGTCGTGGGTCTTTAAGTCGATTGAGACCGATGGTGTGTGTCACCGCTGTTGGAATGGGCAACCCCAATCCCTCTCACAGCGGCGCACGACAGGCATGTAGAACTCCAGCCACCGACGATGGTTTCCAGCAATTGTTTTGTGCATTTTGCTATTCTCAACCGTCTGAACACGATTGTCTCCTCAATTTTGTCCAACGTTGCTAGAAACGGTGAAGTCAAACTCACCTAGGCGATGGCGGTGGGTGTCTTCCGTTCTTCGACCGGCAGTGGTTGTGGCATAAAATTGATGAAGGCATTTTGAGCCTCGCCTCACTCTGAGTGCTTTGGTACCGACGGTGTACCATACCGTCACTAGAGAAGGCAGTTTCGACGACAGCCCGACTGTAATGACCGAAAAAATCCATAAATTAATAAGTATGATTAATTGAGGATTTTTCCATCATTACTAAGCTAAGTACTTGAGAAAGTATAAGTTGAGCATTTATTAACACGCAAATTTGAAGATTTTACTAGCCATAAGACCTTAGAAATAAATAATGTTGTGAATGCACAAATTTATGTGCTTTATTTATGAAACATGTAACAATGTAATGTCATGATAGTACATTAAAATAATTAAAAATAATTATTTAATGTGCTAAACTAAAAGTTTATAGTTTATTAATTTCATGCATGAGCCAAAAAGATGATGTTATTTGGCAAAAGTGAAATTTTCAATTTACTATATTGATGTGAAAAATTCCTATATGATGTCAGTTCAGTAAAAGAAACCCAGATCAATGGTAATCGTGAGCTCCATACCATAATTTAGAACATGGTGAGCATCAAGTTTAAGTGTGCAAGATTTATGACAATTTTACTACGATTGATCTTGGAATTTACGGAGATCATAAAGTAAGGTAAAAAATTTAAGGATCATTGGAAGTTCAAGAATTCCAATGTTTTGAATGTGTATAGTTAATTATCATACACATTAATAATTACGTAAAGTTCATTATTGTTGTTGTAATGACAATAATAATCATAGCCGTTGTCATAGTATTAGTGAAGAAGAAGAAGGGTGTTGATGGGGTCCACAAATGTTGATTTATTGCTAAGATGTGGACCCATAGATGGCTCTTTACAAGAAGTAGTTTGTGTTATATTCATAAAGCACGAGATTGTGCTAAGTTTGAAATTTTAAATTAAATTGACTTAGATAGTCAATTTAATTTACAAAATTTTTACAAAATTACAACTATTGTTTGATAATGAAATTTGAAGTTTACAATATGAAAATTTTTAATGAAAAGTATATGTTTTAAATTTTAAAGTTTTAAAAGTTTTAAAAAATATATATATAATAAATAATAATTATATCGAGCAAAGTTTTGAATACATAATATCATTTTAAGGATACATGCATACATATATATATATATATATATATAAATATGAAAATAGTTAATCATCGGTTTTGAAGACAAATGTATCAAAGTTTATTGTTTCAAAATTTAGTCACAAAATCCTTACAGTATGGATAAATTTATGAAAATCATTTTTATGTTGATATGAATATTTTAGTAACGCAGCAATACAATAAGAGAATTAGAAATTTATGTGATTATCTTAAAAGTGCAAATAAATTACAGTTTTTAAAAGTACAATTATGTTTACAGAAATTTAAAGTTACGGATCAGATTTGATCGAATTGATACTACATAGATCAGACTGTGTAGACAACAAAATGGCCTATAAATACATGACACAACTAAAAAAAAGGGCCAATCAAATCAGCTCCCCCTTCTCTCTCTACTTTCTCTCTCCTCAAACTCAGTCCAAGATCCGATCACCATTTTTAACACCTCCTACAACATCGGAAAGATCTCAAGAAGCTGAGTCCAACGATGTGTCGTGCCACCTACAACTCCACCGGAGGAGGCCACACGCGCCGACCAAAGTAACAGAAAAGCCCAATCTTTTTGACATGATTTCTCCGTCATCCGACCTCCGATTGACACGATCTTGGTGTCAACGAACTTAGAATGAAAAGACGAAGAGAATGGCACTGACATTATGGTACGATTCTCACCAAAAAAGCCTCGCCAGAGTTGCCCCATATCAGCCACCGCGCCACCACTCGATGCCGTCGTTCACAGTGGCGTTGAGGTACACCGTCGCTGCCATTCCGTTCAAAGGGTGATGAGGAGTAAAACCCCTCACTCAATTTCACGATCGAGTAACCGTTCGTCGAAGTTCCATCTCAGCCATCATCAAGCCACCGTCAAGAACTCGAATTTGCCATTCTGCCGCTGTGGAGCCAAATTGATGGTCCTAAAACCTTCAGAGAGGAACGGGGAACGTTTTGCCCATTTAAATTTTGAGAAATGAGCTCCGAACGATGGAGAACGACATCTCCGTCGTGCGCCACCGAGAGGGTAGGTGGGGCCGTTGATCTAAGCGGTGGTGACACACACCGCCGGTGTCAATCGACTCAGAGGCCGATGACTACCATGACCGAACTCTCAATTGCCAATTTCCATAGCGGGATGCCAGAGATTCGAGGAGCTGTCGTCGTCGTCGTGAGTCCCTCTGATTCTGCTAGGTGTGACGGTGTTGAAGAGCATCAAATGAGGAAAAATGCTCAGAATGCAATGGACTTTGAAATGCCTAAGTTGATTCGGCCGATCCATGGCCGGAGGACCACCGTCGGTGTCACCGGTTTTTCCCAAGTTTTGTTGTTTCAAATGGCATAGTTAGTGGTCACATTGTGTAAAATTGAGGCTACCATCGAACTCAAAAGGTCCAAGACTACCAATAGCTGGGATTACAACTTTTCAAGGTCATCGGAGCCGCCGTACGTGCCCCACGCGCCGTCGCGGGTGGTCAACCTCCGGCGGACCTCGGGTCCTAAGCTCCTGACCTTCGATCGACAATCCAAGACCTCCTCCTGACTCGTTTCGATGCTCTGAACGCGATGGTGACCTCCGTTCAAGCTAATTTCACTCTGATAAAAATCATCCGGTACTGATTACACATAGATCGAGACGACTTAGATTGCAGTAATATAGTCTAAAATGATGTTTTCAACAATAATAAATCTCCATGGATCATTCCTAGCCATCCACAGTGGTTCGAGGAGCATTGCTGAGGATGCAACGTAGACTGTAGATACAGCAAGATGCAATTAGACCCGCACAGCTTAGAGTCCAGGTAAGTAGAAATCTTGCCTACAGTATAAATAGTTTTAAAAATAAATTAATTTTAAATATTTTCATAAAATTTATGAAAATGCATGATCAGTGATTTATTACACTGTTATATGTTATGATGTGATATGTTATGTTATGACATGATGTAAAATACTATGATGCTGATGATATAATTAATGTGTGATGTATGCAATATATAAATTATATTATTTAATCACATTCAAGTCAAGTATGATAATGATTTACGATTCATGTATGATTATGATTTACGATTCATGAATTACGAAATTGTGATGTCATGTAGTGACAAGTCATACTGTATACACACAATGAGACAAGTTAAAGGTGTCGTACCAACCTCTCGACCCACGGGGAGACTCCATGTTAAAGAAATGAATGATCTTGGTGTCGTTGGGACCTCGCGAACCCTAACTTCCCAAGACTTGCGCGCAACTGGTACGATCACTTGGGCCCAAAGTAAGAAGATAAGTTATAGCTTAAATAATTAAGCATAAATCAAGTTGATAAGCAAGCATAAAACGCTCATACATATTTTTATTAAAATGATTTTTAATTATGTTTTGCGAGGTTAATTTCCTACTTGATGAGCAAAAGCTCATTTAAGTATGTTCATGCTGTAGGTAAGAAAAACCTGTCAGCTGCACTTGATGGGCAGTGGTGAGCGGTGGACGAATGGTGAAGATGAGAATGAATACCGCTCACGCAATGTAATATTTTTGCATTATTATTTTATGAATTTATGCATGTTTTATTTTACGAAATTTCGTATGCTTACACTTTACGAAAATTATGTGCATATGAATAAGTAAATAATTTACGTAATTATGTTTTAAAAACCAAGCTTGTGATTATGCAACCTTGGTCTAGAGGATTTTAAAGTTTAAAAATGTTGCAATAGATAATGCAACAAATGCACAAAATTTGTAAGAAAGAAAATTATAAGTTCATTTAGAATTACAAAGGATTATAGGAGTTTTACGTTATGTTAAGAAATAAATTTTACGGATATGTTTTTATGAAGTTATTATGAAAGTCTAAAAGAAAAGCTTTAAGAAATTTGTATCTTAAACTTAAAAATTAAGTTATAAGAAATTATGTTTTGTTTAGTTAAGAAGGTTGACTTTAAGAAAATAATATGATATTTTTAAGACGTTAAAATTATAAGCAAAAATATATAATAATTACTAAGAAAGTTTTAGAGAGCATTTAAATGGGATTTTATTTTAATATTTAATTTAAAATTGTCTTGAAAATAGTTTTGTAACGCCCCTATATGGGGGTTAACAGTTTTTAATGAGATAAAATAAAAATAAATAATAAAAGTAAAACCTTAAAAATAAAATTTGCCCGGGACTTAAATGAAAACTCTCAACTCAAAAATAAAAATATAAACGATAAATAAACCACAGTTTTAATGTAGCACCTTAAATTTAATAATATAAACTGTTGTCATCATCATTTTAACCCTCAACACATTATAATACAGTCACAGAAAGTAACAATTGATGCTTACATTATCATGAAGAACATTCTCAACGATTGAAGCAGTCCCAATGTAATATAGTTACATCACTTCCTCAACTATATTTCTCGTAGCCACCTCACACTTAGTGAGTCCTGAAAAGATATAAACATAAGGGTATGAGCAACACTATGCTCAGTAGAGAAAGCCATTACTCACCTTTAGGTTTTTATCATTACCACATTAAAATCTGCATGGTTAGTAAGTCACATCATATTCCAGATTATGAGGTTTATTATGATCACATCTTATGGATACCGTAGTTAATCATTACCAAGTGTCATAATTACACATTTATACAAATATTACCAATCATCATTGTTCCTAGGTATCCATGTTAAATTGAGTATCACTCAACTCATCGAAACCCAAGTGGGCGCACTTGATCACCCTATAAACATTCCAAGGGTGTTCCGGTGAGGGGACATCAAGCCCCGAGTCCTCACCAAATCGATTCCTGTACAGTGTGTTCTGGGACTTTCAACCCAAGGAAGCGTCATCGCCTTCCCCCTACTTTACCTTTTAGGGTATTCATGCCCAAGGACGTAACCGTCGCCCTTTTCATGTCTCACAATTTCTCTATATTAAATCATTATTAATAGAGTTAATTTTCCTAACCATGCTTCTCAATTTATAACATGTGTCAATTCATTATGTTCCTCGCCGTACAATACAAGACGAGTCCATGTCATAGTTTCATATGTGATACACATATAATATCAGTTCAACATAGATATATATATATTGCGGCAAAACAATCAATTTTAATTCTATAAAAACCTCACAAAAGATGAGTAATAGAATCCCTACCTTTCAAGCTTATCAACAATCTTTTAATCCTGGAATCAGTTAACGTTAGCTCCATACTCCCTTGATCCTAAGGCGTGCATAAGGACAATTAAAACTAAAGCACAACATACAACTACATTCATAAATAAATCATGTGTAAACTTATCTTACTAGTATGCCATTAAAGCTTTTATATAAATCTCTTTTGAATACCACAGTAAACAATTTTTGTCTTAACACAATATAAAATGTGAACAAGTAATCTATATGTTTTAGTCCCTAATAAGATTCATCAATCACTTAGGATAATATTGGAAAGGTTGCAAGACATTAAAGAATTAGGTGGTGAGCAAAGATGGGTTCTTGGTTCAGGTTAGTAGTTGGTATACCATAACAAACTGACAGATTTACTAGTTTCCAATACAAAAATTGAATAATTCTTTAGTATAAAAGAAAATTTATAAATGAAAGACTAAATTTGTTCATAAGATTCTAACCTCGGATTATGGTTAGTTGGAAGCTTGAAATGGCTTCAAAACAGGTTCCTTTAGTTCGGTATGACTGAAATTCTTGCTCAAATGGAGGTGATGGTGGCTGATTTTTATGGCTGCCTTGAAGAAGTTTTCTAAGTATTTTGCTTCAGCAAAGAAATGAGAAGAAGAGTGTGGGAACCGTGGAAGAGAAAGGAAGAAAAGATGAAGTCTTTGAAGAGAAGTGATAGAAACAATTATGGAGGAGACATGTTGAAGCATGTCACGGAGGAAATAAAGAAAATGAGGGTCAAGAGTAGTTGGAAAAGATATCCTTATGTCTCATCTAAAGACTTTAACACACATAATGCCAATATGACATTTTTGAGATTTATTAGAAGTTCTAAGGCTTTTTAGTAATCATACTAAATAAATATAGGAGAATTTTAGAAAACTTAAAAATAGATAAAAGTAAATATTATAAAATAAATTTAAATGAAGCAATTTTTTTTTTATACATTAAAAATTAATTTAATTACCTCAATACCCGTTAGGAGAATAACGGGTGTCACAAGTTTTATCTAAATTGAGAAATGTCTTTAAAGTAATACTTGCTAAATAATTACTCTTAAGTTTAAAAACGAAAAGTTCAAGAAAATTACTATGGTTATGTTTCAAGAAATTAATGTTATGAATTATGTAAAGGATCATGCTTTTAGAAATTATAACTATGTTAAAACGTAATGCTTATTATTACGTTATTATCACGTTTGAGAAATTTATGTTATTATGTTAGGTTTACGAAATTAAGTTTTGAGAAATGATTATTATGTCTTTTAAGGTTATATGTTAAGAATTCTTTATCAATAAGAATTCGTTTGTTATTAAGATTTGAAAAATAGTTATTACTTCCTCTAAGGTTTCATGTTAAGGATTCCACAGTAAGAATCCATTTTTAAAAAAAAATTATCCCAAATTTCTCTACCTTATTTGTAAGTAAGTTTAAGTTTATGATTATATTTAAGTTAAGTGACGGTCACGTAGGGCGGGTCATTACACCGACGATGGAAATGGGGGAACTCCGTTGAGGCTCTTCCAGTGAAAATTGTACTGTAATATTAGTGCCATTCTCTTCGTCTTTTCGATCTGAGTCCGTTGACACCAAGATCATGTCAAATGGGGGCTGGACGGCGGAGAAATCACGTCGAAAGATTAGGCTTTTCTGCCACTTTGGCCGGCGCATGTGGCCTCCTCCGACGGAGTTGTGGGTGGCACGACACACCATCATACTTGACTCCTTGAGATCTTTCAGATGGTGCGAGAGGTGTCGAAAATGGAGGCTGAATTCTTGGACTGAGTTTGAGGAGAGAGAAAGTAGAGAGAGAGGGGGGGAAATGGGCTGATCTAATTGGCCAGTTTTTTTTTTTTTTTTTGTCAAGTATTTATAGACCATTTTGTGGTCTACACAATTTAAACTGTATAGTATCGGGTAGATCAAATTTGATTCATAACTTTAAATTTCTGTAAACATAATTATACTTTTAAAAACTGTAATTTATTTGCACTCTAAAGATAATCACATAAAATTCTAATTCTCTTGTTGTATTGTTGCGTTACTGAAATATTCATATTGACATAAAAATAATTTTCATAAATTTATCCATACTATATGGATTTTATGATTTAATTTTTGAATCAGTAAACTTTGATACATTTGTCCCCAGAACCGATAATTAACTATTTTCACAACTGTATCCATATTTATACATGTGTGTATATATATATGTGTATTATTCTAAGAAAGATATTATGTATTGAAAATTTTGCTCAATATATTTATTATATATATATATCATTTATTTATCTATTTATTTATTTTTACTTTTAAGACTTTAAAATTTAAAACATATACTTTTCAACAAAATTTTTCATATTGTAGACTTCAAATTTCATTGTAAAAACAATAGTTGTAATTTTATAAACATTTTGTAAATTAAATTGACTATCTAAAAGTCAATTTAATTTAAAATTCCAAACTTAGTACAATTTAGTATTTTACGGATATAACCCAAACTATTTCTCGTAAAGTGCTATATATGGTTCCACATCTTAGCAATAGATCAACATTTGTGAATCCTATCAACGCCCTTCTTCTTCTTTACTATTACTATGACAACTGCTATTATTATTATTGTCATTACAACAATAATAATAAACTTTACGTAATTATTAATGTTTACAATAATTAACTATACACATTCAAAATATTGGAATTCTCGAACTTCCAATGATCCGTATAATTTGCTTGAAATTCTTATCTTTATGATCTTTTTAAATTTTGAGATCAATTATAGTAAAAATGTCATAAATCTTGCACTCTTAAACTTGGTGCTTACCATTTTCTAAATTATGGTATGGAGCTCATGATCACCATTGATCTGGGTTTTTTTTGCTGAACTGGTAACATATAGGAATTTCCACATAATCTTAGTAAGTTGAAAATTCTACTTTTTCGTCAATTAATCCCAATTTAAATATTTTAATTGAGATTCTTATAAAACTCACTCCTTTGGCTTGTACATGAAATCAAAAATCATAAACTTTTAGTTTAGCACATTAAATAATTATTTTAATTATTTTAATGTACTATCATAACATTACATTGTTACATGTTTCATAAATAAAACACATAAATTTATACATTTACGACATTATTTACTTTTAAGGTCTTACGGCTATTAAGAGCTTCAAATTTGAGTGTTAATAAATTTTAAACTTGTACTTTCTTAAGTACTTAGCTGAGTAATGAGAAAAAAAATCTTTAATTAATCATAGTTATTAATTCATGAATTTTTCTAGTCATTACAAGGAACGCCCTTGCACTTCTCAACAATTTTCTTGCCAATCACATACAAGTCTTTATGTTCATCCAAACTTGTATCCTTAAATGCATGTTGTTTAAATAACGTCCAACAATCATCATCCGATACTTTCTCGAGGCAATATGTTGGCACGTTTCCCAACTTGTTGGCAACATTGTCAATACGTGTCGTGACAACGATCTTGCTTCCAACTGCTCCAGATCGGACAGAACTTAGTAAGGACTCCCAATGATCATAGTTGTCGTCCCATACATCATCCAGAACAAAGAGAAACCTCTTGTCCTTCAATTCCTCCTTTAACTTACGTAGAAGTTGATAGCCGCCCTCAATTTCACATTTTTCCGAGATAATCTCTTTTATAATTTGCTTAGCTATTTTGGAAATATCAAGATTCATCAGATACAATAACCCATGATCTGATATGAAACTGATTCTTAACTCGTTCATCCTCAAATACAAGTTGAGCAACGGTGGTCTTGCCGATACCACCCATGCCCACTATGGGAATCACAGATATCTTGTCGCTACTATTGCCATCATCTGGCAACAATAGCTTAATAATTTTCTCCTTATCATCATTCCTTCCAAAAACAGAAGATTCATCTGCCAAAGGAGCAAGTACTCTTTGTGGAAGTCTACTTGTGACGCCTTCTTGTAAACCAAGGACATTTTTTTGTTCAATTACATACTTCAACCTATCAAGGATCTCCTCAATCTTACGTTCTATTGCTTCATCAAATGTATTGAAACAATTAAGAAAAGATTGGAACCTCTTTCTTCTCGATCTGCTTCTGGGTTTTGCTTTCTTGTGTTCGTACTGCAAACTTCGGTAGTCAATCTCGTCCAGCACATCTTCAGCGTCATACATGGTGTCTCTGAGCTCGAAAAGCCATTCTCTGACGTTTGGGTTCGCGAGTTGTTTTTGCTCCGCGTCATCCAGCACTTGGTTGGCTGACCAAAGCATAGTCTTCAGCTTCCTCAGCAGCCCTTCGTTCACTTTCAGTCCTCGAAAGAAGCTCCGCAGATCTTGAGAAGCCAGCTTCTCAAACAGCTTATCAAACAAAGAAGAGAGCAAAGCTCCTACAACAAGTTCAGCAGCCATGTTTCGTTGATATCGCAGCTTCAGAAGGAAAAGAAAAGAAAGGAAAGTTTGCTGAGAACTCTCTTTTGCAACTTACAAGCAGCAGGGGATAAGAAATGAATGGTTGGCGTTGTGTTTCCGAAGTATTTCTCCAACGGAGTTAAGTGAAAGAAAAAAAGTAAAAAAATAATAAAAGTAAGAGAAAATATTAAGCAAAATAGCTGGCTAGCATGTTAGGGAAACAAAAGGGGGCTATACATTAAAACAAGACAAAACAAGGGGTGTTTTGAAAAGTGTTAGAAACTGTTAGTTAAAATCATTTTTATTATAACATGTTAAAATTTTATATTATAATATTTTTGTTTATTATTGCTATAACATGTAAGAAATTTATACTATTTATAATTAAATTTATGATGAAAATATAATTCTCGTCACTCAACTAAATAGCAATACATGTCTCATCTAATCAGATACCTTTAAAAGTGAAACAAATAAATGTAGAAACAAGTTGGGTCTACAAACTAACATGTAAATTAATAAATAATGGGGGTTTCAACTAATCAGATACCTTTAAAAATAACAATAATAATAATAATAATAAAGAAATCTTTGGATCTGTCTTTTTATTTTTGTTTACAGCTCAAATTCCAAAATGAGTAAAATACATATACAATAAAAGTTCACATGTGAAGGAGGGATTTTTAAAAATGGTCTTATGGGAAAAAATTTTTGGACAAATGGTTTAAATTTTTTTGGACAGTTTTTGACATAAAAAAAAAGATTTTTTGGGCATCAAAACGGTTTCAGTTTTTTTTTTTTCATCATGTTGAGGTTCCTTATCCTGCTATCTTATTTTTTTAAAAAAAAAACTGAGACAGTTTACCTGCATAAAAAAGCATATTTTTTAATTCCAAAACAAAAGAACCATATATCCAATTAAGAATTTTTTTTGGCCCGTTCATCAAAATCTTCCCATGTGCATGTTCCCATGTTGAAGCTCGAATCGCAAGACCAATTAGAACGTGGCCAACACCACCAACGCGACATGTAGAGAAGATTATCCTATTTTAATGTACAACAACTGGCAGGAAAGGGCACCTGCTTCTCCCTCAATCTTTTATTTTATTTTATTTTATTTTGAGAGCAATACTTCACAAAGATAAAAATATACTATCCACGTGAATATTGGTACAGAAATTTTTGAAAAAATATGACATATTAGTGAAAACATCCCTAAAAATTATATATTTCATGTATATTTTTTTAATATATATATATATATATATTTACATTTTTGGATATATGGTAAACATTTAAAAAAGTACATAAATAAATAAAATTTGCATAAATACATTACATAAACTCAATATAAATCTCAATGACAATATATATACACACAAAAACTCAAGACATTATTAAAATTTCATGGTGATTTAAGCAATATTAGTGTCAGCTAATCTACAGGCGTACTAGATAATAAATGATATTATTTAGCTAAAAAATTGATAAATAAAATATAAAAATTCATCATCTACCCATATTTGTAGAATTTCTCAAAATATATGCACAATAAAAGTTCACATGTGAAGTTCGAATCAGAGTACCAATTAGAACGTGGCCAACGCGATATGTAGAGAAGATTATCCTATTTTAATGTACAACAAAGGGCAGAGAAGGGCATCTACATCTCATTCAATCTTTTATTTTATTTTATTTTATTTTATTTTGGGATCAAATACTTTATGGAGATAAAAATATACTATCCATGTGAATATTGGTAAAGAAATTTTTGAAAAATAATGATATATTAGTGAAAACATCCGAAAAATAATAGATTTCATTTATATATTTTTCATATATATTTACATTTTTTGATATACGATGGACATTTAAAAAATATACATGAATAAATAAAATTTGCATAAATACCTTACATAAATTTAATAGAAATCTCAATGACAACATATATATATATATATATATAAAACTCAAACATTATTAAAATTTCTTGGTGATTTAAACAATATTAGATGCTAAACTACAAGCATACTAGATAATAAATGATATTATTTAGCTAAAGAATCGATAAATAAATAAAAAATACATCATCTACCAATATTTATATATTTTCCCGAAAGTTTCCCCACATTTTTTACGATAGCCCTGATATTTGTAATATATATATACACACACAACAATGCAAATTGAAGAAACAATATTTGCAAAGAAGAAAAGGTTGAAATTTCATTGTTTTTCCTTCCTCAATTTTTTTTTTACAGAAATTGTAGAAAACGTCGCTTTCTCAAAACTAATTATAGTAAGTAACTTGTTTTCAAAATATTTATAGTAATTCTCAAATTTATAGTATAAATAATCTATTTACCTTTTTATTTATAGTATAAATAATTTTTATTTACACAATAAAGTAATGTATTTACCCCTTTGTTTATAATGTAAATATTTCTTATTTACTAGTAAGTTATTTATACAGTAAATCTAATATTTACTACAACTATTTTCAAAATCTGATGTTTATTTCAAAAAGTTTCATATATAAGACATTTCTATCATTCTTCTTTTTTTAATTATGAATGGCAATAAGTCTTAAGTTGAGAAAAAATGGCCCAACCTCTCTAGTTCATGCGGCAAAAAAAAAAGATAGCTTATTTACACAACTGTAAGTATAGGACTTGGTGCTCGTTGAAGAATGGTAGATGGAATAGCCAATGGTGCTCGTTGGACGGCAAACAAATGAGTAAACAAAAGAACTCTAAGGCTGAAAAATAAGTAAATAATGGGTGCCAAACTTTCAAAAAAAAAAAAAGAAAACAATAACAATTTGAGCCTATAAAACTAAATATTTAATGAGGTCCAACCAATTTCATACCATTTTTCTTCACCTAATCCTAATTTGGATAAGCTCAATGGGGGTACTTTTATAATATGCATTAAAGTGTTGAATAGGAAGAAAAGAAAACAATGGCCTAGAAGACAAAATTTCGACTGCAGTTTTTATTTTAAAAAGGTCATTGGCTTCTGTATCCTAAATATATTTGTTTGAATCATTTTAAATATTAGTATCATAACATGCTAATCTATAAGCATACTAAATAATAAATGATATTATTTAGCTAAAAAATTGATAAATAAAAAATAAAAATACATCATCTACAAATATTTATATATTTTCCCGAAAGTTTCCCAAAATATATATACAATAAAAGTTCATGTGTGAATCTCAAATCACAAGACCAATTAGACCGTGGCCGACACTACCAACGCGACATGTAGAGAAGATTATCCTATTTTAATGTACAACAAAGGCTAGGAAAGGGCATATGCTTTTCCTTCATTATTTTATTTTGTTTTATTTTGGGAGCAAATACTTCATGAAGATAAAAATATACGATCCATGTGAATATTGGTAAAGAAATTTCCAAAGAAGAATGATATATTAGTGTAAACATCTGTAAAAATTATAGATTTCATGTATATTTTTAATCTATATATATATTTACATTTTTGGATATATGATAGATATTAAAAATACATAAATAAATAAAATTTACATAAATACATTACATAAATATAAGGGAAATAATGACAATATATATGTACACATACAAAACTCAAAATATCATTAAAATTGCACGGTAATTTAAGCAATATTAGTGTCATAACATGCTAATCTATAAGCATACTAGATATAAATGATATTATTTAGCTAAAAATTGATAAATAAAAAATAAAAAATACATCATCTACCAATATTTATATATTTTCCCCAAAGTTTCCCAACACCTCTTACAACAGCCTGAAATTTGTAATATATATATACACACACATTATACAATGAAAATTGAGAAAACAATATTTGCAAAGAAAGAAAAGGTTTAAATTTAATTTTTTTCCTTCCTCTATTTTTTTACAAAAATTATAAAAAACATCACTTTCTTAAAACTAATTGTCTTAAATAACATGTTTTTAAAATATTTATAATACATGTCAAATTTATGACATAAATAATTTATTTACTATTTAGTTTATAGTATAAATAATTTTTATTTATATAATAAATAAATTATTTATTTATTTATAGTTTAAATAAAATATTTATCTATTTATTTATGATATAAATATTTTTTACTTATTAATTCGTAAGTTATTTATAATGTAAATAATTTATTTACGCTTTGATGAGATCTCAATTGCAGCTTACGCGCAGTGGAAACAAAGGAAACTGCTATTGCTTTGTGAAAGAAAAGTCGGGGCCAACAGGAAAAAGAGTGGAAGCCACTGAACAGACACAAGTGGGGGCTACCATTCTTTTTCCAGTGGTACTCACTGGGCAGCTTGTTAATTTTATCAGAGAAAAGATAAATCACTTCAGAAAAGAAAAAAAAAAAAAAAAAAAGAAGGAAAGTTTGGAGAGATCTCTTTGAAAGTCTGGGGTTGTGATACTGTTCTTTATATATTATTTTCTCCCAAATTAGCATAAATACGCTACATAACACACCCAAAAAAAAAAAAAAAAAGGACCGGTCAGCACGGAAAAGGGTGGAAGGCTCTAAAAAGAAAAGTTGATGATCCATTTTCTTTTTAATGTTGCAAGTTAAAACTCTTATCCTATAAAAGACGAAAATATGTAAAACAAAAATTTAAACAAAAACACATGTCAAATTTATAATAGTTCACCTAAAAAATAAAAGCTACATTAATTTTTAACCGTTATAAAATAATTCACTATAATAACAAAAGAGCTTATAAGAAAAAAATTACACACACTTTCTCTAAAATTCTTTCTAGCTTGTCAGCTCTATATTTTCTAAGTTGCAAAAATAAATAAATAAGCCTTACTATCCAAATTTATAGATTTATAGGACATAGGAGATGAAAAAAGAACAAAGTGTCCTCGTGTTTAGCCTCGGAAGCACACGGCCACGCCCTTCAATTGGTGCGGCCGTGTGTGTTTGGCTTCGCGCCAAATTTTGGCCTTACTAGGCGTTGCGTTGCAGTGCGAGTTTCCTGGTGATAATTTAAAAGCACAAATTAGACTCCATATTTTACAACATTTTATCCATTCAAAAATTGAAGAGTACTTAAAAAAAATTTTATTACAAGTCAAATTATTATTTTGCCCTCACCAACAAACTTAATAAATATTAATTAATCAATGGATTATTAATTATTTGATCATTTATTTTGTTTTTTCCCCTATCATACCCTAATCAATAAAAGGAAAGCAATTTCCTTTTTCTCATCATAAATTTTTCTTTCCCCTTTCTTTTTCGTCTGCCGCTGACAAATGGCAACATAAAAGAAGGTAAGGCTAAACGAAAAAAAAAAAAAAAAAAAGGTTGAAAAGTATGCTGCGGACCAAATCAAACAACATCGCATTAAAGATTGAAAGAAAGAGCCTGGAAGGGAACATCACTGCAACATCTCCTTTAAGTTTCACAACTATCTCATAAATGGCAACCATGTCAATCAGCAATTTGCTAACTGTTTAAAATGGACAGTCGGAATATTATTGCAACAAGTTGATCAACACCAAAGAATTAAAAAGAAAAACAAATTGATCTACTCCATATCAAGGTTGAAACTAAGAAACTTGTTACAACTTACATGAGTCAAAAAAAAAAAATATTGGCTTAATTTGATTAAATAAATTAAATCTATGTAAGAGACTTTGTAATATGTTTCTTAAATATGAAAAGAAAAACATACATTTTTTGGAATTTTGGAATTAGTGTCTACCATCGTGAAAACTTAAAGCTACGGAGTTAAAATTTAGAAAAAGATATATTTGGAATAGAGACCCTAACGCCTCAGTGCTAGGTGCTCCAGAGATGCCATAGCGCTTGGTGCTCTAGAGGCTAGCGCTGTGGCACCCACTTGGCAAGTGCACCAAATACCATGTTATGAATTTGTGTCTTTAAAGTTATTCTAAACCGATATATTAATTGATTGCATATTTTCATACAAACATAAATATTTATTAGCAACAAAATCTGTTACACTGGTTGTATTACTTCAAGAAAGGAAGGACAAGCCTAGGCAGTGAATAAGAAGCTACATTACTTCACAAAAAAAAAAAAAAAAATTACAAGCGTGTACTAGTTTTCAGAAATTACAGACCTTGGCTAGCAAGACAAACGACAACAAATACAGCTCGAATGATATCGTTTAAAAAAAACTTTATTCGTTTTCTTTCTTTATTTTTTTTTCTTTTTAACACTTCAAATTTCCCTACCTCATGCCCCTAAAACGCCCTTTAGTAATCTTCACGATTTGATCTACTTTTGGTTATTAAACAATGCCATGTCACCTTTAGGAAATGATTTAGATTTTGTGAGAGAATTTTCCCCTAGTATAAAAATGGGGGCCTATAAAAGAAATCAAGATCTATTGTTTTATTTTTCTGTACTCTTAGTTGCCTCTCTTAGTAAAATTATGACACCTAGAAGAATTGCACAACTAATTTTGATATCTATATCCTATTTATGTGCCTAAGTTGTTAAATTTGAATGATACGTTGAATAAATATTAGAGGGACAGTCAAGGGGATAGGAAAATGGGACAGCAGATCTTGACTCTTGTAAAATACAGAGTTATCAAACGTAATAACATAAATGTTTGTACATTATATATAATAATATATATTTTTAAATAGGATAATTACATAGTTATACCGCCTAGTTTTAACTATTTTTCAATCAATTCCTTTGTTTTAAAAGCTAAAAAGATATCCATTAAATTTAAAAACCTTGTTTCAATTTCATCCTTATAAATAGATAAAATTAAGCAAAAGGATATAATTACCTTTAAACAGTTATGAAAAGTATTTATAGATTTAAAAACATAAAAACTCCTAAAATAAAGCATCAATTTTTTTTAAAAAAAAAGAACGTAAGTTTTACAGCTTTTTGAATATTGAAATATTTTTTAATAAAATTTTTCAAGAAGAAAAATATATTTTAGAAACAAATTCAGCCAAATTAAGAATATTTTTGTCCTATCTTCATATTTTTTTTGTCCAAAAAGTCTTTAGGGATACAATCGAAACAATTATATCAAATTCAAAGGATACATCTATGGTTTTTTAACAGAGGGAGAGATTGAGAAATAATAAAAACAATGAAGTATACTTATACAGTTGACCCTTTTAAATATATATAGATATATTTACATATGTTGGCAAAGTCTCAAATGTGACACCTAAACCAGTTAAGAACTTGTAATATTTACTGTTTATTATTGTAATATCATTCATGCGTTCGTGTTACACTCAACGTTGTAAGTGTTGCATGAAAGTAAACTAAAAATTACATGCACATTGTAACGATGTTACAATTGGAAAAGAAAAATATTAAAAGTGACTCACTAAAGATATTTCATATATGTATTATTATTTAGGCACCCTTTACCATTTGGAGGTTCGGACCGTCCGGAGCTAATGTGGCAAGGGTTTTGTAAAGCAGGATTGATATTTTCTTTTTTATCTTTTCTTTGCTTATAATGTCTGGTTTTTTTATTGTATGTTTTGTTTTGTTGACCTGGAATTGGCTGTTAAAGAATGGGATGACCAGGTGTTCTTGTAAATAATATGAATATTTTATTTTTGTGTTCATGACCGCACGAAATAAGTGGAAATTGCATGACACTTCGTCAAAGAGAAGATTGATTGTGGAGCTATTTGCATGCCTTTTGTCCCTACCATGCAACAAATAGTTGATATTCTCACCAAGGGGTTGTTTAGGCCGAATTTTGAGCTTCTTGTAAGCAAATTGTACATGATTGATATCTATGCACCAACTTGAGGAGGCGTGTTGGATTTGTTGGAGCTAATAAGGCTATTATAGGATTGTGAAACATGTGCATTAATTATAGTCGTAGGAAATTGACTACTTTGTTGCATAGTTAGACTTTTAGTTACCTAATGTTAGGCTGTCTAAATTAGGTATAGAGTCAATTAGGAAATTCCACTAGGATTTGTTTTCCCATTATCTATGTAACACTATATAATGCCATGTACAATCCATCTAATGACAATAGAGATAATTTTTCTCTGAGAAACTACAGTTATCTTGGCATATACTTAAATGTATAAGCAAAAATGATTCATTTGGCCAAAGATATGGTTACAATGAAGAAGAATATACAATTTCTTGCAAAAGAATAGTCCTAGGTTCTTTACCCGACTCAAGAAAAACGAAAGCAAAATCCAATATTCACTAGATTTAAAAAAAGAACATTGCAATAAATCCTTATTGTTCAATGTAGTATCTACCTTTGTAACTTTCTGCTCATCAGCTTGTCCAATGCAGTATCATGATTCCAGGAACTTGGTAGCCCAACTTTGAATTTTGTGTCCGTATTGCAAGTTGTTGTGGATGCATATATGCCCAAAGGCAAGACCGTGTTTAATTGCAGATTATATTCGAACTTTGGAACACCACTTCTGTTGAATAATTTAAGCGGAGGATAACATTACGAAGCAATGAAATTAAAGTGAGACGTTATTTGAGCACATGTATAATAATGCTTTCTAAAGAGCCTGTTAATTAAACAATAACAAATATTACCTTCCAAACACAATATAACTTTGTATCGTAGGAGATGTGGAAACAATGGATCAAGAGTATCGGCGCCATACGATGAAGAAGCATGTACAGGATATGCATGGATGACCAGGGACGTTATCTTCTGAGCAATCACAAAACCACGCAGCGAGGCATACAAGTTCTTACAGATTCTTCTAAAAGAATATCCAAATCCTCCCTCAAGAAATTACCACCGTCTTTGAAATAGCATAAGCAAGACCTTGGTGTTGTCCCTAATAAGACCTTAGTTTAGACAACTGGGAGCTTCAAAGCTCACCTGCTTAAACATAAACTAGATCAATTAAAAAAAAAAGAAAAGAAAACAAAATAAGAAAACAAAAACTATATATTTGATAAGAAAGTGCACCTTATATTTAATAAATTTAATGTTCTAATTCAAAAATTTACTTTCCTGTTACAAATGTAGAACGCTAGCATAGAGGGAGCACATTAGGACCTCAAGCACACATCTAAATATTGACTTCTGAAGAACAGAACAAAAGCAACTCTTTTCAATTTTTTAGTTATTGATGGACAACAAAATGCAGCTCTTTTAAATATTTTTTTTTTCAAATGATAAGTTAAAGCAAATTTTTTTTTAACGTTTCAGATGTACAAATTTGGAGTCAAACAGTACAGATATAGTTTCATATATATAAGTAAAATGGAGGAGAGAAAAAAAATAAATAAAAAAGTAGGAGAATACACATGATGAATTGTAACGAAACAAACTTCTTGTTCAAAACCAAGAGAAAATTGAAAAACGAAATTACCTGGGAATCCCTACACTCAGTCACGATCAATACGTACGTTCGGAATGTGGGAAATCTTATGCCAATCTTGGCCCGTCCCCCTTTGACACCGTGGATTCAACAAAGGACACTTACAGATAACCAAAGAAGAAAGAGACAAGGGCAGCCCCTTTTCCGGCAAGCACTCCAGATTTTCAAAATAACAAATTCGCAAAGATTCAAGGGAGTTGAGGTGTTGAAAGCCCAAGCGATTCAGGTCTCTAAGGTTAGGAAAACCCTCAATCCAGAGAGATGTAAGAGAAGTGGGCAGTCCCTCTTCTAGCAAGCTCTGGAGCCCTTCCGAATGTCGAATATCCAGTCTTTTAAGAGAGATGAGGTGTTGTAAGCCTCGCTTCCCAGTATTCTCTTCTTCTTCTAGTGAGTTGGAGTTGTTATACTGGAGATTCTTGCAAAGCGAAATTTCCAACCTTTCAAGGGTGATTAGGTGTCGAAAGGAGCCCCTGCCTATGTCTTCAAGGCTTTCAAGGGATCTGATCTCAAGAGAAGTAAGAGACGTGGGTAGCCCGTTTTCTGACAAGCGCCGAACATTAATACAATCATAAATTTGCAACTTTTTAAGGGAGGTGAGGTGGCCAAGGCCCTTTCCAAGGTCTTCTATTTTTGAAAGTGCATTTAATGTGAGAGAAGTAAGAGATGTGGGCAGCATCTCTCCCGAAACGCTCTGGAGCTCTTCGCAATCTTCAATTATCAACTCTTCAAGACTAGGAAAACATCCACCATCTTCATGGACTTCAGGAAATGACCACTCTTGCCACCCTTCCATATCTTTAAATTCTAGAGATTTTAAAGACCTAAATGGCTTTATATTGGAAGAACCACCATCATGGTAAAATTCAACACCTATTCTTTCCACACGAGGACAACTATTAATTTCAAGAGCTTGGAGAGAAGGAAGTTCACCAAGAGAAGGCAACTTACAAAGGTTGTGACAACAGTATAGGCGTACGACAACCATTTTAGTATATGAACGGTTACCTAGCCATTTGAAGAAAGCTTCACCTCTGTAACCACTTATAGAAAGCCGTTCCAAATTTGTGTGAGGTTGAAGTGCATCGAGTACTTCTATATCTTTCTTTGAATTATCAATACCATCATCAGTGCTCCAGCAGTAGAGTAGCTCCTTGAGATACCCCTTATCCTTTAAATTAGCCTCCCTAGCATCTTCAACATCAACGTTTTCAAGCTTCAAGAGTTTAAAATGTCCAGATAGATGATGCAACCCACTCAACTCTTTAATGTTAGAGCCACCAGTTTTGCACAAAACAAAATAATTTAGTGTCTGCAAGTCTTCCAGATTGCGCATGTTAGGCGGCATCTTCTTAAGGGGTACACCTTCGATATCAAGATGGCGCAACTTGACTAGGTTTCCCATTTCAGTTGGCAACCGAGTCAGTTCATGGCACCCTGATAATCGCAGTGTCAGCAAATTGTATAGACTACAAAGTGTATTAGGTATCTTTTCAATAGTACTATATGAAAAATCCAAGTGCCTCATATGCTTCAAATTTCCAATCGAATGAGGCAGCACTCTAAAATTAACAGATAGAGAAAGGGCTCTTAAGCGTCCTCCTACTGACAACAATAGCTCCAGTTCCTGCCTTCCAGTACACGATCTATAAAAGTGCGATGATAATTGTAAGTAACTGCGGATGCTCTTAGCTGCAGATAAACCTTCAAAACTCTCTAAACCATCAGCAGAATATGAAAAATAGCGAGTCTTTTCAGGAAATTTGACTTTGTCTTCGCCGGCCAACCTATAAGAAAATTCACCCGATACAAACACTGCTAAATCATGTGTGAGGTCATGCATTAAGATAGTTGACTTATTCGTACTCAATGGTTGGAACAATGACCTTGATATCAGATCCTGGAAATATGCTTTCCCCACATCCTCGATTTTCACCCCACTCTTTAATTGCAAAAGACCTTCCGCCATCCATAGCAATATTATTTCTTCTTTTTTGTGTTCGTTCATTTCATAATCCTTGGGAAATATCGAACAATATGCAAAGCATCGCTTCAGATGAGAAGGAAGATAATGATAGCTCAACCACAGAGAAGGCAAAATGTTGTTATCCTGTAGCTCCCATATGTCGTCGTGCAGTATCCTTTTCCATTCCCCTGGATCTGTCATCGAGCGTAGGAGACCAGCTAGAGACTTGATAGCTAAAGGAAGACCCTTGCACTTCTTAACAATTTCCTTGCCAATTACATACAAGTCTTTATGTTCGTCCAAACTTGTATTCTTAAATGCATGCTGTTTAAATAACGTCCAACAATCATCTTCAGATACTGTCCCGAGGCGATATGTTGTCACATTTCCCAACTTGTTTGCAACATTGTCAATACGTGTCGTGACAATGATCTTGCTTCCAACTGCTCCAGATCGGACAGAACTTAGTAAGGGCTCCCAATGATCATAGTTGTCGTCCCATACATCATCCAGAACAAAGAGAAACCTCTTGTCCTTCAATTCCTCCTTTAACTTACGTAGAAGTTGATAGCCGCCCTCAATTTCACATTTTTTCGAGATAATCTCTTCTAGAATTTGCTTAACTATTTTGGAAATATCAGATTCATCAGATACAATAACCCATGATCTGATCTCAAACTGATTCTTAACTCGTTCATCCTCAAATACGAGTTGAGCAAGGGTGGTCTTGCCGATACCACCCATGCCCACTATGGGAATCACAGATATCTTGTCGCTACTATTGCCATCATCTGGCAACAATAGCTGAATAATTTTCTCCTTATCATCATTCCTTCCAAAAACAGAAGATTCATCTGCCGAAGGAGCAAGTAACCTTTGTGGAAGTCCACTCGTGACGCCTTCTTGTAAACGGAGGACATTTTTTTGTTCAATTATATACTTCAACCTATCAAGGATCTCCTCAATCTTACATTCTATTGCTTCATCAAATGTATTGAAACAATTAAGAAAAGATTGGAACCTCTTTCTTATCGATCTGCTTCTGGGTTTTGCTTTCTTGTGTTCGTACTGCAAACTTCGGTAGTCAATCTCGTCCAGCACATCTTCAGCGTCATAAATAGTGTCTCTGAGCTCGAAAAGCCATTCTCTGACGTTTGGGTTCGTGAGTTGTTTTTGCTCTGCGTCATCCAGCACTTGGTTGGCTGACCAAAGCATAGTCTTCAGCTTCCTCAGCAGCCCTTCGTTCACTTTCAGTCCACGAAAGAAGCTCCGCAGATCTCGAGAAGCCAGCTTCTTAAACAGCTTATCAAACAAAGAAGAGAGCAAAGCTCCTACAACAAGTTCAGCAGCCATGTTTCGTTGATATCGCAGCTTCAGAAGGAAAAGAAAAGAAAGGAAAGTTTGCTGAGAACTCTCTTTTGCAACTTACAAGCAGCAGGGGATAAGAAATGAATGGTTGGCGTTGTGTTTCCGAAGTATTTCTCCAACGGAGTTAAGTGAAAGAAAAAAAGAAAAAAAATAATAAAAGTAAGAGAAAAATATTAAGCAAAATAGCTGGCTAGCATGTTAGGGAAACAAAAGGGGGTCATACATTAAAACAAGACAAAATAAGGGGTGTTTGGAAAAGTGTTAGGAACCGTTAGTTAAAATTATTTTTATTATAACATGTTAAAACTTTACATTATAGTATTTTTGTTTATTATTACTATAATATGTAAGAAATTTATACTATTTATAATTAAATTTATGATGAAAATATGATTCTCACCGATCAATTAAATAGCAATACATGTCTCATCTAATCAGATACCTTTAAAAGTGAAACAAATAAATGTAGAAACAAGTTGGGTCTACAAGCTAACATGTAAGTTAATAAATAATGGAGGTTTCAACTAATCAGATACCTTTAAAAACAACAATAATAATAAAGAAATCTTTGGATCTGTCTTTTTATTTTGGTTTACAGCTCAAATTCCAAAATGAGTAAAATACATATACTATAAAAGTTCACATGTGAAGCTCGAATCGCAAGACCAATTAGAACGTGGCCAACACTACCAACGCTACACGTAGAGAAGATTATTCTATTTTAATGTACAACAAAGGGCAGGAAAGGGCATCTGCATCTCCTTCAATCTTTTATTTTATTTTGGGAGCAAATACTTCATGAAGATAAAAATATACAATCATGTGAATATTGGTAAAGAAATTTTTGAAAAATAACGATATATTAGTGAAAACATTGTAAAAATTATAGATTTCATTTATATTTTTTAATATATATTTACATTTTTTGATATACGATAGACATTTAAAAAACATACATAAATAAATAAAATTTGCATAAATGCATTGCATAAATTCAATAGAAATTTCAATGATAACACGCATATATATATATATATACACACACACAAGACTCAAAACATTATTAAAATTTCATGGTGATTTAAACAATATTAGGTGCAAATCTACAAGCACACTAGATAATAAATGATATTATTTAGCTAAAAAATTGATAAATAAAAAATAAAAATACATCATCTACCAATATTTATATATTTTCCCAAAAAGTCTCCCAACACTTTTTACGATAGCCCTGATATTTGTAATATATACACACACAACAATGAAAATTTAAGAAACAATATTTGCAAAGAAGAAAAGGTTGAAATTTCATTTTTTTCCTTCCTCAATTTTTTTTTTTACAGAAATTGTAGAAAACGTCGCTTTCTCAAAACTAATTATAGTAAATAACTTGTTTTCAAAATATTTATAGTAATTCTCAAATTTATAGTATAAATAATCTATTTACCTTTTTCTTTATAGTATAAATAATTTTTATTTACACAATAAAGTAATGTATTTACCTTTTTGTTTATAATGTAAATATTTCTTATTTACTAGTAAGTTATTTATACTATAAATTTGACATTTACTACAACTATTTTCAAAATTTGATATTTACTTCAAAAAGTTTCAAAAATCAGACATTTCTATCCTTCTTCTGTTTTTCATTATGAATAGCAATAAGTCGTAAGTTGAGAAAAAAAAATGGCCCAACCTCTCTAGTTCATGCGGGAAAAAAAAAAGGCTTATTTACATAACTGTAATTATAGGACTTTGCTCTTTGAAAAATGGTAGATGGAAAATGGTGCTCGTTGGACGGCAAACAAATGAGTAAACAAAAGAACTCTAAGGTTGAAAAATGAGTAAATAAAAGGGTGCCAAACTTTTTTTTTTTAAAATTGAAAACAATTACAATTTGAGCCTATAAACTAAATATTTACTGAGGTTCACGTAATCTCATACCATTTTTCTTCACCTAATCCCAATTAGGATAAGCTCAATAGGAGATGCAACCAAATGAGGAGGTACTTTTATAATATGCATTAAAGTGGTTGAATAGGAAGAAAAGAAAACAATGACCCAGAAGACAAAATTTCGACTACAGTTTTTATTTTAAAAAGGTCATTGGTCTCTTTATCCTAAATATATTTGCTTGAATCATTTAAAATATTAGTATCATAACATGCTAATCTATAAGCATACTAGATAATAAATGATATTATTTAGCTAAAAAAATTGATAAATAAAAAATAAAAATACATCAATTACAAATATTTATATATTTTCCTGAAAGTTTCCCAAAATATATATACAATAAAAGTTCACATGTGAATTTCGAATCACAAGACCAATTAGAACGTGGCCTACACTACCAACGCGACATGTAGAGAAGATTATCCTATTTTAATGTTCAACAAAGGGTAGGAAAGGGCATATGCTTTTCCTTCATTATTTTATTTTGTTTTATTTTGGGAGCAAATACTTCATGAAGATAAAAATATACGATCCATGTGAAAATTGGTAAAGAAATTTCCAAAGAAGAATGATATATTAGTGAAAACATCCTGTAAAAATTATAGATTTCATGTATATTTTTAATATATATATATATTTACATTTTTGGATATAGGATTGACATTAAAAAAATACATAAATAAATAAAATTTGCATAAAGACATTACATAAATATAAGAAAAATAATGACAATATATATATATATATATACAAAACTCAAAACATTATTAAAATTTCACGGTGATTTAAGCAACATTAGTGTTATAACATGCTAATCTACAAGCATACTAGATAAGAAATGATATTATTTAGCTAAAAATTTGATAAATAAAACGTAAAAATACATCATGTACCAATATTTACATATTTTCCCAAAAGTTTCCCAACACTTTTTACGACAGCCTTGATATTTGTAATATATATACACACACATTCTACAATGAAAATTGAAGAAACAATATTTACGAAGAAAGAAAAGGTTTAAATTTAATTTTTTTCCTTTCTCTATTTTTTGACAAAAATTGTAAAAAACGTCACTTTCATAAAACTAATTATAGTAAATAACATATTTTTAAAATATTTATAATAAATGTTAAATTTATAACATAAATAATTTATTTATTTTTTTGTTTATTTATTTATAGTTCAAATAAAATATTTATTTATTTATTTATAATATAAATATTTCTTACTTATTAATTCGTAAGTTATTTATAATGTAGATAATTTATTTACGCTTTGATGAGATCTCTATTGCAGCTTACGCGCAGGGGACACAAAGGAAACTGCTATTGCTCTGTGAAAGAAAAGTCGGGGTCAATAGGAAAAAGGGTGGAAGGCACTAAACAGACACAAGTGGGGGCTACCATTCTTTTTCCAATGGTACTCACTAGACAGCTTGTTAATTTCATCAGAGAAAAGATAAATCACTTCAGAAAAAAAAAAAAAAAAAAAAAAGGAAAGTTTGGAGAGATCTCTGTGAAAGTCTGGGGTTGTGATTCTGTTCTTTATATATTATTTTCTCCCAAATTAGCATAAATACGCTACATAACACACCCAAAAAAATAACATACCGGTCAGCACGAAAAAGGATGGAAGGCCCTAAAAAGAAAAGTTGATGATCCATTTTCTTTTTAATGTAGTAAATTAAAAGCCTAATTTTATAAAAAATGAAAATATACGAAACAAATATTTAAACAAGAACACATATAATATTTATCATAGTTTGCCCAAAAAATAAAAACTACGTTAATTTTTAACCGTTATAAAATAATTTACTGTAATAACAAAGGAGCTTATAAAAAAAAAATTACACACTTTCTCTGTAAAATTCTTTCTAGCTTGTCAGCTCTATATTTTCTAAGTTGCAAAAATAAATAAATAAGCCTTACTATCCTAATTTATAGATTGATAGGACATAGGAAATGAAAAAAGAACAAAATGTCCTCGTGTTTAGCCTCAGAAGCAAACGGCCACACCCTTCAATTGGTGCGGCCGTGTGTGTTTGGCTTCGCGCCAAATTTTGGCCTTACTAGGCGTTGCGTTGCAGTGCGAGTTTCATAATAATAATTCGAAAGCATAGACTCCATATTTTATAATATTTTATCTATTCAAAAATTGAAAAATACTTAAAAAAAATTTTATTACAAGTCAAATTATTATTTTGCCCTCACCAACAAACTTAATAAATATTAATTAATCAATGGATTATTAATTATTTAATCATTTATTTTATTTTTTCCCCTATCACCCTAATCAATAAAAGGAAAGCAATTTCCTTTTTCTCTTCATAAATTTTTCTTTATTTTTTTTCTGTCTCTCTCTCCCCTTTCTTTTTCGTCTGCCGCTGACAAATGGCAACATAAAAGAAGATAAGGCTAAACGAAAAAAAAAAAAAAAAAAAATTGAAAAGTATGCTGCCGACCAAATCAAACAACATCGCATTAAAGATTGAAAGAAAGAGCGTGGAAGGGAACATCACTGCAACATCTCCTTTAAGTTTCACAACTATCTCATAAATGATAACCATGTCAATCAGCAATTTGCTAACTGTTTAAAATGGACAGTCAGAATATTATTGCAACGAGTTGATCTACACCAAAAAAATTAAAAAGAAAAACAAATTGATCTACTCCATATCAAGGTTGAAACTAAGAAACTTGTTACAACTTACATGAGTCAAAAAAAAAAAATATTGGCTTAATTTGATTAAATAAATTAAATCAATGTAAGAGATATTGTAATATATTTTTCAAATGTGATAAGAAAAACATACATTTTTTGGTATTTTAGAATTAGCGTCTATCATCGTAAAAACTTGAGGCCACGGAGCTAAAATTTAGAAAAAAATATCTCTGGAATAGAGACTCCAACGCCTCAGTACTAAGTGCTCCAGAGGTGCTACAGCACTTGGTGCTCCAGAGGCTAGCGCTATGGCACCCACTTGGCAAGTGCACCAAATACTGTGTTAAGAATTTGTGTCTTTAAAGTTATTCTAAACCGATATATTAATTGATTGCATATTTTCATACAAACATAAATATTTATTAGCAACAAAATCTGTTACACTGGTTGTATTACTTCAAGAAAGGAAGGACAAGCCTAGGCAGTGAATAAGAAGCTACATTACTTCACAAAAAAAAAAAAAAAAAAATTACAAGCGTGTACTAGTTTTCAGAAATTACAGACCTTGGCTAGCAAGACAAACGACAACAAATACAGCTCGAATGATATCGTTTAAAAAAAACTTTATTCGTTTTCTTTCTTTATTTTTTTTTCTTTTTAACACTTCAAATTTCCCTACCTCATGCCCCTAAAACACCCTTTAGTAATCTTCACAATTTGATCTACTTTTGGTTATTAAACAACGCCATGTCACCTTTAGGAAATGATTTAGATTTTGTGAGAGAATTTTCCCCTAACATATAAACAGGGGCCTGTCAAAAGAATCAAGATCTATTGTTTTATTTTTCTGTACTCTTAGTTGCCTCTCTTAGTAAAATTATGACACCTAGAAGAATTGCACAACTAATTTTGATATCTATATCCTATTTATGTGCCTAAGTTGTTAAATTTGAATGATACGTTGAATAAATATTAGAGGGACAGTCAAGGGGATAGGAAAATGGGACAGCAGATCTTGACTCTTGTAAAATACAGAGTTATCAAACGTAATAACATATATGTTTGTACATTATATATAATAATATATATTTTTTAAATAGGGTTAATTACATAGTTAGACCACCTAGTTTTTAACTATTTCTCAATCAATTTTTCTGTTCTTAAAAACTATAAAGATATCCATTAAATTTAAAAAACTTGTTTTAATTTCATCTGTGAAAATAAATAAAATTAGGCAAAAGGATATAATTACCTTTAAACAGTTTTGAAAAATATTTATAGATTTAAAAACATAAACTCCTAAAATAAAGCATCAAATTTTTTTTAAAAAAAAAGAACATAAGTTTTACGGCTTTTTGAATGTTGAAATATTTTTTAATAAAATTTCTTAAAAAGAAAAATATATTTTAGAAACAAATTCAGCTTAATTAAGGATATCTTTGTCCTATCTCCATATTTTTTTTGTCCAAAAAGTCTTGAGAGATAAAATTGAAATATTTTTCACAAATTCAAAGGATACATCTATGGTTTTTTTAACAGAGGGATAGATTGATAAATAATAAAAACAATGAGGTATACTTATATAATTGACTCTTTTAAATATACATAGATATATTTATATTCGTCGGCAAAGTCTCAAATATGACACCTAAACCAGCTACGAACTTGTAATATTTACTGTTTATCATTGTAATATCATTCATGCGTTCGTGTTACACTCAACGTCGTAAGTGTTGCATGAAAGTAAACTAAAAATTACATGACCACTGTAACGATGTTACAATTGGAAAAGAAAAATGTTAAAAGTGCCTCACTAAAGATATTTCATATATGTATTATTATTTAGGCATCCTTTACCATCTGGAGGTTCGGACCGTCCGGAACTGACGTAGCAGGGGTTTTGTAAAGCAGGATTGATATTTCCTTTTTTTATCTTTTCTTTGCTTATAATGCCTGGTTTTTTATTGTATGCTTTGTTTTGTTGACCTGGAATTGGCTGTTAAAGAATGGGATGACCAGATGTTCTTGTAAATAATATGAATATTTTATTTTTGTGTTCATGACCGCACGAAATAAGTGGAAATTGCAAGACACTTCATCAAAGAGAAGATTGATTGTGGAGCTATTTGCATGCCTTTTGTCCCTACTATGCAACAAATAGTTGATATTCTCACCAAGGGGTTGTTTAGGCCTAATTTTGAGCTTCTTTTAAGCAA
Organism: Artocarpus heterophyllus; assembly: GCA_025403435.1. Lineage (NCBI taxonomy): Eukaryota > Viridiplantae > Streptophyta > Magnoliopsida > Rosales > Moraceae > Artocarpus > Artocarpus heterophyllus. The sequence goes on from CM046347.1 coordinate 27,071,656, forward strand.
ATTGTGCATGATTGATATCTATGCACCAACTTGAGGGGGCATGTTGGATTTGTTGGAGCTAATAAGGCTATTATAGGATTGTGAAACATGTGCATTAATTATAGTCGTAGGAAATTGACTACTTTGTTGCATAGTTAGACTTTTAGTTACCTAATGTTAGGCTGTCTAAATTAGATATAGAGTCAATTAGGAAATTCCACTAGGATTTGTTTTCCCATTATCTATGTAACACTATATAATGCCATGTACAATCCATCTAATGACAATAGAGATAATTTTTCTCTGAGAAACTACAGTTATCTTGGCATATACTTAAATGTATAAGCAAAAATGATTCATTTGGCCAAAGATATGGTTACAATGAAGAAGAATATACAATTTCTTGCAAAAGAATAGTCCTAGGTTCTTTACCCGACTCAAGAAAAACGAAAGCAAAATCCAATATTCACTAGATTTAAAAAAAGAACATTGCAATAAATCCTTATTGTTCAATGTAGTATCTACCTTTGTAACTTTCTGCTCATCAGCTTGTCCAATGCAGTATCATGATTCCAGGAACTTGGTAGCCCAACTTTGAATTTTGTGTCCGTATTGCAAGTTGTTGTGGATGCATATATGCCCAAAGGCAAGACCGTGTTTAATTGCAGATTATATTCGAACTTTGGAACACCACTTCTGTTGAATAATTTAAGCGGAGGATAACATTACGAAGCAATGAAATTAAAGTGAGACGTTATTTGAGCACATGTATAATAATGCTTTCTAAAGAGCCTGTTAATTAAACAATAACAAATATTACCTTCCAAACACAATATAACTTTGTATCGTAGGAGATGTGGAAACAATGGATCAAGAGTATCGGCGCCATACGATGAAGAAGCATGTACAGGATATGCATGGATGACCAGGGACGTTATCTTCTGAGCAATCACAAAACCACGCAGCGAGGCATACAAGTTCTTACAGATTCTTCTAAAAGAATATCCAAATCCTCCCTCAAGAAATTACCACCGTCTTTGAAATAGCATAAGCAAGACCTTGGTGTTGTCCCTAATAAGACCTTAGTTTAGACAACTGGGAGCTTCAAAGCTCACCTGCTTAAACATAAACTAGATCAATTAAAAAAAAAAGAAAAGAAAACAAAATAAGAAAACAAAAACTATATATTTGATAAGAAAGTGCACCTTATATTTAATAAATTTAATGTTCTAATTCAAAAATTTACTTTCCTGTTACAAATGTAGAACGCTAGCATAGAGGGAGCACATTAGGACCTCAAGCACACATCTAAATATTGACTTCTGAAGAACAGAACAAAAGCAACTCTTTTCAATTTTTTAGTTATTGATGGACAACAAAATGCAGCTCTTTTAAATATTTTTTTTTTCAAATGATAAGTTAAAGCAAATTTTTTTTTAACGTTTCAGATGTACAAATTTGGAGTCAAACAGTACAGATATAGTTTCATATATATAAGTAAAATGGAGGAGAGAAAAAAAATAAATAAAAAAGTAGGAGAATACACATGATGAATTGTAACGAAACAAACTTCTTGTTCAAAACCAAGAGAAAATTGAAAAACGAAATTACCTGGGAATCCCTACACTCAGTCACGATCAATACGTACGTTCGGAATGTGGGAAATCTTATGCCAATCTTGGCCCGTCCCCCTTTGACACCGTGGATTCAACAAAGGACACTTACAGATAACCAAAGAAGAAAGAGACAAGGGCAGCCCCTTTTCCGGCAAGCACTCCAGATTTTCAAAATAACAAATTCGCAAAGATTCAAGGGAGTTGAGGTGTTGAAAGCCCAAGCGATTCAGGTCTCTAAGGTTAGGAAAACCCTCAATCCAGAGAGATGTAAGAGAAGTGGGCAGTCCCTCTTCTAGCAAGCTCTGGAGCCCTTCCGAATGTCGAATATCCAGTCTTTTAAGAGAGATGAGGTGTTGTAAGCCTCGCTTCCCAGTATTCTCTTCTTCTTCTAGTGAGTTGGAGTTGTTATACTGGAGATTCTTGCAAAGCGAAATTTCCAACCTTTCAAGGGTGATTAGGTGTCGAAAGGAGCCCCTGCCTATGTCTTCAAGGCTTTCAAGGGATCTGATCTCAAGAGAAGTAAGAGACGTGGGTAGCCCGTTTTCTGACAAGCGCCGAACATTAATACAATCATAAATTTGCAACTTTTTAAGGGAGGTGAGGTGGCCAAGGCCCTTTCCAAGGTCTTCTATTTTTGAAAGTGCATTTAATGTGAGAGAAGTAAGAGATGTGGGCAGCATCTCTCCCGAAACGCTCTGGAGCTCTTCGCAATCTTCAATTATCAACTCTTCAAGACTAGGAAAACATCCACCATCTTCATGGACTTCAGGAAATGACCACTCTTGCCACCCTTCCATATCTTTAAATTCTAGAGATTTTAAAGACCTAAATGGCTTTATATTGGAAGAACCACCATCATGGTAAAATTCAACACCTATTCTTTCCACACGAGGACAACTATTAATTTCAAGAGCTTGGAGAGAAGGAAGTTCACCAAGAGAAGGCAACTTACAAAGGTTGTGACAACAGTATAGGCGTACGACAACCATTTTAGTATATGAACGGTTACCTAGCCATTTGAAGAAAGCTTCACCTCTGTAACCACTTATAGAAAGCCGTTCCAAATTTGTGTGAGGTTGAAGTGCATCGAGTACTTCTATATCTTTCTTTGAATTATCAATACCATCATCAGTGCTCCAGCAGTAGAGTAGCTCCTTGAGATACCCCTTATCCTTTAAATTAGCCTCCCTAGCATCTTCAACATCAACGTTTTCAAGCTTCAAGAGTTTAAAATGTCCAGATAGATGATGCAACCCACTCAACTCTTTAATGTTAGAGCCACCAGTTTTGCACAAAACAAAATAATTTAGTGTCTGCAAGTCTTCCAGATTGCGCATGTTAGGCGGCATCTTCTTAAGGGGTACACCTTCGATATCAAGATGGCGCAACTTGACTAGGTTTCCCATTTCAGTTGGCAACCGAGTCAGTTCATGGCACCCTGATAATCGCAGTGTCTGCAAATTGTATAGACTACAAAGTGTATTAGGTATCTTTTCAATAGTACTATATGAAAAATCCAAGTGCCTCATATGCTTCAAATTTCCAATCGAATGAGGCAGCACTCTGAAATTAACAGATAGAGAAAGGGCTCTTAAGCGTCCTCCTACTGACAACAATAGCTCCAGTTCCTGCCTTCCAGTACACGATCTATAAAAGTGCGATGATAATTGTAAGTAACTGCGGATGCTCTTAGCTGCAGATAAACCTTCAAAACTCTCTAAACCATCAGCAGAATATGAAAAATAGCGAGTCTTTTCAGGAAATTTGACTTTGTCTTCGCCGGCCAACCTATAAGAAAATTCACCCGATACAAACACTGCTAAATCATGTGTGAGGTCATGCATTAAGATAGTTGACTTATTCGTACTCAATGGTTGGAACAATGACCTTGATATCAGATCCTGGAAATATGCTTTCCCCACATCCTCGATTTTCACCCCACTCTTTAATTGCAAAAGACCTTCCGCCATCCATAGCAATATTATTTCTTCCTTTCTATGTTCGTTCATTTCATAATCCTTAGGAAATGTCGAACAATATGCAAAGCATCGCTTCAGATGAGAAGGAAGATAATGATAGCTCAACCACAGAGAAGGCAAAATGTTGCTATCCTGTAGCTTCCATATGTCGTCGTGCAGTATCCCTTCCCATTCCTCTGGATCTGTCATCGAGCGTAGGAGACCAGCTAGAGACTTGACAGCTAAGGGAACACCCTTGCACTTCTCAACAATTTTCTTGCCAATCAAATACAAGTCTTTATGTTCGTCCAAACTTGTATCCTTAAATGCATGTTGTTTAAATAACGTCCAACAATCATCATCGGATACTTTCTCGAGGCGATATGTTGTCACATTTCCCAACTTGTTTGCAACATTGTCAATACGTGTCGTGACAATGATCTTGCTTCCAACTGCTCCAGATCGGACAGAACTTAGTAAGGGCTCCCAATGATCATAGTTGTCGTCCCATACATCATCCAGAACAAAGAGAAACCTCTTGTCCTTCAATTCCTCCTTTAACTTACGTAGAAGTTGATAGCCGCCCTCAATTTCACATTTTTTTGAGATAATCTCTTCTAGAATTTGCTTAGCTATTTTGGAAATATCAGATTCATCAGATACAATAACCCATGATCTGATCTCAAACTGATTCTTAACTCGTTCATCCTCAAATACGAGTTGAGCAAGGGTCGTCTTGCCGATACCACCCATGCCCACTATGGGAATCACAGATATCTTGACGCTACTATTGCCATCATCTGGCAACAATAGCTGAATAATTTTCTCCTTATCATCATTCCTTCCAAAAACAGAAGATTCATCTGCCGAAGGAGCAAGTAACCTTTGTGGAAGTCCACTCGTGACGCCTTCTTGTAAACGGAGGACATTTTTTTGTTCAATTATATACTTCAACCTATCAAGGATCTCCTCAATCTTACGTTCTATTGCTTCATCAAATGTATTGAAACAATTAATAAAAGATTGGAACCTCTTTCTTCTTGATCTGCTTCTGGGTTTTGCTTTCTTGTGTTCGTACTGCAAACTTCAGCAGTCAATCTCGTCCAGCACATCTTCAGCGTCATACATAGTGTCTCTGAGCTCGAAAAGCCATTCTCTGACGTTTGGGTTCGTGAGTTGTTTTTGCTCTGCGTCATCCAGCACTTGGTTGGCTGACCAAAGCATAGTCTTCAGCTTCCTCAGCAGCCCTTCGTTCACTTTCAGTCCACGAAAGAAGCTCCGCAGATCTCGAGAAACCAGCTTCTCAAACAGCTTATCAAACAAAGAAGAGAGCAAAGCTCCTACAACAAGTTCAGCAGCCATGTTTCGTTGATATCGCAGCTTCAGAAGGAAAAGAAAAGAAAGAAAAGTTTGCTGAGAACTCTCTTTTGCAACTTGCAAGCAGCAGGGGATGAGAAATGAATGGTTGGCGTTGTGTTTCCGAAGTACTTCTCCAACAAGTTAAGTGACAGGAAAAAAAAAGAGTAAAAAAATAATAAAAGTACGAGAAAAATTCTAAGCAAAATAGCTGGCTAGCATGTTGGGAAACAAAAAGAGGCTATACATTAAAACAAGACAAAATAAAGGGTTATTTGAAAGGATAATAAAAATTAATGGTTAAAATTATTTTTATTGTAGTATATGAGAGTTTTATATTGTAGTAATTTTTTTAATATTATTATAACATATGAGATATTTATACTATTTATAACTAAATTTATAATGATAATATGGTTCTCATCACTCAATCAAACAAACAGCCAATAAAACAATACATGTCTCATCTAATGAGATACCTTTAAAAGTGAAACAAATAAATGTAGAAACAAGTTGGGTCTACAAGCTAACATGTAAGTTAATAAATAATGGAGGTTTCAACTAATCAGATACCTTTAAAAACAACAATAATAATAAAGAAATCTTTGGATCTGTCTTTTTATTTTGGTTTACAGCTCAAATTCCAAAATGAGTAAAATACATATACTATAAAAGTTCACATGTGAAGCTCGAATCGCAAGACCAATTAGAACGTGGCCAACACTACCAACGCTACACGTAGAGAAGATTATTCTATTTTAATGTACAACAAAGGGCAGGAAAGGGCATCTGCATCTCCTTCAATCTTTTATTTTATTTTGGGAGCAAATACTTCATGAAGATAAAAATATACTATCCATGTGAATATTGGTAAAGAAATTTCCGAAGAAGAATGATATATTAGTGAAAACATCTGTAAAAATTATAGATTTCATGTATATTTTTAATATATATCTTTACCTTTTTGGATATACGACAGAAAATAAAAAAAAATACGTACATAAATAAAATTTGCATGAATACATCACATAAATTCAATAGAAATCTCAATGAAAATATACATATATATACAAAATTCAAACATTATTAAAATTTCATGGTGATTCAAGCAATATTAGTGTCATAACATAACATGCCAATCTACAAGCATACTAGATAATAAATGATATTGTTTAGCTAAAAAATTGATAAATAAAAATTAAAAATATATCATCTACCAATATTTATATATTTTCCCAAAAGTTTCCCAACACTTTTTACGATAGCCCTATTTGTAATATATATACAAACACATACACTACAATAAAAATTGAAGAAAGAAAAGGTTTAAATTTCATTTTTTTCCTTACTCTATTTTTTCCCGAAATCATAGAAGACATCACTTTCTCAAAACTAAATGTAGTAAATAACTTGTTTTCAAAATATTTATAGTAAATGTCAAATTAATGGTGTAAATAATTTTTTATCATATTGTTTATAGTGTAAATAATTCTTATTTATGCAATAAATAAATTTATGATCCAAGTAATGTATTTACCCTCTTGTCTATAATGTAAACATTTTTTATTTACTAGTAAGTAATTTTTTATACTATAAATATGATATTTACTATAAATATTTTCATAATCTGATATTTATTTCGAAAAGTTTTAAAAATCAGACTTTTTTGTCATTCTTCTTTTTTTTTTTTTTAATTTATGAATAGCAATAAGTTTAAGTTGAGGAAAAAAAAATGGTCATTTACATCCAATTATAGGACTTGGTGGTTGTTGAAAAATGGTAGATGGTAAAGTGGTTGAATAGTAATTAAATTTCAACGACAGTTTTTATTTTAAAAACGTGATTTGCCTTTCTATCTTAAATATATTTGTTTCGAATCTTTTTATATCTATGTCAATGAACTAATTATCTATGTTAAGAATATTATTGATGCCGTTTACGTAAAAAGGAAAAATCACATACTATAAACGTATGTACGTTTTTAGTTTCATCGCCATTTTGTGGTATCGGTCATTTCTCTTTTACGTCCTTTTCTTAAATTTTTACGGGTATATGTTATTTCCGATCTAGTTATTTCATAAATTTTGTTGCGCAATTTGTAGAAAATTTTAGTCTGCGGAAAGTAATTATAACATTTGATGGGTTTGAAAATAATTATTTGCACCCTTTTTAAATGCTCAACACCATCACATAATTTTGAAATAATTAAATTTATTTATTGTACCTCATATAGTTTTAAAACTACCCTAAAATTATTACTTTTTTTCAAGTTATTTTCTTTTTCACACCCATCATTTTATTTTTCTTGTTTTATCATTCTTATTTCTTTTTTTTTTCTCTTAAGCTTTAGGAACGACACACTTTCATAAATAAGGATATTTCTTAAGCCTTAGGCACAACGCATTTTCATTCTTTTTTTTATTGTTTTATTCTTATTATTTTATATCTATTAATTATATTTTTGAAAAGATATTATTTATTTATTTATTATATCTACTAATTTAATAAAAAGAGCAAATTAATAAACAATTGTGCAATCTACTTGCCAATACTAGATTAATTCAACAATCGTGCAAACTTGTTGTTTTCAACATAGCTTATTTTGTTTTATTCCTATATTTCTTCCAGCAATCAACAAAAAAGGTAAAGGAATAATTGTTATGAATGATAAAGAAAATTTAACTTACCTCCATATGATTTTTTAGAATAGTCATTAAATGGTAAAAATTAAGGTTTTGTTACAAAAGGATTTATGTTTTAAGAGCTTGCCTATTTAGGGAGATGACAAATATAGGAGAGTGTGGAGAAAAAAAGATGTATCATTAGTTTCTATATATTAAAAAAGATTTAATTATATAATTAGGTCAATTATAGTTGTCCTTTTGTAATGTCCAAAAAATTCCAGTGACTACTAAGTATAATTTATTACGGATTTTCCATGACTATATCGCTAAATTCATGAGAAAGTATAAGTTTAATGTATGCAGGTGTAATTTTTTGTAAGGATTACGAGACTAAAAACAGTATGACAAACGTAGTCATACTATGCATGTTGGACAAGTTAAAGAATAACTACAAGTCTTTATATAGAAGGCTTAACGGTAAACTGTAATAGTAGATAACAAGATAAAAGACTAGGAGTACAAGAATTTAAGAAGATGGTTGAGTTTAGATAAGTCCATACATTCTTAACGGTCTGAGCAGAATTTTCACCTAATAATTAAGCACCTGATTGATTACATCCAAGAGAACTTAAGTATTTAAGTCAAGGGATTCCTTGAAAACCGGAACATTTATTTATGCGTAAAGATTGTAAAGTTATAGCTTAAATTCTACGATTCTATAATTAGATTTAATTCGGTAGTAGACAATACTGTTAAGCATTATGAGAAGCTGCAAGAATTTAGTTGAAGGTTAGAAATCTTCTATAGCGCCAAGAAAATTCACATTTTTAAATCGTGACTTAATCATGGTTTATAAATATAAATTTTCAAGATTAACGCACATTTTACAAATCTTAAAGTTTTTAAGACTCTAATGATAATTAAAAGTTAATGTTATGAATGCATAATTTTATGTGCTTCTTGTATGAAATACATAGCGAAATGTGATGTTAGAATAGTACATTTGGGTAATTAAAAATAATAAATTCAGTTTGCTAAACTAAAGTTTTATGATTCGATAACATCATGTGTAGGTTAAGGTAATGATCTTTGTGAGGATCCCATTGAAATATCTAAATTGAGATTAATTGATGAAAAGGAATTTCCAACTTAATATACCTGTATAGAATTCCTACATGATGTTAGTTTAAAAAGAAAATTTCAACCAATAATCAACCCCATGATTTATATATGGTGAGCATTGACGAGTCAAATTTATATACATATTTGGAATGCTTTTAACTTGATATTTTGATGGTTTTTGAGAGCTTTTATTATCGTTTTATGTGATTTTTTAGTATTTATTCTTATTTATGTGAAAACATGTCTAATAGTGTGTTTTTAGTGTATTTTTATGTTTTTCTATATTTTTAGTAATTTTTAGGTGTGTTTTGGTTTTTATTTAGCTTTGTGTTAAATAAATATGTAAAAATATTTACTTAATTTTAGTAATTTTTGTTTTATAAAATAAGTAGTTTCTTTGGGTCTATTTGTAGGGAAATTTGGAATCTGGGCTAGAAATAGGAAGAAAAGTGTAAAGAAACTTCAAATCTGGGCCAAATCACAAATAAAAACCAAAGAAGTTAGCCCAGCCACCACTCATTGCTGCAGTGGGCCCTATGCCATTTTCTTTTGAATGATTTCTCCAGTATATTCCATCCCATTTAATTTGGTTACCATCCCCATCTAGTTGTGACATGTGTGCAGGACAAGGAACCGGCCAATACATCACTGACACATGGCAGGAATTAAAACAATCAAATCTTTTCCTTCTAATTTGCACTGTCTTTAATGCATATAATTACTTGGCTACTAGTTAGTTGACTAAATAAATGATAATGAAATCGAGTGGAGATTTGTGATTTAAGAACATGTGTAAAATATCATAAATTATATGTAAGATAGAGACATACTTATATGGCTTATGTAGTCACAATAAAAATATTCATAGAATATAATGAACTTAGGCATAATTAATTCACAAAGAGATATAGTGTGTTCTTATACTAGGTATTTTTGGTGTAGCTTGAGAAAGAGTATTGAATATGATAGAGAATTTGACTATCAACATAGTATGAAGAAATCACAATAATATGTTTAATTGAATAGGATCAAATTAATTTTAGTGAAATCATAATTCCCAACATTTTTAAGATTTATTTATTTATTTATTTTAATTTAAATTCTCTTTTTAAGCTTTATTTTATTTTTAAATTTAAATTCACATTTTTATCATCCAAATAATTCTAGAGTTAAAATAATTTTGATACTTAATAGAAATCAACACAATTCCTATAGGACGATATTTACACTTTTGGTGCACTTTATTACTTGAAACAATTAAATGCGCTTGCATATTCGATTTTCCACAACAGGCATAAAGTTCATGAATACAAGATCAATATCAATTTTTTTATGAAAATCACAAGCCATGAAAAGAATTTTCTAAGCTATAAAGATTATTAAAAATTTTTTAAATTTACAATATCTTATATGTTCACAGTTATTTATTTACATATGTTTGTGATTACATAAAGTCACAATAACAACAAAAGCATTAATGGAGTCCACAAGCATAGTAGAAGCGTCCAAGGTAGCTCAACATCACAAGAGTTATAATTGAATTTTGTAAATCAATGGCTAAAGTTAAATGGGGCATTATTGTCATTTCAGTCATTTCAAAAAAATAAAAGCTTAACAGTGTTAATCTTAAGGAGTGTTAGTGTGATTAATTTTAGTCCAAAGGTCTCATTGTAATTTGAGTAAACACAAGAAATGTCAGTGAAATTTACCCTTATTAATTTACAAAAGTTTAATTTGCATCTCTTCATATTTACAATTGTGCCATTCCAAAAAAAATAAAAAGCAGTGATTTGCCCTGTCCATAACCCACAAACACCCAAAATTCCCTTCCCAAGTCTACATATACCAGACTTTAAGACATCAATTTGGCATACATCACTCAGCTCCCTCTTCCTCACTCAAACGTCTCTCTCTCTCACTTCTCTTTATACGTTCAACAATTTCTAAAGAGAACCCAAACCCATTCTTGCTCGCAAACTTATAGAAATACCCAAAATCCATAGCCAACTTGAAGAGAAGCTCCCATGACAACTTCTAGCTGAGTTTCTCCAGCCTTCCAAGAGGATTTTGAGGTAGGTTTTTTCAAAAGAAAAAAAAAAGAACTTGGTTTTCTTAGCCCATATTCACTCCAAATTTAACTTTCAATTTCCTCCCATTGTCTCTTAAAATCTTTGTTATTTTGAACATATGTATGTTTTAAATATTGATGAACAAAATCTAAATTTACATGTTATAAACAGTGCTTATTTGGTTAATCTCATTTCATATGAGTGTTTGAAACATGTTTTGAAAGTTAAATCACGAATTAACTAAATGCACGAAAGAGATTTATATGGGTTAAGACACAAAAATTCAATATGTACATGTTTTAGTTCTTGTTCTACATGAACTTTGAATTGTGACTTTTGATTGTGATTTGGGTATGAAAATTGAAGAAAGTATGTTTATGTATGTCTTAACATGTTTAATGAAGTGTTTTTGGATGATTTTTACGCATTAAAAATTGATTTGAAGTAGAAAACTTGAGTTAGAGTCTAATTTGCTTGTGGGAGGACAACGTGGGCTCTATCCAGTTTTGGTAGGGGGCTGTAGATTGGGATGACAGCGTAGCTTGTTGCCACCTCCCTCTGAGCTACTTGGGCCTCTCGATGTGCACCGGTTTGGTTCCTTAATGTTCTAAGGTGTAAAAATGTTTCCAAAACCTCCATTTTCATGTCTTAAGGCCTTAGAAAAAATACATTTTAAAAACATTTTTTTTTATAAAAAAGGCACACTAATGGTTAATTTATACATATTGTGAACTTGTAGTTTGATTTCATTTTTACTCATCCATTTGCTGACTTTTTTAGAACCGTTAAGGTTCAGGCAGCGTTAGGAGCTTATGTTTTGAGGATTGAGCTTGTGAGACTTAGAGCTATCAGTGGATGTTATTGCTAAAGAGATAGGATTCCATATCCTTTTCTTGATTAGCATTTGTTTATTTTGGTCGTATGCCTATGGATACTTAAACAAAGCTCAACCAAATCCCGTGATTATTAATATGACTATACATTAAGCATTAATTGTTATATGTATGAGGATTAAATTTAAAGCTAGTAATCTAAATAGTCCGTAATAAATTAACTAAAATTGGGATCTTTAATTAAATGTTACATTTACAGTCCAATCTTATTTAGAATGAAATAATCTTATCCAAATAATTAATGTGAAGACATTGCATTGACGCTACTTTACATATGAGATTATAGAGGATTGAACCATATAAATTATGAACCTCTAATAATCTTATGTTATGTACAAAGTGATCAAATTTATTACTATGATGATCATGTACAAGACAGTCAAAATCTCGAGTATTTATTATACTCCTACTTATGACATTATGTTTTGTAACTTGTTTGGTAAAAAATGTCTATAGAGATCATAACTTTACGTCTTAGAAACATAATAGAATAAGTGTCTGGGAATGATGTCATTCAGATACAGAATCCATTCATTCCTATTAGAAGTAAGAAAAATAGTGCTCTTGAGTGATAATTCAGGCTTGAATAGTAAAGCATTCATTCATGATAAAATCATGAATTAATTGTTCATTAGAGAATAATTAAAACTCAAGGATAAAGATATAATAAAAAAGGTAAATAAAAATTGAACCTCATTCTTGTCATGAACTATTTACAGAGGATGTTACCAAAATTTGCAAACACAATTGCTCATTAATGTTATCTAGCATATTTAATAATAGGAAATTTACATGCGTATTGTTTAAATGCTTTATAAATATTATAAAAACTATTTGATTATTTATATGATCTTAAATATTTTATATAAAAATTATATACAAATATTTAAGCATAATAATCAAAATTGTGTGAGTAAGGAAAAAAAGTAAGAGTTTTGAAACAATGATCTCATAGTAAGGAAAAAAAGTTAAAAGTCCACATGTCAAGCAAAACACACAGCTTTCTTCGAAAGCTCTTAAGAAACCCTGATGTTTAACTCTAACTCTAACCCACCCTTTCCCCTTTTCAGCTAAATCAAATAACAAAAATAAAATGAGATAAAAAAAAAAAAACTTTAATAAATGATTCGTAAATCTCAGCCCCCATTCACGCTTGAATCTGAGTCATATACACATATCATCATGACATTTATTTTGTTTTTTGTTGTATAAAACGTTATATATATTTTTTTCAATATCAATTTAAAGTGTAGAAAATGCTTGCCATATGCCATATAATTTTTATTAAAAAAAATTGTTTTTAGTTGGAAAAGAAAACGTGTTTAAGGAGTATTCAATGCTTCCTTGGTTATTAATTAAAAGTGATTTTTATGATAAAATTGTACGCAGAAGCTAGGATGATAAAAGATTGTCATAATATACGTTGGATTTTGATTTTACTGCAGCAGTTATAAAATCTTTATTGAAATTTAACAACCCAAACTACCAGCTAGAGAGAATCCGAGCACATTTAAAAAACGACATAAATTAAGGACAATAACAAATTAGAAGCAATATATGTTAGACGTATTTGCAAGTGCACAAGCCATTAACAAATAATAAAGTGACGAATACGAGTATGGTTAATTGCATTTGATTAAGTAATTACCGAAATTAGGTAATTTTAGAATTATTTGAATGATCAAACAATCAAATTAAAATAAAACAAGGTAAAAGCCACATTAAGTATTTAAAAATTAAAATAAAATAAATAAAATAAAATAAAAACTAAATATTTATAGATCCAACTCAACCGACTAACCTTGTATGAATTTCCTAATTTAGTTAATTATGCTTATTCTCAATCTTGACAAAGTCAATAAGTGAGTGCAGTTTAGTTGGTTGTAAATCCCTCCACACCACCTATAGGTTAAGGGTTCGAATCATGCTTAGACCTACTCAAAAATAGGTGGCATTCTTTCTCCTCCTCTTATATCAAAAGAAGCATCTCATGACATTTCAATCATTAACAAAATCAATTACCACTTCTCAATCTCAAACCAATTCCCATATCATACAAATGTTGGTAAAAAATTGAGAAGCATTAATCACATATTCATGAAACTCACAACAACACTGCACAAGATTCAAAGATATATCTATTCTATAGCATCTCATGATATTTCAATCATTAATCACATATTCATAGCATGATTGTATAACTAAATAAATAAACAAACGACCTTTAACGAGACAATTTTCTCAAAAAAAAAAAAAAGAAAAGAAAATAAGTGTTCATTAAAAAGGTTACAATTGCTTTCCGGAGATGAAAAATAATGAGAAGCTTACTCAAATATTGAGATGGCAAGAAAAACAAGCTTATCATCGTCGCTATCAAGTATTGCAAACATGATTTTAGTTGTGGGATTTAATAACTTGAACCTCCATAAAGTTAATTAAACCAGTAAGAAAAAGAGCAATTAACTTTAGTTTGTAGCATTAAACCTTATTATTTTCTAAATAAAAACATTTATATGAGAGTAGCAGAATATGAGCTTGAGAAAGCTTCTATAATGATTTTATGATTAACAGAACAAAAGTGGCATTTTCGTGTCATAAGATGCAACCTCTATAAAGGAAAGATAACACATTATTAAACCTAAATTAATTAAAAAAAATCAGTTTTAACTTCCGTCATCAGTAAGTGATCATATGAGACATGCTCCTGCTGTCTTGGAATATATTAAATCGTACAAGCGGAGATGATTCATTTCGTAGGAGATATGATTACAATGGAGAAGAATATACAGTTTCTTCATTCTTGCAGGAGAATGAACAAACCCCAGCAGCCATTTTAGCATACTTAAAGTATTTGGCATGTTGTGGTCTGATCATTTTTTTAATTATAAATAATATAAAGTTCTCACATGTTACAGTAATAATAAAAAAATTATTACAATACTAAGCTTTTACATGCTATAGTAAAAACAGTTCTAAACACCTTACAAAACATCCCATTAGTGGTTGTGCAAGCTCAAGAAAGTTTTATATACCGGTTCCTAAAAAATAAAACAAGAATTGGTAACTTTTTTTTACCTGTAAATCTACTACTAATTTTGAATTAAAATGAGAATCAATTATTATTCTTTACACTAATAAAAAAATATCTGAAGATTAAGAAAACTGAGTGCATAAACAACAATCATTATTTTAATTCCATCATTCCAATGACTCTCTCTATCACCGATGTACAAGGGACATTCAAAGATATTTTAAGGACAAGAGATCAGGGCAATCCCACTGTTGACGATTGACTTGTGAAAAAATAGAACAAAATCGACAACAAAGTGCCATTGGTAATTTGGGGAGAGCCCTTTTCAAAAAGGGTCAAAAAGGGGAAAAAAAGTTTTAAGAGCACAGGTATACAACATTTGAATTAAGGACAAAAAGATTTTGAAATAAAAACATGGAATAATAGAAGTATATTTACATCGTAGGTCCCTTAACATTTTAATTTTTGGCATTTTGGTCTCTATTTTAAGAATTTGAATATTCAAGTTCTCAAACTCTTAATCTATTGGCATTTAGATCTCCATTTTAAGAATTTAGATACTCAAGTCCCCAAATTCTTAAATTATTGGCACTTATTTGGACACTCAAGTACCCAAACTCTTAATTTATTAGTACTGTTAGTCCTTATTTTAAGAATTTAGACATTGAAATCTCAAAATCTTAATTTATTGTCACCGCTAGTACCTATCATTTTTTTTCTGTTAAATGCTATACAAGATGACAATATTTAAAAAAAAAGTAAGTTTTCAAGACTTAACAACCATAAAGCCTTAAACTATTGTCATCTTATATAATATTTAATAGCAAAAAACATTATGGAGACTAAGGGTAACAAAAAATTAAGATTTTTGGGATTTAAATATCTAAATTTTTAAAATGAAGACTAACGGTGCTAAAAAAAATTAAGAGTTTAAGTACCCAAGTATCCTAATTTAGGACTTAAGTACTAATAGTCTAAGAGTTTGGAGACCTAAGTGTTCAAATTTTGAAAATGAAGACCTAAGTGTCAACAGATTAAAAGATTACTTTTGGTTCAAACCAACATTTTGACAAACTTATAAAACATAAGTTTCAATTATAAATAATGGTTCTAAGTCAATTTTTTTTTTGTTTTTTTTGTTTTAACCAATTGGTTTTAAGAAGGCTTTCAAACAGAGGCTAACCAGACCACCTATAATTATGTATGAAAATCGCTTAAACCGTCCAAAAATCACAAACCATTGATTGGATTTGGTTTTGACAATTTGAACGGTTTGATGAATTTTTTGAATACCTATACTTTTAATCCCACCCCGTTCACTTAAGGGTTTAAATTTGGTTTCTTTTATGCATTAAGGGTTAAAAGGAACAGTAAAAAAACCCTAAAAAATTAGGATCAAATTCTAATTGATTTGATTTTTGTCTTTTTCTTTACTTCACCATATAAATCCATGTCATCAGAGGTGGGAACATAAGAACTTTGCGTGAAGTGGATGAAGAATTGGGCCATCGGGGCGAAAGGCAACAAGACGAGGAGGAAGATAAGAAAAATATCCAACCTTACCGCTAGTCAACCAATACAACCATGTGCGTGTTGCCAATAAACAGCCCTATGTTTGTGGCTCGTCCGATTCAATCTGATGGCCCGAAGTGAATATGATAGATAATGCACTACAAGCGGGACCTACTGTAGATGTTCCCTTAAAAAAAAAGCGTCAGAAAAAAAAAAAAAAGATATGAAAGTAACACCTACTACACAAACTCAATAAAAGAATAAAAATTGCTTTTTTTTTTTTGGTACTAGTGAGAACAAAAATTGTCTTGTGGATACAAAAAGTAGTGCTGCTGGCGGAAACAATAATACAATTAATCTTAGGGAAGGCCTATGATGGAAAATAATTTTATTATTTATCGGTAGAAAATGATCGAACGGCAATATATAACTTTTAGATTTGGGTCATTTGTAAAAAAAAAAGAAAAAGAAAGCGCACCATATTAAATAAGACTTACCGCATATGATTTGATATCTAATAATAACATTTATTCAAAAAATAAAATAAAAAACAAATATGCATTAAAAAAAGAGAGAAAAAAAGAACCTTTTTTTTTTCCTCCTCCCCTCTTGATTTTTCACCATGTCCACCATTCCCTCTTCTTCCTACTCCCTTCTCTAGTTCTACCACCATATCTACAACTAGACCCAGCCTTTGTGATCGTCGGATTAGGTCCTCAAACTCTATAAGCTTGCGGAGGTGGCTGTCGTCGAGCTCCTCGGCGTCGACGATAGAGAGAGTTAGAGCTTGCATGGGCAGTCGATTCGCCACGTGAAGCTCGCAAGCCTCGCGGAGGATTTGCTTGGCGGTGATTTGATAGTCGGATTTCTTCCTCGAACTCCATGTGCTTGTGGAGGCGGCAGTTATCGAGCTCCTCGACGTTGACGATGGCACGATTCGGAGCCTGCATGGGTTGTCGAACTGCAATGTGAAGCTTGCGACCTCGTGAAGATTTGCTGGATTGATAGGAATCTCTTCATTTTTTTTTTTTTTTTTTGTTTGATGCCCTACTGCACCTGGTGTGGTAGCCAAAGGTTGCCCAGTTCAATGACAAACTTAAGCTTTTTGTTTCTTCTTTCTTGTTTTACTATTATTATTAGGAATCAATATTAAGCTTGTACAATAGTTCTCCAAGTTCCTATCATGCCTCGAAATTCCGAACAAGAACAACTAAAAAATTTGATTGCGTGTCAAAATTTGAGATTTTAGGGTTTGTAATTTTTCTTTTTTTGAATCAATGGCTAAAATTAGACATTTGATGAGACAGATATGATTTAGGGTTTAAAATTTGGTATTAGTTATATATGGTAAGGTTGATTATAATCTCAATTCATTTTTAAGCTTGTTGACTATTAGATCAAAATCTAATAATTTTTTATCTACCAGTGGATAATTTTTTTGTCCGCTACCATAGCATTTCCAATAACAATTATAATAGTAACAACAATTATTCACAGTTCATACTACACAAAGTCACCAGGAAAAAAAATTGTAAAAGACCAAGGGACAAAAAATTGAATCACAATATATATAAATATAAATAAGCAAAAAAAATGAAACGAAAATATTAGATTCATTTGATAGCGTTTTTAAAATAAGTTAAAATAATTTTATTTTAAAAAATAAAATTTTTTAAAAATAATACTAAAAATGTTTTTAAAATTTTTGCTTCAAAAAATGTAAAAAAACATTTCTAAAATTCTCAACCTAAAACCAAACGCGGCTGTCTCTCTCTCCGTCTCTTCTCTCTATGTGGGTGGATAGCGGTAAAACGAGGGCTCTTCTTTGCTCTGATCTTTCTTTCTCTTTCTCTCTCTATCTCTTCTCTCTCTTGGATTGGGAATCTTTGATCCTGTTGGGAATCGTCCTCTCCTTCTGTAACCAAAAGGGGATAATTTGAAAAAAGGGTAAAAAAAAATTTCTAATTAAGGGAATAATTTCTTTTTTTTAATACACAAAATATTTATTTTTAAGCAGGTAAATTGTCATAGTTTTTTTTTTTTTTTAAAAAAGATGAAAATAATTATAACGAGGAGAGGAACCTCAAAAGAGTGGAAAGAAAAAAAACTGAAGCACTTTTTATGCCCAAAAAGTATGTTTTTTTACGCCAAAAAATTACAAAAAAAAAATCATTTGTCTAAAATAATTTTTTCTTAAAGTCATTTTTCAAAATGTCCCGACTAAAAGGTAAAGTTTACATCTTCTTATGGATTGTTAGAATTTAACACCTTTGTAGAAAATTGAAGGTTAGTTTCCACGCCAAATAGAAAAAGCAATTAGCTATAATTCATGAGTCATATACTAATACTTTATTAAAATGTGTTTGAAAATTATGTTGAAACTTAAAAATTATAATATATAAAAATTTTACATTATATTATTTTTTTTATAATATATAAAATTTTTTCATTGTAACAGTTAAAATTTTTTAAGCTCTAAACAAAACCTTAGTGATAACACTTAACGTCACCGCTGTTTTATAATAATACTTATGAACATTTATATACGAAACATTTGAACCTTTTCCTTGCCCCTCGTGATCTCTAAGTTCCACAAATAAATGGGGTTGAAAGATATTTAATGGCCAACCTACACCAAAAAAGAAATATTATAAGATTCATAGCAAGTAGCAACCTAGGGGTCCACCAAATAAGTTGTGTTCTCACCCTATTGGTCTTTCATAAGAATGTAGCTCAACGCTAGGTCAGTAAATCCAAGTTAAGTCCAAAGTGTGTCCTTTTTTTAAAAAAAAAATCGTGTCTGTCACTCCTTCTTTCTCCGACTCTCTATCTACATTTCTCTCTCTAAACTCAGAACAGCGAAAATGGCGTCGACGGTATCCCTAACGGGTCAGATGTCAAATCCACATGGACTGGGAGTCTCTGAGTGGGAAAGGCGAAGCTCATCGTCTTCTCTTTCGCTAAGTAACTCCCCTCTCTCTCTCTCTCTCTCTACATATATTTTTGTATGTATTTATATATCTCTGTTTGGGCGCTGAGAAAAAATCATGGGAAATGAGGGAGCTTGTCATTCAACTGCTTAGGATCTGTATTTCCAACATTTATGCGTTTGTTCGAGGAGATTTTGGCTTCCTCGGGTTGCTTTTTGCTTTTCTGTTATTTGTAATATACACATACGTATATATACCCATATGCACATATATTTTTTGAAGATCAAGCAAATAGATTAATAAATGGGATGTTAAGATGCAAGCAATTGACAATTTTATAGAAGAATCTGAGAATGTTCCCAAGGAAAGCGAAATTGAATTAAAAAATTTATTAATGCTCCTTTAACCAAGAACATGATGGTTCAGATCTACTTTATTCGTATAAATAAGGAATTGCTTCAAAAACATTTTAGTAGCATCACAATCTTCTGTGCTTCTAAGAGGTAATACAAACTCTATTTGATGAGGAAACCAAAGTGCTTATTATTCAACACATCCGAACACTGTTCAGCATTTCTTTTTATTGTCAACCATAATGTGGACTTGTAGATAATTTTCTGTAGAGAAAATTTGGAAAAGGTGGTAAACGTTTCCTTATTAGTTTCCAGCCTCATTTTCCTAGGAAGTACTTTCTAGCTGCTTTTGTAGTTTTCTTTCGGATTTGGAAGATCGAGTTAAGAATTAAGGTGTTAATATTTTGGTTTTAACTTATTTTTCTCTTGCCTCACGTAATAGGTAACATAAATTCAACTGCAAGCATAATTGGAAAGCACATTCCATGGTATGGTTGTCGAAAATTGAAGCATAATCGTAGATCCCTTTGTGTATATGGTCTATTTGGAGGGAAGAAGGAAAATAATGAGAAGGGCGATGATGCCTCTTCAAAGGTTAACCAAGTTACTCTTATTCATGCGTTTTCTTCTATTTTATTGAGAACTGAAAGATAGAAACTAGGATTTAGGCATGTTTTGATCTATCTACGAAATGGTTGATGCAGTTACTTTCTAATGAGCTTTTTCCAGGACTCCCATGTCTTTTGTTTTTGCATGTGATTTTTGATACTATTGTTTGTTAAATACATGTCCAAAATACAACATCCAGGGTCAAACTTTTGTCAGCAAAGGATTTGAATTCGCATTGAATCTATTGTTTAACTCTATGAGGAAAAAGTGCAAAAGTTGTTTTGCTCATATTATCTGCAATTGTGAATATTATACTATGTAACATAAACACTATGTTTAGCATTTCTGACATACTATCTGAAATATAAATGTCACTTTTGTAAGTACAATGGTTGATGGTTTGTTTTATTATATTCTTTTATCATGGCACTCTCAATAATTTGGACGATCTTGATGGAGAGGAATTCAACAATTTTCGAGGAGAAAGAAATGGGGTAGATAGACATTTTTGAAGAGGCTAAATTTTTAGCCTTGTTGTGGGCTTCGACACATAATGCGTTTAAAAATATCCCTTTCTAGTTGATCATTTTAAATTGGCAGGATGTGACTTGTTATATCCCGTTGTATGTTATATGTTCTTAAGTTATGTTTTTATATTTTGAGAATTATGCTTCTGTTGTTTTTGATGTTCTTTTTATTCTTGTTTGAGGACCTCTAGTCCTCTTGTCCTTGTAATTGATTGATATAACAATGAAAGGGGTTTTGTTATAATATATCCATATATATTATATAGACGCATATACATATATATGTCTATGGTTTTTGGGCACTATGAATCATTTCTACTATTAGACGGGGTTGTGAGTTATTTATTGTCATCATCACCACCACTATTATCGTGTTTCTTATGTAACAAAATTTTTATTTTTTTGCCTCTCAAATTTGTTAATTTATTCTAACACCATGTTTATGCTAATTTATTTTAGGCAGGAATTTTTGGAAACATGCAAAACCTGTATGAGACTGTGAAGAAGGCGCAAATGGTTGTCCAAGTTGAGGCAGTTAAAGTACAAAAGGAACTTGCTGCGTATGACAAGATTAAACCCATTGCGACGAGTCCTTTTTAGTTTTCCTACTTTCTTTATTTCCTAAGTTTTCCTATTTTTGTTTTTATGTTTTCAGAGCAGAGTTTGATGGTTACTGTGAAGGCGAGCTAATAAAGGTATATCTTTCTTGCAAGTGTGCAGTTTGTTTATGGAGCTAAGGAATAATATCATTCTAGTAATCTTCTTTTGCAATTTGGAGGTTACTTAAGTGACAAAAATGGAGTTAGTTTTCATGAGTTCAATTACTCCATTTTATTCATGCCTTTTTTGCTCAACTTTCTTGAATTGTACTTTTTATTTTACGGGAAGAAACAAGAAATGCTTTTAAGATTTGATTTTGACTTTGTATGTTTGCTGTAAAGAAAGGTTGTAACTAATCGCTACCTTGTAGGTAACACTGTCTGGGAACCAGCAACCTGTACGCACAGAGATCACTGAAGCTGCAATGGAATTAGGACCAGAAGTGAGTGTGCACAACTAACTTTACCATGATTTTGCCTTTTCATAGATGAAATTTTATATATTGTTATCCATTATCTTCTCTCTCTCTATGAATCATTATCTCTTTGTTGGCAAGTGAAAATGCATGTTTCTTGTGTTTTATCACGTTTCTTTTTGGGTTCTTTTGGTAGTCCTGGATTGATGGGAACTTAGCATCCACCATTTGATAGTGGTGGTTCGAATCCTCTCATGTTGTTTTCCTTATTAATCATCCTGAAAGATTCATTGTCTTGGTTTATAGAACATGTTTACTAGATCGTAATGAAATGCAATGGGGAATTAGGGCTTGAAAAGATCGTAAAGGAATAAGAACTGGGATCATTAATTTTCTCTTTCTAGTGTTTACTGACCTATTAGAAACTGGAATGGGAAACAATTCAATTCTATATCTATTGTCAACTTAGGGATAAGAATTTTATCAATGTACGTTTTATACAATAAAATAATCATTGTTTATAACATGATAACTTATCAAGGGTATATAAATAATTTTAGTACTCATTTCGTCTAATTTGAAATCAATACCAATGGATGCAAGGATTGGAATTTCTGTTTCTCATTCGTTATGTTGTGTGAGGTCCACCAAAAAATACTATTCCTAATTTTGCAAGTAAACACATGATTAAATGGGAAAGAGAATTACTTCTTTTGTCATTCCCCTTCATGTGAAGAAAACCCACCCATAAAGTTATGCTCGTTCTTATTGGCATGAATGGGAGGGGAAAAAGGGACAAGTGTTTTCCTTTCCCACCTATTCATGTGTTTACTTACAAAGTCAGGAATGATAATCTAGTGGAAAGATAATGTCCATACTAACTCCCCTCTTGGTATTGTTTCCCGGTTAATTGGAATAAATATTGAATTTACTTATATGCCCTGACCAAGCCAATTATATCAAATGATTACTTAACTATGCACAAAGACATGTAGCAATTTTATGGATAAGATTCCCATTCCTAAGTTTAGTAAACTCTATAATGGGCATATTCCACTGTAATAGATTGATGATCTCCATTTTTATTCTTTTTCTTTCTTTTCCAACCTTTTACTTTGTTGCTTTCTTTCCCTTACAATTTGGTAAATCTGCAATATAATTCTTGGCTCTTGTTAAATAACAAGAATGGAGATTTTTAAGTGAAGATGCAGTTTACTTTTGTCACGAGCCCAAAGTGGCAACCGAATACTTGGTTATTACTGATTTTACCATCAGTTCATTTTTTCTTTTTATTTGGGCATGTTTTTAACTCATAATTCTACTTGCCTATCACTGATTTTACATTTACTTTATCTTTAACCTTACCTCATCTGGGTATATTGATTGCAAGTTACAACTCATGATCAGCACCACATTATCTAGAATTTGGCATGATCATATGTAAGATTCCATGAGGTTCTCAATGAGATTGACTTTTACATATTGCCTTTTCTAAATGCAGAAACTCTCTCTTTTAATTACTGAGGCATACAAGGATGCACACCAAAAAAGTGTTCAGGTGAGATTTTTTCAGTTTTTTCTGTTAAAGAAAAAGAATTCATCTCTTGTTATATTTTGCTGCTAAATGAAACCCTTCACCTCGTTGGTCCTCAGGCTATGAAAGAAAGGATGAGTGATCTTGCCCAGAGTCTAGGAATGCCTCCAGGTCTCAACGATGCACCGAAGTAACCATATTTTTCTTTCTGTACTTTTCTGAGATGAACATCAATTTTGTATGTGTACCAGACAAAAATGCTCACTTTTAAGGTCCATAAGTTGAGTTTCATTTAATTTGACAGTTCAAATGGAAATTGTAGTGTTTGAAACAATATTTTGCGGTTGGGCATTTGTTTGACTGCTTTAAAGTATCATTAGTGACACTACACAATTTAGAAATTCTAGGGGTGTGATCCAAGCATACAAGACAAGATTTGTGGGGGTAAAGTAATTACTTTAGTATAATTATGAAATATTGCCTATCCTTTTGCTCATAATGCTGATGCATTCATCATGTGGAGTTTGTTTGGAAAAGCTGTTCTAACACATTAGTTTCAACTTTTACAGTATAAAGCTCTCACATATTGTAATGTGAAGTAAAAATATGTAATAGTATAAACTTTTACATGTTACAGTGTTTTGATTTTAAGTTGTATTTCCAACTATATTTTCAAACACACACAATGTACTTCTCACTCTTGATGGAAACTTTTTATCTTGAGGAAGTCAGAGCCTTTGCAAGAAGGCCCATAAT
Organism: Artocarpus heterophyllus; assembly: GCA_025403435.1. Lineage (NCBI taxonomy): Eukaryota > Viridiplantae > Streptophyta > Magnoliopsida > Rosales > Moraceae > Artocarpus > Artocarpus heterophyllus. The sequence continues at coordinate 27,095,540 of CM046347.1, forward strand.
CTTGACAAATACAAACAACTCCAAGGATATATTTGGAGACAATTTTATCATGCATCGAAGTACTTTGAGGTGGAATAACAAATTTAATTCAAATTCTGCCTGAATTTCCAATTCACTTCAATCTACAGGACATGAATGAATTACATTTAGACTTCAGTAACTAAATTTGAATGAATGGTTCCTAATCTAATTGCTTCAATATGGTTTTTTTTTTTTCTCCCTTTAATCAATCTTTCTTTGATCAACCCCCTTCTCCGGTTGCCATTGTCATGATTTTGGCAATTCTTTCCCTGCCAAAAACGACTGGAATAGACCAAAAGCACGTCGTGGCTGAAAGAGCGGAACCTCATGGCCGGCTCCTCTAACAGTTGCAAAAGTCAGGCCTTTGTATACCTCTGTCCATCCTCCTACCTATAGAAAGGAAATTTGACCCTTCAAAAGTTCAGAAAAACTTTCAATCTCACAAGGGTAAAAAGAAAAAAAAAAAATTTGTAATTGATTTTTTGCTGTGTAGATTTGTAAATACCTGTCCCCCTGAATACCATGGATACCACCTGGTTTTTATGGTGAGATTGAGATGGCTAAGGGAGAACCTAGTTGCAGTCACTGGAACCACTGAATCAGTGTCTCCACTGCAGAGAAACAAAAGCCATGTGTAACATTTTCATGTCAATAATTCTTCCATTCCAAGTCACTTTCAATAACATAAAAGTTCATTATAATTTAGAAGCTTGTGCATCTCCATGTGGTTAGATCACATGGAGGCCAACATGGGCTTCCAGTGACTAAATGTTAGTACATTATCCGTAAGGTACAAAAGCTTCTGCAATTTGCAGCCTAACTTCTTTCAGGCCTTCTTTTGTGTCTGCTTTTGCTATCGGTGGTTGGAATTGTTGGCTGTGTTGCGCTTGATTTGTCATAGTACAATGATTGTGATTCATGTCACTAATCTATTTGCACGTCGAGCAATCCTATATAACCTTATGGTTATAATTTAGTTACTCATAAAATAATAAGATCTAATTTAAAAAATATATTGTATTTTAAATTAAGGCCTATAATTTTGTGGATAGTTGGGCTATAACCTTATAAAAATGAAAATGATTTTTTTGAATTTTGAAATGCTATGAACAGGACAAAAGAGAGAAGTAAGTTGTAGGGTGTGAAAATACTCTACCTATAGGACAAATTTTTATCGTTGTATATCGCATTATAATTATATTAAATTAATAAAACTTAACAAAGATTTAACAATTAGAAATTATGTCCTATAAATAATATACTTTTTTTCATACCTCCTAAAGAATTATAACAAAAAAGCTTTCAAATTTATAAACAGTGATTGATTTTGAATGTGGGATCACGCAGAAAATAAGAAGATGTATGAACAAATGTTCAAGCAAGAATTGGAGTTTATCATCGTCTACATTAAAGCACAGTGACAGTTAGAACTTTAAAGACAGAAAATTTGAAGCAAAAAACCAGTCAAACAGTCAAAGTTTAGAGAAATCTGTTGCAGCAACGAATCTTCATTTATGTGATTAGAAATTTTCTGGTCAGAAAAAAGTTCAGAGAAAGAGAAGGATTAATTAGGAGTGATTTTGACAGGCCATTTTGACTGAATTCATTAATGTCTCAGCCTTTCAGAGGATTGCCATTGCCCTTTTTTTTTGTTTTGTTCTCTTTTCTTGTCCTTGTAGATCAGTGTTTGCAGCAAACAGTGACCATAGATATATTATCTGCTAATTATTTGTCAATGTTTCTCTTCTTCTTATCCTAAGTTGTCTAGAAAATGACTAAAAACGTTGTCTTGAAAATGGACCTCATCTTATTACTAAACTGAAAGATTCAATAGTTTTATAAATCTTTATCCATTTTTGTTTCAAGGTTTGTATAGAGATAGAAAATTATTGCCATTAGAAAATCTAGATGTTTGTTTACAAATTGCTAATCTTTTCAATCAAATCTTTTATTTTTTTTGATAGAAAAAGTCAAATCATTGGTGAAAAAAAGAGATACAGAGAAGAAAAATCATTTTCACATCTACAAGGTTGTAACCCATTTTTTATAAAACTATATGTCATAGTTTAGTTTATAGTATATTTTTTACATAGAGTTGAATAGGATTGCTCTATAAAGAAAAACACAAGTAATCACATCACATGATCAAAAAATTACAGGTGTGTTTGTTTCAGGGGTTCAATGATTTTGAACTTAATTTTTAAGCTAAGCAATTGTTTGATTTTAAAAAGAACAATTCTATTTAACTTTATGTGGTCATAACCTTGCTACTAATAAAATAATAAGACTCAATGTAAAAAAATACACTACACACTAAATAAAAACCTATACTTTTGTGAGTGGTGGGATTTTATGAAAAAGATTTTTCTTTAAAAAAAGTCAAGCCTAATCTCAAACTTTGAAAAGACAAGTTGAGCTAAAATAGTAGGATAGATTCAAATTGTACCCCTTAATTTCAAGGTTTTCAAACTCCGTGTTTGGTATAGTTTTGAACCCATTTTTTTCAGTTAATTTAATATTTCATTCTCTCAATATATATCTGAACATAGCTTAGATTTTATTTCATTTTCAAACCCAAAATAAACTTTATCCAAATACTAGTTCAGAATGAAGAATTAAAGTACAGTTTCTAAATTTTCTATTTCAAACAAAAAAAAGTTTCAAACCATCATATTTCTAACCAATGACTTATATTTTTTTTGGTAGATAATTACTATTTAAAAGTGTCATAAATCACTAAAAAAGATTCTTAAAAAAAAAAAAAACTCCTTTCAACTTTCAGCTCACACATGTAAAAGACAAGACAAAGAAAAAAGCAAAGCTTCCTTCTCTTCTTCTAGTCCTGGGCTTTGCTGTTTAGCCCTTGCAAGTTGTAAGAGTTTTTTCTATAGATGATAAGGTCTTTCTAAAGTTAGGTTCATAGTTTCAATAAAAATTATTGGAGCAAGAATTATAAATTACCCTTAAACATTCTTTACTAATTTGCCCTTAGACTTCTAGACTGGAGAGAAACACTAAACACCTCAACATTATTAAACGTCCTTATTACTGAGTTGATTAACTTTTATAGATGGGAAATTTGTAAAAATAACTATCTTACAAAGTAACATTAACAAACTAATCTTTTTTTATTTTGATTTTACATGAAAAACAACTCAGTCGTGCAGCGTAAAAAATGGTTGCATGCGGTCGTTATGAACTGACCGTAGCTTATTTGGGCCAATGAACTTTGAACAATTTTTTTCTTAATTTTTTTTTAGGATGTTTGTTTTTCTTATTTGAATTCTGTAGTATGTGACATATATGCAACCATAATATCATGCACGTACCCTCATATAAATAAATGTCCTAGCTATTGGGCATTGGCCAAGTGTAAATGCTATAAATGAATAATATACTATTTCAACTTCTCCATCTAAAAAAAAAAAACCATATCTTATAGCATTTTTTTAAAAAACTTTTACAAATTCAAGAATCAATAACAAATCACAACTTATTAATTTTGTTTATGTGCAATTTAAAGAAAAGGATTATGAAATAATCAAGAAATTAATCACAAATTCACAATTTATTGCCATTATTAAAAATTTTATTCAATATTACCTGAAAACCCATATCCTTAAGCCAGCTGAAATCAAGTACTTGTACGTGGGCAATATAGAATTCTGCGAGTCCTTCCAATTCTTGAAAACAACATCACTGCATGCCCAATTGACAAAACAAAACCAATAAAACATACTTAGAAAATATTAACATTCAATAAATAACTTTTTTATTTTAATATTAAATTAAATCACTAAGTAAATAATTATATCGGCATCATAAAGGACCCCACTTCGGATCAACATAAGACCCATCAAGCAGGACCCACCATTTGTATAAAAGTACTTTTCTAATGATTTACCTGCAAGCAGTCCATCTATAAGGAATTGATCCAGTGGTGTTGGCATGCATTGCCTTCTGAACATCTTTCCTGTTGTAATACTTCTCAGCGTAGCTCTCAGTGCATGGGTCGTACCCTGAAACCCTTCTCCTCAAAAGGCTGTTCTTGAGCCTCGTATGTTTAATTATGCTGGTGTTGGTGTTGTTTTTAGGCAATACTTTTGTGCATGTCGGGGTGTAAATGCTGTACTGATCGATGTCGCCGAACTCGTGGTTCATGGCGTAATTAACGGCGTCGTCGCAGGGCTTTGTGGCCTTTTCTGCTGAGAAATTGCAGTGCTTGAGGATTGACTTGTAGGTGTGGTCGGATATCATGGAGTGACTCCACCAGTATGTCACTGTTCCAATGCTGTCATAGTAGTTGTCTGTTACGGCATTTCCCACCTGCATACATATACATATACACATCATCTACATGCATAAATTACACGTACTAGAGTAAGGGCGGAATCATCCATGGACGTGGGTGGGCGGCTGCCCTGCGTGTTTCTTTTCCCCTCGCTTAAATTGTGTATAAAAATTGTCATTTTGCCACCCCAAAGGGAAAAAAATTGTAATTTGTCCCGTTTTTATAAAATTGTATTTCACTCATTTTAAAATTCTACATCTTTTGTTATTTACCTTGTCTCATTAATTTAGACATGTGCTTATCCCTCATAATTAATTTTTCTGCCTCCGATGTGTGCTAAATATATTTGTATGTAAAAGCTACAACAAGCATTGCTAGGTGGTACTATTGACCATATTTTAATTATGTATAATTATATATTTTAACTATTGACTATTAATTTAGGAGTCATGATTTTTACTTTTTAAAAAATGGGTGCATAACTAACCTTTTAAAAACTTTAAAAACAAATATTAAAATTTTAAAAATTGAATGGAAAGCGTGCCTCCAGTCACTGCAATGTAGTTCTGTTATACTGTTTAGAAGTGGTAGTTCTAACAACACATGCATGGTAAAATTAAAAAGCATGGTCTATATGAGCCCACATATAGAATTTACTTTTATATTAGTTGTTTTGCATAAAAAATCTAAAATAAACTTTTCAACCTAACAAGTTTGTAAATGAAGATTGAGTTGCTTACAATGAAGCCTTTAAGATTGATGATGGAATTGGAATGTTCTTTGTTGTAATTGACGATTATCCTTGCCAACTGTGGAACATAATGCCCTGCAGAAATTAGTAAATAATTAGCATGTTATGTCAAATAATTAACTAAGTTTAACTTACCAATTTTTTTTTTTTGGAGCATAATTAATTACAGATTTTTTGATGTCATGTACCTGCATAACTCTCCCCAGCTATATAGAATTCTCTATATTTATATTCTGGAAATCTTGACATCCATCTAAGAAGAAAAACTAGAGCATCCTGAGCTGAACATCACAAAATTGGCCATTTTCTCTTGAACAGATTTGCATAAAATTAACAAGAAATTAAGAGATTTATCCAAAAAAGAAAAAAAGAAAAAAGAAAAAAAGTAACAACAAGACTTTCACTTTTATGATAATTATAAGAAAGGGAAAGAAATTAGAAAGTTAGCTTAAACATTAATTTTATTATGCATGGTTACTTTTAACTAAATATATACCTGTCCTTTTGTCCCCTGTATTTTTGAGGTCCGAGCTTGTATTTGTATAAGAGAAGCCCACACCAGCGGGTGATTCAAGAAATAAAAGATTTGCCTCTGCAATTAATTAAGGATTAACATAAGAATTAGAAATTATAAGTACTATTTAAAGAAAATTATAATTTCCAAAAAAAAAAAAGAAAAAAGGACAGCAGTAAAAGCTGCAGTGTGATTATTATGTATATGTCATTAAAATGGAATTAAGATCACTAGTTACAAGTACTATACTGCTGAAATACAAGTAAAAATCTCTAACAAGAGAAAAAAAATAAAAAACACCCACATTATTAACAAATTTATAAATAGCACATTTTTTGCAACAGTAGAGCAAGTTTTTATAGTCAATTCAATCACATTTTAACAGTAAGATCTATAAATGCATAGGTTGAAAATAGTAGATCGTACAGTGCTAATACTCATAGATTAGACCGCTAACGAATGCTTGTTCAGTTGTGAATAGGGCAAATCAACGTACCCCACTATAAAATTTTGGATTATTAATTATGGTAAGTTACAAGCAGTAATAATTATTAATTACCTCTATTCCAAGCATATTTATTCAGAAAAAGAGATGAACCAGTTTTGTTAATGCGAAATGGTCCAATCTCCTCTGATGCTCCATATGCAACTGAGGAACAACCTGGTCCTGCACAGTCCTATTAACATTAATAATTATAACATTTGATCATGAGGAAATTGAAAAAGACTCAGCTTTTCTCTCAAATTTGTAATAAAGATTTTCATAATTAATTTCCATTTAAATGTTTCATAAAAACAGAAGTGTTTATTTAAGTGAACTTGGAAAATACATGGCATTAGTAACAGAATTATTGAGAGAATAATTAACATAAATGTATTATACATGAGGATGTTTTGTACCCATCTCCAAATTTGTCTTTCTCTATAACAAAAATTAATATCCTCCAATTTCAAAGTTGACCACGTAATTAATAATCAACAAATGAACAACTACCCACTAAATTAATACTGGAATTAATATTTTCAGATACTTTTGCACGTGTGCTTTTGTTCTTGTGTCAGCTTCTGTTATATTAAATACCCAAGATAGTGACCCCATATAATTTTCCTCTTTTTTTTTTTTGGTTCTTTGTGGTTTTCATATTCTTTTCCTGTGAACTTTTGACTAAATTAGCAAGATTAATTGCAGCAAGTTAACTTTAATTTAATAAAATGTTGCAAATTGACCCTAAATTACCAAGAATGTTAAAATCTAAAAGAAATGCATTCAGATACGTGACCTAACATGCTCCGATTACGACGTGTATGCTGACTTTTTCTTTCGCACTTTAATAATCATCATCCATTTAAGGTAGTACTTTGTGATTAAATTTAAAGAATAATTTATCAAAATTAAAACTTTAATCAAGGATAACTTGTTATGAATCCTAAAAAGTTCAGGGACAAGTATACTAAATAAACTCTTTTTTTTTTCCTAATTGCATCCATTCCCTAGCTACTTCTACTTCAACCGCTAATGCGTTCATTATACAATCTGTAAATGAATTCTTTTCAATTTCAAATACACATTTCAAATTAATTTGGTTTCGTTTGGGAATACTGTTTCAATTACTATAATATATAGCTCTAAAACGTTACAATATAATAAAAAAAATAAACTATAATATAAAATTTTTACATGCTATAACAAATACATTTTAATCCCGTTACCAGACGCACACTCGTGTCCTGAAGTGTTTGTCTTTTTCTTGGCAATGAAAGTTCAACTGCCCCTACATCATTATCATAACTCAACACGCGTGCAGTTCAAAGCAAAAGAAAACAGTGTCGGAGGCAAACGACGGAAGAGAAGGAGGAGAGAGATGCTATTTTCATTGGACAACACGGATTTTTTTTGAAGGGAATAAAAAGAAAATAGTTGGTATGCTTTTTTCCAATGGTATGCTGGCATATTTTGGTGTTTATTGGGGGGGGGGGGGGGGGGGGGGGGGTCTGCAGAGCCTTTTTTTGGGTCATATTTATATGTCATAATTTTCTTCCAAACATGATAAGAAAAAACGACACTTATAGATCTATATGCGAGGAATAAAATCCGATAGATTGAAACTTACACACATTACCTATTTTGAATACAGACAGAGAGGGATCACAAGAACCCATGTGGGGTTATTTTGATTTTTTTAAAAATTATTCTTATTATTATTATTTTGCAGCGAAAAAATACAAAAAAAGACACTAGTAGAAGAAAGATTGTCAGCTGTTAAAAACATCATAATCATATCCAGTTAAATTAAGTATGATATTTGAATTTAATAAAAATCTGACGGTTAAAAACTATACTCTATTAATATTTTCTTTATTTCTTAAAGAAAAAAAGTTCTCCGATTTTCTTGTATAAATTGTTTTTTAAGTGACATTCTTGGTGCATTTTAGCTCTGGCAAGAGGTCTCTTTTAAAGTGCTCGTTTGGTATGGACTTTAGAATGCAGGACTCCTGGTTGATCGTTCTTATGGATTTTTGGGTGATATATGATGACACACGTGAGAAGATGATCCACACGTGCGAGGAGTATGATGACAATATGGCAATTGATCCAATACATCATGTACAATAAAATAAAATAAAAATTGTCATTTATTGAAAAACCAGAAACAGTTGTTGCTCATGATTTTGGCGTCAATGCCGTTTACCCAATACACAAACAAACAAAAGTAAGAATAACACATATATTGAATATGCAAAACGCATGAAAATAAAGCCGGGATCTTGATTTTTTTTTTTTTGTCTTTTTTGTTTTCTTGTGATCATTTCATTTGTGTTTTATTTAGATGAAGAGAAAACTCAACTTATCATTACAACCCCATAAAATTTCCCGGGAAAGTTAGTTGTAAATTATGGTGGGAAAATTTATTGACTATTCTGATCTCCTCCTCATTAATTTTATCTTAATATAGCTTGTTCTGCTACATCACCACAGTCAAGAAGAAAACAAAATTCCAAAATTATTTTCTTACACATGGTGATTTATGTTCACATAGCTATATTATGATCAGCAATACAGTTAAAAGAACAATATTTATATGCATATATATACGCACACGCAGAGACGGAAGCAAATAATTACTCAAAAAAAAAAAATAAAAAAAAATATATATATATACATATATATAAGTTATATGCTTCAAAAATTACTAAAATTTGTGCAAAGCCCCTACAAAGTCGAATATATATAATCTTATACATTGCAGCAAAAAATCCTAGTTCCCTCACCATATATATATATATATGCACACACTATTTGTATGTATGTATTATATATATATTACATGCTAACCTCCATTGAGCCAAAGAACAAGAGGTTTTCTGCGAGGCGATGAGGTAGCTTCAGTTAACCAATAGAAGAGAGCTCTTCCGTGCTGCTCATTGACTGTGACATACCCGGAAAACTGAGAAAATCCCACCTTTGGTTGACCAGGAAGTGCAGAGATTCGATCTAGCACTTTCACTTTTTTTGGAACTGCTGCAACAATAGTATAACTACTAAAAGATGACACTAAGAAGAAGAACAAGAAGTAAAGGACTAGAGCTTTTTTTCTCCCTAGGAAAATGGCCATTATTTTATTTTCTTTTTTGCTTTTCTGATTATGAGAGAAATTTTCTTTGGGAGTGGGAAAGTGGTGGAGGGAAGTTTTGGAGATTATTATTGTGTGGCTGCGAGAGCAGTGTGGGCTTCGTTATAATCTGGGTCTATAAGTAGAGAGGGCTTTACTTATGTTTGTATGTGTGTCTCTGAATATCAAGTGTTTGCTGCATTACTACACAACTGCAAGTTGGTTCAGCTGACTCTGCATGTGGACCTGCTCAGCACACCCTTTTCTCTCTCTCTCTAGATTTAGAGAGAGAGAGAGTACTGAGAACAGCTGGTCCTTCTACAGTATTGAAACCTAGATGCAAAGATCATAGTCTTGGGGTGGTTAATTAGAAACCCAGAACCTTCCTAATAAATGCATCACAAGACTTAGTAAGGTTGTGATTTTTTTATTATTATTACTATTACCATTATTATTGTTATAAGTATTTTTTGGGAGAATTCTATGCGACACCTTAATCGGAGAATACACTTCTTACCTTTAATATTATATCAAACATATTATTATACGTATAGAATGGCAGAGACAGGATTTATTAGTAGGAACCAATTTTTTTTTATCAAAATTATACTAACATCTAAATAACTATTAATTTAAGAACGGTTAATTTTAATTTATACACATACCTCTTGGCACCCTTTGCTCGATTCCCTGTCTCCGTCACTGTATATATATATATATATAAATTTAGATCCTAAATGCTATATATTATGTTTATTTTGGGTGCTTCGATTATATGAGTCACGCCACTTTCAGCTCCAAAAACGAAAAAAAAAACACTAAATTAAGGAATATTGGAGATTGAGGATATTAAAGCTGAGTTAATGCCATCCCAATTACCAGCTGGTCTTAGAAAAGCAATTTGCATTAAAAATTATACTTAATTAACCTAAGTCGATATCTTTCTGGAGATTTTTCTTCTCTGTTAACTAATCCTCGAGCCTAGCTATGTAAGGATCACATTATTATTATTTTCTTAAGTCGCATTAATTAGTTGACTAAAACTAGCTATTTGTTCCTTTCAAGTTAAGCAATAAGCATGATCGCAATTAGATCTATATTAAAAAAAAGCCACCATTTGACTAACCTTGTGTGTTCGTGACCAAGGAGAGAGACTGACTAATTTGTAAATAGAATCAAACAACCAAATGTGACGGTTCCATGGCGGCAAAAAGACGACCTATCAGGTGTCTTTCATTTTTTACCCTGAGATCGACTTTTATTGTCCGCATTGAGGATGAAATTATCTCTCTTATCAGCCTGTCGAATATGATTTACGTGACTTTTTAAATACTAGTTGACAAATTAATGGATTAGGTTCTTTTCTGTTCTATCAGTTCTCCCAGTAAATTGGCAAGGTCTCGTTAGATTTTAAGGCATGAGAAAACTACTGATATAGTTTTTCTAATTAGAAAAAAAAAAAAAAGAACTAAGCAAATGTCTATCCTATGTATATGTTTGTATGTAAATAGACATATGCATAAAGATCATAAATCATGATAAAAAAGTGTAAGTGGTCCAGAACAGTGAACATGGAGAAGATGTGAGGGCACAATAGCAAATATTGTGGAGATGTGGGGTTGCAATTTCTTGTGACCCCTTCTATTGGGAAGTTTGTAGTCAAACGAAGCTGGAATCTGACCAATAAGAGGGCGCATAAACAGCCATAAATGTCTACATCTTTTATCTTTCTCTCTTTTTTATATTTTTTTAAGGACTTTTTTTTAATATATGATGCCATAATCCCCAGGTACAAGTTAAAACTCTCATATTTTTTACTTTCTTTCTCTTTCCGGAATAAAAGAATATTCCAAGTTTGGTTTACACAAAGACAAATGGTACATGGTATAAAAAAAAGAGTGACCAGTCAATCTTCTTTGAGTTTCCTCTTTCTGGCCAACAATTGTCCAAATAATCCTATTTATACATACATTTTTAAATGTCTAGTTAATTAATTCCAGTTCATACCCATATAAATCTGCTTATTTGCATTTGTTGGCATTACTAAGTATACATGAAAAGTGTTGTCTATATTGATTGCTTATGCAGCAACATAAGAAATATTGATTAAATGACTTCCATAAGTGAGCTTATATATGTGTCGTGTTACTCATAAAAATAATGATGATACTGACTAGTTAGCACGATTGTTTGCCCATTCGATGTAGTTTTTGTTTGTACTTTTAATCATCAGAATAAGAGAAATAAAAACTTAAGAAGTATTTGGAACTATATTTTTAAAAGTGTATAAATAGGTCAAAATGGTTTTAAAATTTTCTAATAAGTTAAAACTCTAATATAAGTTTCAAAGTTTATTTAAGAAGTCTTTTATTTTTAGAAGACACATTTTGTGACTTTGATTAAAATACTTTTAGAGAGCCAAAACATTTTTAACACACTATCCAAATACTTTTAAAAGCAGTTTTTGGAACCAAAAAGCCAAAAGTAGCTTTTAGAAAGCCCTCTCAAATAGGCCGTTTGTCGTTAACAACAAATTCGATGATTTTTAATAGGGCTAGGCTGAGCAAAGAAAAAAAAATATTTTTTTGCTTGCAAAGAAAAAAATATTGCTCAGTAATTCTTATAATTTAACAGTTATATGTTGAGTAATACTTAAAATTTAACAGCTATAGGTTGATTTGGTTTAACTGATTGGGAGGAGTTAAGGGTTTGGTAATCGTTCTATAGATTTCTATCTTCTGTATAACAGAGTTGTCAAGGAAAGTTGTTGGCTTAGAGGTTCACCAAATCCTCCTGTAAAATCCCACATAAAAGATGCTGTTAGTATCTGAAAACAACACATTCAGCTTGCTATATTGTAACTACTAATTAGTATTGTCGATGAGTCACATAATATTTCTTAATTATTAGTCACATAATTTTATTTAAGGGAGTAATTCAAAAATGAATTTAGAGACTACAGTATGAGAAGTTGAAAGAATGAACTTTAGAGACTATAGTGTTAAACAAGAGAAGAGTTTTGAGATGCATTTTCCCCTAGTAGTTTATGGATTTGAAATGTTCTATTATTGTGAGTGAATTAATATTTTCTATTGTTTAAAATTATGATATCTGGTTATCCTTACTTTTTATAAAAGATAGTTAAAATCACATATTATGCCATACTTTTAAATATAGTTTTTATTCATGTTACACTACTGCTACGGTATTTGGTTATCCTTACTTTTATAAAAGAAGGAGAAAATTACTTGTTATATGATACTTTTAAACATAGTTTTTATTTATGCTATACTACTATTAATTATTTGTTTAAGTTATGCCAAGTTTTTATTTATGCTATACTACTATTAATTATTTGTTTAAGTTATGCCATACTAAAATATTTGTAGCATTTGTAAAGGGTAAGTTTTAAAAGATGATATTTATGGAAATTTCTCGAAAAGATAGGGCTATTATTTATGGTTATGTTATAGCAAATCAAATTACAGTCATGTTTAACCTACTCGATATTTTTTTAAAATAATAAAATTTGCATTTTTAGACCATTTTTTTAAAAATTGAAAGTGTTCATGTTGCTGCACTCCCAAAATTTGTTTAATTTGTAGACATTTCAAACATATTCTTTGTTAGTTTGAGAAAATAGATTTTCAATTAAATTACAAAGAACATAGCGAAATGGGTATTTAATTTTTTTAAAACCTTTGGCTTTTCATATCATGTTATTTTATAAAATTGTTATACTAGAGAGGATGATATGAATAAAGGGTTACACACAACCCTAATGTTTTCTCTTGTTCTCTCTACATTTTAGTGTGCTGCCAGTGGAGGATTTGTAGGGTAGGAGTTTGGGGTCACCTTTCAGCTGGTTGCTAGACTCCTAGCCCCTTGGGAGGGTCTTTGGGAAGCACGATGAAGGTCTCACTGGTGAGTTTGTGACCATTTATGAGTTTGGGGTGGAGCTTTGGGGAGGGGGCTCTAACATGCGTTTTGACTGTCAATTTTAGCCATGTATGTGTATAGGAGACTTCATTCCCTTAAGCTTTTACCATGCGACAGCTAGAAAGGGCAAAGAGGCACCTTTCTCTTCATAGGTTAGAGGACCATAGGTGCTCGGTGATGAGGCTATGAAAATACACATTTCTTAAGGTTAAATATCATCATTTTGCACTTATGTTTCTAATTAAACTCCTTAATTAAAGCATTTGTGTGCTAAATAGTGTTTTAGTGTCTTAGTATAAAAATATGTTTAAAATCATGTTTTTAATATGTTTTTATGTTTAATAATACTTTCGATAATTTTTAGAGTCAGTTTCGTATGCTAAATATGTATTCAGTGTAAAATTAATTAAAATCATAAAAACAATTTTTTGTGGTTTCATTCTTAGTCTTAATGTGTTTAAAAATGTATTTTGAGTTTGTAAATATGTTTTTTTTTTATAGTTTTAGTAATTTCTAAAATATTTTTAAGTCTTAAATATTTTATCTGTGAAACTGATAAGGTCCTTTAATTTTATAAGTTTGTAATTATTTTTAGTGTTCTTATGTGTTTTACTATAAAATAAATATTTTTAATATTTTTGTAAATAGTAAGTTTGTAAAATAATTAATTTTAGTGTGTCTATACAAAACCCTAAGTTTTTCTCTGGTTCTCTCTACATTTTAGTGTGTTGCCAGTGGAGAATTTGCAAGGTAAGAGTTCGGGGCCATTTCTCTGCTGGTTGCTAGATCTCGACCCCTTGGGTGGTGTTTGGGCAACCTGACGAAGGTCTTGCAATGAATTTGTGACCGTTTTTGGGTTTAGGTTGGAGCTATAGGGCTTTTGAACTCTGGCATGCATTTTGATTACCAATTTTAGCCATGTATGTGTGCTAGAGACTTCGTTCCCTTGTGCTTTTTTTGCGCCGCAACTAGAAAGGGCGAAGAGCCACCTTTTCTTTGTGGGTTGGAGGACCATAGGTGCTCGGTGATGAGACCATGAAAATGCACATTTTTTAAGGTTAAATATCATCATTTTACATTCATATTTCTTATTAAACTTGATAATTAAAGCATTTGTGTGTTAGATAGTATTTTACTGTCTTCGTGTGAAAATATATTAAATCATGTTTTTAATATGTTTTTATATTTAATAATATTTTTGGTAATTTTTAGAGTCAGTTTTGTATGCTAAAGATGCGTTTAGTGTGAAATTAATTAAAACCATAAAAATAATATTGTTTGATTTTATTCTTAATCTTCATATGTTTAAAAATATGTTTCCAGTTTGCAAATATATTTTATTATATTTTTAGTAACTTCTAAAAAATATTTCTATGTCTTAAATATTTTATTTGTGAAACTGATAAAGTCCTTTAATTTTACAAGTTTATAATTATTTTTAGTGTGTTTTATGTGTTTTAATGTAAAATAAATATTTTTGTAAATATTTTGTAAAATAATTAATTTTAGTGTGTTTACACACAACCCTAAAGTTTTATTTGAATCTCTTTACATTTTAGTGTACTACTAGTAGAGGATTTGAAGGGCAAGAGTTTGGGCTGCCTCTCGGTTGGTTGACAAAACCCTAGGCCCCCTGAGGGAGGGGGGTGTCTTTAGGAAACACAATGAAGGTCTTTGTTGGTGAGTTTGTGACCATTTATGGGTTTGGGTTGGAGCTATGGGCCTTTGGGGAGTGGGCTCTGGCATATGTTTTGACTGCCAATTCTAACGATGTATGTGTGCTGGAGACTTCGTTCCCTTGTGCTTTTGCCGTGCAGTAGCTAGAAAGGGCAAAGAGCCACCTTTTCTTCTTGGGTTGGAGGACCATAGGTGCTCGGTGATGAGACTATGAAAATGTATATTTCTTAAGGTTAAATATCATCATTTTATATTCATATTTCTTATTAAACTCCATAATTAAAGCATTAGTGTGTTAAATAGTATTTCAGTGTCTTAGTATGAAAATATATTTAAAATCATGTTTTAATATGTTTTTATGTTTAATAATATTTTCGGTAATTTTTAGAGTCAATTTTGTGTGCAAAATATGTGTTTAGTGTGAAGTTAATTAAAACCATAAAATAATCTTTTGTGATTTTATTCTTAATCTTAATATGTTTAAAAATGTGTTTTGAGTTTGCAAATATGTTTTTTTTTATATTTTTAATAATTTCTAAAAATATTTTTAAGTCTTAAAAATTTTATTTGTGAAACCAATAAGGTCCTTTAATTTTATAAGTTTATAAATATATTTAGTGTGTTTTATGTGTTTTAATATAAAATAAACATTTTTAATATTTTTGTATATATTAACTTTGTAAAATAAATAATTTGAATTTGAGAAGAAAAATAAAGAAAAAGGGCATCAAAACAGGCAAAAACAGACAACAAATGCTAAAGAAATAATAAAAATTTGAATTTGAAAAGACTTGACATGTGGTGTAGCCTTGGATGTCCAATCTAGCTGCCAAAACACTCAGGGGGTGTTTGGTATGTAGTAATTAGTAGGAATCATATTCCTAAGAAAATGATTGTAGGGAATATGATTCATAGGAACCAAAATTATTATGTTTGGTTGCACATATGAATCTTCTATTAGATTTCTAAGAATGATACATTACCGTGTTTGGTTGTACATAAGAATCTTGTATAATTGACAAAATAATTTATACTATTAACATTAAATGTATCAATATAATATATTAGTACTAAAATTAATAATAATAATATAAATATAAATAATAAAATAATATTATATATAATTTAACATTAATATTACTATGAATATTAATGTTATTATTATTATTATTTTATATTAATGTAATACTTTCTTTATATTATATAAAAATATTAATTTATAATAATCATAGAATTATTATTTAACAATATATTAATATTAAAATGTTGTATATAATATAAAATATGTTGATATGAATATAAATAATAATAAAAATATAATTTTTAATAATATATTAGTATTTATATTAATATTAACATTAAATAAATATATTGTTATAGAAAATATTAAACATATTTAGCTATATTTTATATTTATGATTATTAAAATAGTATTTATATAGTTTAATATTGATATTGCTATGAATATTAATATTAATATTATACTATTCATAGTTGATGTTATATTATTATGTTTTTATTATTAATGTTATTATTATTCTTATTATTAAATTTTAATTTTATATTGATATAATATTTATATCTATATCATATATTAATATTAATTTATAATAGTAGTACAAAATTATTTTATTTTATTATTATAGCATTTATATATATTATATTCTAATATTAATTAATAATAATATATATTATATTTAGATATTGTATAATTTTTATATTTATATTGCATAGAGATATTAATTTATAATAATATTATTATTATTATTATTTAATAATAATATAATTATTATCATCATCATCATGGAAAAAAAGGTGAGATTTTCATAGTTTTGAGATTCCCAAGAATATGAATATTACCTTGTTGGGTGGGCTTAAGATTACCCAAAAATGAAGTAATCTGAATCCCATGGGAATGAGTTTTTCAAGAATCCAAAACTTAGATTACTACATGCCAAACATGAGAATCTGTAAGATTCTCATTCTCACATCAGGATTACTGCATACCAAACGTCCCATCAAAGCACTCCGATTGCATGCCACACGTCAGCTATCAGCTGCAGTCGCCATACAGCTCGGTCCCACTTGTTGGGAGAGCATCTCTAAGCCATGAGATCAGGTTATTATACCAGATCCAACGACGTGCATAAGCTGAGCTTTAGCTTCACAAATGGACACAATCAAAACCGTTCCTCAAGTTTCCATCGGTGCATTTAAGGGCCGTGATCGCAGCGCATGTGTGTTCCCTTTTTCGACATCGTACCTGATTTCAAATCAAAACCAATACAATCAAGAAGGCTGGGTTAGGCGGAAAAAAGAAAAACATATATTAAAAAAAGATGCAAGTTGCACAATTTGTGACCGAAATTGTCAAAATAAGTAGTAATATATATATATATATATATATATATATAACATTTGCATGAATAGTAGCCCATCTTTTGGGCTATAAAATACCGAGGGTCTCTCCCCCGGCTCCTCAACCCCTCATTAGTAGAAAAAATTACTATTTTAATAAATAGTTTGTTTTTAATATTTAGATTTTAGTTTATGTTTTTGTAAAATAGTTTAGTTTTTAATATTTAGTTTTTAGTTTATGTTTTTGTAAAATAGTTTTAAGATTATATTGTAAAATATTGTTTTTAATAATATTATAAGTGTTTTTATTTTAAATATGTCTTTTTAATTTTCATTTTTAGCTGAGGAGAGGGAGAAATTTTGGTAAAATTAGCTTAAATGCTTTTAGTTTTTCGTACTTTTAGTTTTTATTTTATAATATTGTTTTTAATAATATTAGAAGTGTTTTTATTTTAAATATGTCTTTTTAATTTTCATTTTTTGCTAAGAAGAGGGAGAAATTTTGGTAAAATTAGCTTAAATGCTTTTAGTTTTTTGTAGTTTTCTAAGCAGTCATAATGCCAAATTATTTTTTTAGAAAATCTATGATTTTGCTATTATCTTAGTTAGAGTTCTTGCAAGATTAGGTTTTAATTTATCGTCGACATTGGCTGACATGGATAATGCTTGGAAGGACCTTAATTAGTTGAGACAGAAAATGATATGATAAATGCTTAACTTATTATTTGTTTGTTATTTTAGTTAAATAATGCTAAAATCATGTATGTTCATTAAGTTAAATTTTTACTACATTATAGACATAAATTGATATAGTAAATGCTTGGTAATGCTTGATTTGTTGTCGACAGAGGATGACATATTGGATTTTTAAACCTTTTAAAAAATAATTTAGAAAAATGAAAATACATTTAAGTTAATCGTTAGAACAGAATTTTTGAACCTCAGTATTGTTATTATTATTGTTGTTTCTCTTTCAATTAATTACACTTATTATTAAAGTTTCATCTCTTGTTTGATTTAGCTAATAGTGAACATTTAGTCTACAAGCTTAAGACATCCATATATGGATTGAAACAAGCCTTTTGTCAGTGGTATTTAAGTTCTATGACATTATCTCTTCATTTGGTTATGATAAGGGACGGCTATACGAGGTGAAGCAATTTCACTTAAGGAACTTTGATATGAAGGATATGGGAGAGGCATATTATGTTATTGGCATTAAGATACATAGGGACAGATTTTAAGACATTTTGGGTTTGTTTCAAAAGACCTATATCAACAAGGTTCTAGAAAGGTTTAGGATGAAGGATTGTTCACCAAGTATAGCACCCATTGTGAAGGGTAATAGGTTCAATTTGAACCAACGCCTGAAAAATGAGCTCAAACGGGAACAAATGAAAAACATTCCATATGCTTCAGTCGTTGGAAGCGTAATGTATGCTTAGGTCTGTACAAAACCTGACATTGCATTTTTTGTTAGAATGTTGGACAGATATCAAATAACCCAGGTGTTGACCACTAGAGAACTGCAAAGAAGGTGATGAGATGCCTTCAAGGGACTAAGGCTTACATACTCATGTATAGACGGGATGACATTCTGAAGGTGATTGGATACTTTGATTCAGACTTTGTTGGCTATGTTGATTTGCGAAAATCAATATCTGGTTATGTTTTCATGTTTGCTAGTGGAGTTGTATCTTGGAGGAGTGCGAAGTAGACTTTGACTGCTACCTCTGCTACAAAGGCTGAGTTTGTTTCTTGTTTTGAAGTTACTTCGCGTGGTGTATGATTGAAGAGTTTCATATTCGGGCTTAAAAATATGGATTCTATTTCTAGATCATTGATATTATATTGTGACAATTCAACTGCTGTATTTATGGCCAAGAATAACAAGAGCGGTAGTTAAAGTAAACACATCGACAATAAACCCTTGGCTATAAGAGAACATGTTAAAGAAAAGAAAGTTGGTCATTGAATACATTAGTACTGAGTTGATGATTGCCAATCCTTTAACTAAAGGCAGGCCACCAAAGATTTTTAAGGATCATGTAGTACGAATAGGACTTGGTTCCATGATGTAAATTTTATTGTACATACATTTTGTTATCTTTATGAAACTCTTATTCAGTTGTAATGCTTTCTCATATTTAGTTGTGCACATATTCAGTTATTTTGAGAAAAATCAATTTAGTTAGACCTAAAATAAACATGGGGTTTATTCATTAAGTTACGTTACCATTTATGAGTTAGTATTAAGGGATATCATGCATTGTAATATATAGAAGATAATATTTATTCTAAGATGACTTATCATCATGATTCATGTGTTCATTCCTTAAGCTTGAGATTGGTTGATTTTGGTTACCTAGAAAATATATGTAGACCAAGTAGGACAATGTTATTTTAATTTATTTATTTAATTTTTAAATGATAATAAATAAATAAAAATAAATTTAAGTGGTCCACTATACACGTATTTTCTTAAGGGTGTCAATCAAAGGATATATCTAAATTGTTTTAACGCGTTAGAAAAAAGGCATTGTTTCAGAAATACCTTTTGATGATAACATACACCATGATGGTAGGTGTTTATAAATATCACGTAAAATCTAAAGGGTCCCTAAGCCTTTGTATTTATTCATAAATACACCATTTCTCTAAATTGTAGAAGGTTTAGAAAATTTTCTTTCTTTCAGATAAAATTTCTTCAGGCATTATTTTAGAGATATCCTCCATTCTTACTGTATTTGTCAATGACTAGAGGTTAGATTTCCTTTCTTTTATGTTTATACATTTAGATGGTTTTTATGCTATTTGGATTCATGCATAAATGTTAAAAATCATAGTTCCATATATGTAAATTTTTAACATCCTACACCTACCATCTTCCGGCCCATAACAACAAAACATCCTGGTCTTAGTGAGTGGAGGGTGAAATATCTTATCATACTAAATGGTGATGGCTAGAACAATGACTTGGTCAACGATTTTTTCTGGTCAGTTGATAGTAGTATTGTATTGGGGATCCCTGTTAGTAGACGAGGACTAAGAGATCTATTAATTTAGTATTATGACAAGAAAGGAGAGTATTCAGTGAAGTCCGGCTATTAGAAAGCAATGGAATGGTATAAGGAAGAAAAGAGCTTGTCTCCAAATCCGTATGCAGGATAGTGGTCCAAATTACCAGGTTTGAACATTCTAAGGAAAATTAAAAATATTTGTTTGGAGATTTTACCATGAGATATGGCATTGTTAGCAGCTTGACAAGAAGAGGTGTGAATGTTAATGAGGTCTGTCAAACTATTGGCTTGAATCTTTCGTCCTTTAGAGGAAGGACAGGCATGGAGTTTTGTCTTTTGTTACAGTATAATCTTATCAATACAGATCTTGAATTGACACTTATTCTCCTTTGTTTATGCACGGACACTGCCTTAGGATGACATCGCAGCTGTTGGAAGCGTCAAAAACCTTTTTGATGGAGTAGGAGAAGCTCAGTTTCTAGAAAGTGTAGCCCAACAAAGGAGTTCCTGCCAAACTTGTACTTGGTAATCTTAAACTCAACACTAATGCAGCGGTACCTAGCTGGGATAGTTTTGTTGGTGTGGGAGGTGAAGGTACTGTAGTTGCAGCTTTTGCCAAAAAAAAAAAAAAAAAGTATTAGGTAATATGACACTGAAACTTGCAGAGATCATGGCCGAGAGGCCTGGAGTTCGTACGCTTAATTGGTTTAGACGTTCACGTGGTTGAAACTGATGCTTTGGAAGTGGTTTACTGCCTTCGTCATGACCTAGATCAGTCTTGTGAAGCACCGCTGCTTTGGGATGTTTATGATTTGCTAAGGAGTTTTGGCGGTATTAATTTTGCTCATTGTCCTTATGGAGACAATTCAGTGGCCCATAAGTTAACAAATTTTGCTTTATCTTTGTCTAAAGATTGTCTATGGCTCCATGAGATTTCCATGTTTATCTCTACTGATGTTTGTAAGGATAATCCATTTATTTAATTAATGAGAGACGGTTTTCATTTCAAAAAAAAAAAAAAAAAATACATCTTATAATAAAAAAAAACTAACGGCACGTTTGTTTTTGTTCTCAAAATTTTTAGAAACGTTTTCGCATGTATTTCAAGACAAAAATTTTAAAAGTACTCCTAGCGTAATTACTTAAAAATTCTCATTTTTTTAAAAAAAATATTTTTACATATTTTAAAAACAATTGTGAACGGCCCTTAAGATTTTGAACAGTCTACTTGATGAACACGTGCATCGATGACGAATATTAATTTGATATATACATAAATAAATTAGTACTAAATCATATCCCAAGTTCAGAACAAAAAAAGAAGAAGGAAAAAAAATCATACCCCAAGTAGTGAGTTCAATCTAAGCTAAACTTATACTTAATTTGCTTCTTTGACTAAAGTTTAAAACCTCTTAGGTGAGATCTGTGCCCACGATTTTCGAGATGTTATCTCTTGATCACTTGGTATATAGAACTCCTTATCTTTCAAAATCTTCAGAAAATCTCATGTGCCTAAGCATTAGCACCCTGAAAAACCCTGCAAAACCCTCTTTGTATTTTGCAACTATTTTTTTTCCTCAATAAAAAGGAGGTAAAGGTAGAGGGTGACACACCTTGATAATTTTAAAGAAATAAAGTATTTTTGCATGGAATATAAATTCATCATGAAGAGGATTTTTATATATCGTATCTAGCGATGAAGCCAAAATATTTGGTCAACATAGGTCATTATGAAAAAAATAGAGATAAATTTTTATTGAATTCAAACATAATCATATATTTTTTTTAATTTTTTTAAGAGAACTATATTTTTTGATTAGTAAGTGAGTACAAATTATATATTTTATTAACAAGGAGCAAAATAATATATTTTAATTTCTCTTGATGGGAGTACAGTTATAATTTTATTGTAAATTAAGGATACAAATAAAATTTTTTTAAAAAAATTAAAGCAAAAAATTCAATCTTTAAAATTAAGTAGGGACACATACCCACTTAACAATTGGCTCTGCCATAATACAAAGTGTCTCTGCCATAAATCCTACCCATAATAGTTGGATTGGCTCGAGTCCAATATCAACCAACCTCAATATCTCATAAAATGCGGGGTGGTCTCTTTGTAGTTTGCACTTAGTCATAATCAAAGGAAACTACTCGTATATGCAAGTTCAATGGCACTTCTGTAGAAGCTTCGTTCCTTCTTTAATGTTACAGAGAGGAAGGGAAGGGGGGTTGAATATATAGTCCATGCAATACTCATGCCATTCATCAAGTCCATTATTATAAGCTGTCAAAGTGCGTACAAAGGAGGAAAATCAAGTACCCTTTGCCTTTTTAATGTCCATATTTTGGCATCACCATGCAAGTTGTATGTAAGGACTAAGAAGCAACCATCTATAGTGGCGCACAAGTTTTTAGGGCATTTTCATTCACTAGTTAGAAGCACACACCACGAGTGTGTATTATTTACTTATATATTTTTTTAATTATACTCATTTCGTCGTTTAGTTAAGTGTAAAAAATTAATAAAAACACATTTGCAGAGGTAAAAAAGTTTTTGACATGGTAAACATTAGGGAAACACACATGTGACGAAATTTTTTGAGCCGAACAACTAGAGAAAACGTTTATGGAGGTCATAGTTGGGAACCAAATTTACCACTAAAACATTTTTTGGTAATCCGACATTCAAGAACTACAATTTTAATAAGAGAATTAAGGTGGAAAAAGTTACTTACATGGAAAAGTACAAGATTAAAACTTGATTAGATGCCACGCTTGATAAAAAAAAATTCTGAAGGATATAAAAGAATATACAATAATGGATAAATAAAAAAGTGTTTTTATTATACACTTTAAGGAAAATAATTTAATTAATCAATCTAAAACAACATAATATATTATGGGAAAGCAACAAAAGAAAAGATAAAGATAATAATGAACAAAAATAAAATATTATTACATATATATAAATTAAAAAAGGAAGGAGGATAAAAAAAGAGAAAGGAAAACAAAAAAAAAAGGGTGAAAAAAAAAACAAAAAACGGATGAAAAAAGCAAAAAAGAAAAAAGAGTGATGAAAAGAGAGAAAAAAGAAAACAAAAAAAAAAACTAAAAAGGTAAAAATATATATATATATTGAGAGGGGAACATCCTCCCCCTCTACGTGTCACCTCACAAAGAAAGACGCTTAATTTGCCTCTTTGAATATAGTATCGACATAAATATTTCCATGTACAATCTAAGCTACAGAAATCTTAACATACACATTATAGTATTATATGATAGAATCTGATTTTAACCTATCCAAAAAAAAAAAAAAAATCATTCTAATAGTGTACATTATCAATTCATGCTAAATTACCCATTCATCTTTTTTAAATTATAGATGGAAAAATCGTCTGAATGACTTTAACTTGAAACTTTTGTATGGAGTTCAGCATTTGCAGGATGGAAATTACAATAGGGTCTAGAATCTAAAGAAAAAGAGACACTAGAGTATTGCTCATTAATTGCAGATTTTAAGCATTGGATGTCAGCCAAAAAAAAATGAACAGTTGAAATTCTTTGTGGTTGAGTGGGACATGACAAAAGTAGCTTACCAGGGCGTTTCGAAAAATGTAGTGTAAACTAATTTTAATTTTAAATTTTATAAAAAAAAATACTGTAATAAATTATATTTTGTAGTTTCATCATTTAACATTGTAAAATACAAAAAAGAAAGGGATTTAGCGCACTATGGTATTATTTGAACCATCTTCATACTTCATTTTAGTTTGCGTGGTAAGTCAAATCGGACAACTTATTTAGAATTTCGTTGTATGCCAAAATGGAATATTTGAGAGTAAATGTAAGATGAAAAACATTCCAAAAGCTAGCAAATTATTGAAGTATTTCATGATCAAATAATCCTCTTAATTATTCTTTTTTCTTGCTTTCTTGGACCAATAAATAGAATTATGATATATGTTCATTTGTAAGTAGTCACCATTATATTATGGTTTTTTTATGCTCATATACATGGATGACAATATCGGTATCAGTAGAAATATCAGTACTTTAATTTTATTAAAATTTTAAGAAAAATATCAATATCGGTAGAAATTTTGACAAAAATTACAAATATCAAGAAAATTTTATATTAAATGTATCTCAAATACTTTAGGATACAATAAATTTTAAAAAGAAACATAAATAAACATGATTTACATAATAAATTTGACACACATTAGATTGTCAATACCAAAATGAAGTTCTATAAGGCTCAAACATGGTTAGGATTTCATCTTAATTCAAATAATATTAGTACTATGAAATGTTATTTGAGGAGTACTAAATATAGTTATGAATATGCTACATATAGGTTTGTTGACTTCTTCCTACTTTATTTCCATGAATAGAGAACTGTGAATTTCCTCAATGGTTTGCTTGAGATGGTGGTGGTATACTTAGATGAGAATAATTGAAAATACTATAAGCATCATAGTTTCGAAGGTTCTGATTATATGGATAATAAATATGAAGAGCCTCATTTGAGTAGCTGCTATAATTAAATCCTAAATGCATTGGTTGTAAACTCATGAA
Source organism: Artocarpus heterophyllus (assembly GCA_025403435.1). Classification (NCBI taxonomy): domain Eukaryota; kingdom Viridiplantae; phylum Streptophyta; class Magnoliopsida; order Rosales; family Moraceae; genus Artocarpus; species Artocarpus heterophyllus. Next base: position 27,120,306 of record CM046347.1, read on the forward strand.
AATTTTATCTTCATCCGATGTTAGCATTCTTAATATGTATAGAACAAATGTTCATTCATTGAAAATATAAAATATTGACAGATTATTTGAAGAAAAAAAATTCATTAAATTTTGTAATTCTGACATTATTGAAATTTAGTCGAAATTTTCACGATATGCACCAAAATTTTATACAAAATACACTACAAATTTTTCTAAATCAATATTTTTATCAGTATTTTCAATATTTTTTTGATATTTTATTGAAATCAATATTAGAATGAAAAGATATTTCCATATATCGAAATTTCCAAAATTTCGATGGGAAGGTGAAATTTCCATCCTTGCTCATATACAAAAGATGCCCGAGTTATGAGGTTACGACGGACACGACCTCAGCTATGTGAGCTTCATCTTTCAACGGCTACGGCACCCCACCGGCACTTTGACCCATTTTTGTTTTATTATATATAAATATAAAATTTAAAAAATTGGGAGAAAACAGCTCTGAATTGGCTGCAATTTCTTCTTTTCTTTTGTCCTTTCATCAACATTGAAGAGAAAAGATGCAAGTTCTTGGGACCAAAGATATGTCTTCAATATGAGCAGTTGGGCAGTTGAGAAAGTCATGGGTTCTCTTTAATTTTGTGCTCATGTCTCACGGAAAGTGTGTTATAGCTTAGCTTCATCTCAGGCTGGCCATAAACTGTACTAGTATAGCATATTCTGGCCTGGCAATACACTGTACTGGGCACTATAGCATATTCCCAGTAATTTCTGCACGTTAACTGAAGCTCTTCAATTTTGACAATATTCAAGTTAAATTGCCATAATTTGTCTAGAGCTTGTTTGAGAGGACTTCTTAAAAAGCTATTTTTGATTTCTTGAGTCTAAACCTGCTTCTTAAAGTATTTTGATAATCTGCTAAAAGTGCTTATGTTCTTTAGAAGTATTTTCAGTCAAAGTTACAAAATATGGCTTATCAAAAAAGTCACTCTGAAGTCGACTTCAAAACTTGTATCAGAGTATTAATAATACATTATTAGCATACATATAACACTTTTGTAATTTACTATAAAATTTTAAAGCCATTTTGACTCTTTTAAACTATTTTAAAAATATGCTTCCAAACACTCATTTAAAAGTTACAATGTTTGCTTTTCCTCTTTTGCTGACTGAAAACATAAGCAAAAGCTGTGCCAAACAACTCTTAGTTTATATACCATTTTTAAATTTTGAACATGTGAGCTTTTCCCATTAAGTCGCACTAGAATGCATCACGTATTTACTACTTGATTATAGATATGTTATTATATATATACACACAAAAACTAAAGGATTCTTTTTTTCACATTTGGCCCGCGAATTATGTTCTTTATGTCACTTTGCTCTCTAACTTTTAAAATGTATCATTAATCTCTTAAACTTTATTCCATTATTAACAAGTATTCCCCTTCTATCCAATTCTTTTAGTTTTTGGGCTTGTTTTTAAAAAATATTTTTCCATTTTCCCCCAAACTACATCACTTATGTTATTTTACCCCTTGACTTTGAAAATGTGCTCTTATGTCCTTTTTTTTTTTTTTTAAGGAAATAACCCCATTTCATCCAATTTTATTCGACTAATAAATTTATTTGTTTTTCTTTCAATTTTACAAGACCTATATGTCAAAGCAGTCCATATATCCACAACTTATATATGAATTTTTTTACAATATACCATTTGTAACACCCGCTTATTTTTATATAACGGACCACGTTAAGTTAGTAACGCTATTAAGGAATGTTATTAATAAATAACGTTATATGATATGATATGTGATGTGCATGTTACTAATTTTTTTTTTTTTGTCAAGATTTGTGACAGGTGACGACCGCATGGAATTGTTGTGCTCTAGTGTTCATGTGAAATTATAAATATATGATTATTTATGATGCAATGATGTGTGAATGTTTTATGTTATGGCATTTATTGACAGATCGGCAGGCCGAAGAGGGAAAATCGACAGGCCGAACAAAGCTGACTAACAGTCAGCAGAAATCTCTCCAGAGTTATGACTGAGTTAATTACGTTAATTGGGTGAATTAATATGATTAATTGGCATAATAATGGAATGTTTTTATCAGTTAAGGAAATTTAAGGAATAGATTTGTATTATATTAAGAGGTTTCCTATTTTTAAAAGGTAAATTTAAGGTAAGATTGATAATGTTTGACCTTCCTTTTCTTTTTCCTCCTTTCCCACGCCAATCACTCTCTTATCAGTCAGATTTTTCTGACTTAATGAAGGCCATGAATGCTCATTATGTTTATTACGATAAAAGAAAATTAATTAACGTTTCTTCTTTTTATTAATTTTTTTTTCTCTCTCTCTCAAAAGTCTGAGACAGTTTTTCTGACTTTCTAATCTTCCTCTTCTTTTCTTCTTCACGAAATTTCTCTCCCGTGAAAATTTTTGAGTATATTGAAAGAAAAAGTTTTGTTTCGTTGGTGAATTCAAGAATTTCAAGAAGAAACTTTAAGGTATGAATTCAGTTTTTTTTTTTGGTAAATGTAAAAAGATGTTCTCCTCTTCAAACTTCGCCTACAATATCCTCTCTAAGTATTGTGTTTTGTTTTGTGTTTTTATTATGATGCTCATGAGTATTATGTGTGATGTTTCTTCACGTTTTATGTCATTTTAACGTTTTATGAAAAATGAATATTCTGTCTTCTATCCCTCACAGTAAAATGTTACTGTTTAATTTTGAAGGTATGAAAAATGTAATGATTATTCTATAGGTAAAGAATGATGTTTACGTGAAAAGTTGTTAATTATGCTTATGTATGAGTATGTAAGATGGATGTATTTTATGATTATGAAATGTTTTGTTTTATTTAAAAGATAATTATGTTTAGATGTAGGGTTTTGAATAATATTTAAAATATGAGATGAGTGTATGGATATTTTATGATAAGTATTGATTTTTTATTGCATCTTAAAATGGATATATGGCATGGACACTTAAGGAAGCGAGCACAACGAGACCGCGGTGTCGTCACCAAGTGCAATATTAAGGTTAAGTAAGCTATCGATAAAGTAAGTACATTCTTACCTGCAACATGACACGTTTTACAAGGTTTGAAGATATGTTTACAAGGATATTCATGATGGTTTTATGATGATTTTCCTTAAAGGATTTCTTATAAAAGATTTTCATGATTTAAAGTTATGCATGTATGATGATGACATGTTTTAAAGTATGAAAATTATGTATATATGTATCACCTAATAAGTGTTGCACACCCAATGTTATAAAATGATATGTTATGATGTCATGTTTGGTTTGGGATTAGCAACCCTTCTCCTCTCATGACGGCGCGCCAATGATGATGTTTATGGTGCAACACTTGGGCTCTTAAGAATAAAAAAATATATATATGGAATAAGTTTTAAAATGGTCAATATTATGAAAGATATGTTTCTATGAAATTGTGCTTAAGGCACTTTTATGATACGATGATGATGATGATGATGTTTATGAAATGTTTTAAATTGTGAGAATTTTATGTACTTACTAAGCATTAGCTTATTCATGTTTTATATGTCATGTTGCAGATAAGGGTAAGAGAGTCATGGAATAGGTGGAGGACATGGAACGGCGTGTGAGCAACATGAACGATGAATTGTAACCGGAAGCACGCCAAGAAGAAATGAATTTATGATTTAATAAAATTATATATTTTGAACATATTATATGTTGAGTTTTTTTAAGAATACTTATATTATGGTTTTATAAGTTATTTTATCATTTTTTTTTATGAAATATGATCTTCCGCTATATTTTACGTAAAGTTAGAACGTTTTAAATTTTTCTTCCAAAGTAGATTTGGTCTCGGACGGCCTGCCGAACTCCGTGTCCGGCCTGCCGAAGACCAGAAGATCGGCCGACCGATCTATTTTTCGGCCTGCCGAACCTGGATAAATTTTTGGTCCGAATTACAAAGCTTCTGCCGGCCTGCCGGTGGAAGACGCTCCGGCTTGCCGATGTTGTTCGGCTTGCCGAAGTCCCAAGTTCGGCCTGCCGAACCGTGGGAATAAGTGGATTTCAAAGATGTGATGATCAAAGTGATTTAATGTGAGATTTTAATAAGTCTTGATTTTACTATTGGATTATCAATTATTATTAAATAAGTTCATGAATAATTTAAGTATAAACGAATAAATTATGTTATGGAATAAAATTAAACTATGTTCTTCGAAACAACGTAAGTTTTAAAAAAAAAAAATTGTATGAATGGATCCTGGTAATGTAAGTTTAAGTACTTTTAAAATCTATAGTACGATTGAGTTGATATTATCTATGAGTTTAATTATTTAAGCATGTATGAATGTAAGTATGTAACGATATCTGTGACGTCCGAATTAAGGGGCGTTACTAGCTTAATTGGTACTCAGGAAGGAAATAAGAACCTCTTAAGGGAGGTTTAAGGTTCGAACCATGAGGGACGCGAAAGAAATCCCTGAGGGACCAGTGGGCCCCAGAGGGGACAGTACGGATAAGTAGGCCCGGTTACGCCGCAATAAGAGCCAATTATGCCGGGGGCCGACCTACGGGCCTCATGGGGGCTTGAGTGGGGCTGGGTACGCCACACCATTCAAATACAAAAACAAAGAAAATTAAAGAGGGGGTTCTGTACACGAAATTAAAATAATGTGTTCTTTTTTTTGGAAAAAAAATTCAAGAGCTACATTTTTTTAAAGAATTTTGTGGTTTTTTTTTTCTCCTTTAGCTATTTTATATGGTTGGAATTCCCTATTACAAAATAATACTTTTTCCTTGAATTCTTTTTTTGTTTAATCTATTTTTTTCCCTTAAACTCTTTTTTATGTTTGGGTATTTTCCCCCAAAGTTAGAAGAGAAAAAAACATTGACTTGTAAAGCTAAACAAAATTGGATAGAAGGAGGTTATTTACTCGTAAAAAAATTTGGAGGACATAGCGACACATTCTAAAAGTCGGAGGGCAAAATAACATAAGTGACATAAAAAAGACTAATGGAGAGAAAATATCTTTTTTTGAAATATTTTCATATTTTGAGAGAAAATATAAAAATATTTCACAAAAAGGTCCCAAAACTAATGGAGTTGAATGGAAGAAAAAAACTTACTAACAGAGCATAGTTTGAAGGGATTAATTAGCACGTTTTAAAAGTCAATAGGTAAAGTGACATAAATAACATAGTTCAGAGGGTAAATGTGAAAATACCCCCTCCTTCAAAAAAATATAATATAAAATGCCCTGAAAATTAGATAGGTAAAAAAGAGTTTCCAGCAACAGTCTTCTTTTCTTTATTTAGGGTCCACGGTCGGCTTTTTGTATTTAAAGTATTTCGTATATCTACTCTAATGATACTATTATTTTGTTCCATTAGAAAAAAAAATTTTAAAAAAAGATTTGTGTAAAAATATGCACCTCCTTGGAAATGAGAAAACCAATCTCTTTATCGAACATCAAGGCTAAGGGATTCGAAGTATAAAATGTTGGAAGCTAATAAAAATTTCCTTATTGAAAAAGTAGATGTCAATATCTTAAATAAAAGCGTTGTTTATGATTGTAAACTTAGTCTATAGTAATTACACTCAAAATCTTCACTATTAAGGTTTAGAGTTCAAAATTTTCATTCCAAAGTTTCCCAAAGAAAAAAAAAAAGATTTCATTGGCTTAAAAGAAAAAGGCAAAAAAAAAAAGAAAAGAAAAAGAAAACTAATGGACAAAGAGTAGCATAGCAAAGAAACAAAAGAGGCAAGGATGAAGCATATGCTTTGTGTCTTTTGGAGAATTATTGGTGGCTAGAAGGATTTAGCAAATTCCAATATCTAATTCTAGACACCATTTACATGTTTTAGACTGTTTATCGTTTTTTTTTAAATTCAAATAACCAATTAACATTTGTATATAAAATTTGATATCCAAACCTTTCTATAGAAAACTCTAGAGACAACAACTAGCTAGCTACCTGACAAGTAATATTAACTGGACTAATAGTTTTGTTGACGACTTCTGTTTGTTTATTTGTTTGTTTCTTTTCTTCTTCTTTTTCTTTTTTATCGTGGTTGACTACTCTGTTGAAATTTGTTAGTTGGGTGTTTGTATATATAGATTCAGAAGCAAACAAATAAGGTCAAGAAAAAAGAAACATATTACCAAATGATAAATAACCGAGGGACTAGGTTTAAATTTGTTAGTTGGGTGTTTATATATTTAGGTTCAGAAGTGAACAAATAAGGTCAAGAAAAAGAAATATATTACCAAATGATAAATAATTTAGGGACTCTGTTTAAATTTGTTAGTTGGGTGTTTATATATATATATAATTCAGAAGTGAACAAATAAGGTAAAGAAAAAAGAAACATATTGCCAAATGATAAATAATTTAGGGACTATGTTAAATTTGTTAGTTGGGTGTCAAGAAAAAAGAAACATATTACCAAATGATAAATAATGTAGGGACTATGTTTAAATTTGTAAGTTGGGTGTTTATATATATATATACATAGAATCAGAAGTGAGCAAATAAGGTCAAGAAAAAAGAAACATATTACCAAATGATAAATAATTTAGGGACTATATTTAAATTTGTTAGTTGGGTATTTATATATATAGATTTGGAAGAGAACAAATAAGGTCAAGAAAAAAGAAACATATCATCAAATGATAAATAATTTAGGGACTATGTTTAAATTTGTTAGTTGGGTGTTTACATATATATATATATATATATATATATATATATATTCAGAAGTGAACAAATAAGGTAAAGAAAAAAGAAACATATTACCAAATGATAAATAATTTAGGGACTATGTTTAAATTTGTTAGTTGGGTGTTTAATATATATATATATATATATATATATATATTTAGAAGTGAACAAATAAGGTCAAGAAAAAAGAAACATATTACCAAATAATAAATAATTTAGGGACTATGTTTAAATTTGTTAGTTGGGTGTTTATATATGTATATTCAGAAGTGAACAAATAAAGTCAAGAAAAAAGAAAGATATTACCAAATGATAAATAATTTAAGGACTATGTTCAAATTTGTTGGACGTTTATATATATATATATATATATATACAGAAGTGAACAAATAAGGTGAAGAAAAAAGAAACATATTACCAAATGAAAAAGTGTTGCTATATGGCTACGTATCTCTTTTGGCTCCGTACGGCTCCGCAACCGGTATCGTAATAACAGCCAAATTAAGGGGACCCATATTTGTTTAATTATAATTCTAAAATCCTTTCACTATTAATATCACGCCATCAGTTGCACCAACTACTATGGATTTGCTGTCAGTTTTTTTTTTCTTTTCTTTTTGAAAAGGCGTCAATTTTTTAAAGGAAAGTATTTGCTGTCAATTAAAAAAATAACAGAATAACAAAAGAGGGATTAAATATATACTTCAATTTTCTAGAATCTATAACCAAGAACAAGACTTAAATCTCAATATGCTACAAGAGAGCTAAATAATTGTCAACTTATCTTCTTTTTTTTTTTAAATATGATTTTGTTACTCATTGTAAGTAAGCAATACATATTGTAATTGCATCCAAAATAAATCCACTATTTAATTTGTTTGATCACATTGCATGGCATTAGCATCATTTAAAGCCCATTTAAGTTGTGACATTGGCTTGGTTGACTTGAAGTATGAAGATCTGATTAGTAAAATAAATAAATAAATAAATAAATAAATAAAATTAGACAATTTTACTTTTAATAATTGTATCATTCATAAAACATTAGTTAATAATGGGAAAAAATGCTTATATGATAAAAAAAAAATATATATGACCTTGAGCATTGTAAATAGGATTTGACGAAATAAAAGTGGCATAATTATAAGGTCCTAGACACTACGAATAAGCTCCATGTGATTGTTGAAACCCTGCTACTTGAGTCGGATATGAAGTATGATATATAGTCAATTCAGGTTGTTGCTCCTAAAATTATCAAATATTACGTGAAAGATTTTTACTTATAAAAATAAACTAAAATTGAGAAACAAGTGTCCAAAGTGAAATTAATATGTTCAAAAATTATTATACATTATTCATACATACCTAAAAATTTATGCTTCCTTCTACTCCCATATTGGTTGGTGTAAACAATGAGACAACATCTCTTGCATTTGTATCATCCACCGAACCATTTGCTAAAAATTTAATGCCTTCATGAAAAGAGACACTTATTAGTATGACACGTTTAAATAATTTTTTTAAAAAAAAAAAAGCTAAAGAACTTTAAACGAGTAATTACACCTTTGTTGTTTTCCCCCTTTTTCTTAGTTTCTATTTTGTCTTTTCCTCTTTATTGAAACTTTCTTCTCAACCTTAGAGATCTTTCTTTTTTGGGATGGTCTTCCATGTCTTTGGATAGTCACAAGACCTCTCATATTGTTGTTTGTGGGTATCTTAGGAGGATCGCTAGAGCTTTTGATCTTAGAGTTTAGTTGCAATGTGTTTATTTTTGTTTGAAAGTTATCTATCAACTTCTACAACATTTCACAGTTATCATCATAAACAAAAGTTCAATTAGCAGCCTCATCGAACTTCTTTTGCAACCGAACATATTATTGAATCTCAAGATTGCTAAACCAATTATCGTAACATATCTTAATCCTTGAATGACATCTTTAGAAATCCTTCCTCCATCGTGTTAGAATATATTTTTCAAGCACTTTTTTAGTTTGCTTTTTTTATTAGAACGGATAATATGTGCTTGAATATCTCCTTGAATTCAAACATTCGACAATCACATTTAACCTCACATTGCTCCTTAGAAAATCAAACTTTATAATTGACTTCCTTTGAAATCTTCCCAATATATACAGTTTCAGTCACGTCAAATATTCTATTATCTTCATCAACATGTGAAAAATCGCAATAGAGCTCTCCAGTCAACTCATTTTGTAATTCCTGAAACTTGAAATTTGTATACATCATTTGGAATTGCTTCTCAATCTCAAACTGTGTTACACATGGGATCAATGAGCTGAAAGTGCGCAAATCTGCTTCATCTTCTTTCTCAATCTTATATCTTAGCGCATTGTCATATTGCTCAATGAATTGCTTCAATATTGTCTATGAGTTTATATTGTTGGAATTAATCCAATATATGGACTAATATATAAAATAAATGTGTATTAAAGGCTATTAGATAAGGTTGCCCAATTAAAAGTAATCAATTTGGGTTTTGGGCTTTTAATACATCATTAAGTGTCGACCTTCTATGTGTAGAGACCAAAAATAATTACTGATTTTATGATAAGCTAAATTGATAATTAAAGATAATTGTTAGGGTTTAGTAGTTATATAAAAGGATTGTGGTCCCTAAGTCAGTACGTATATTATTTTTCTGTTCCCTATCTACAAAGAAATTACAGAGACATTCTTTAAAGGAGGACTTACGTACCAGCTTGGAAGATACTCAACCTACAGACTCAAGAATCACATTCAATCCATGGATTCAAGTTAGCTTCTGTATCTTATTAATATGCTTAGTGATTTGATATGAATGATCCTAGGTGATGATTGTTTTTATCACAATATTTTGTTCTAACATATATATCCATAAAAAAAAAAAAAAATCATACTTTCACTACATTAAGTGGTTGACATGCCCGCCTAAAAAGTATCCATTGCAAAAGTGGGAACCCATCGATGCCTCTCTTTGTACAAACCGTTTAACCATGCATTGTTAAAAAGATTGAACTCCGCAACAAAATGTTCCCATTTTTCTTCAAACTCTACCTTTATCAAAGAATTATAAACCATAGTTTGCAAAGCTTGTTTAATCTCCTCATATAAACGATATCCTCTTAGCTTTTTTGGTATCTTTTTTCATTATATGCCATAGGCACCAATGATGTCGACTATTTGAAGATATCACCCCAATTGCCTTTTGCATCGCCTTGTCTTGGTCTGTAACTATAGCATTTGGTGTATGCCTACACATACACGCAAGCCACATTATGAACAACAAATAAATGTCACCGTATCTTCAATTGATAGCAAACCGTATCCAAACAAAATTGATTGTCCATGATGGTTTACTGCCACAAATGGAGCAAATGGCATTTCACATTTATTCGTCAGATACATTGCATCAAATGTAACAACATCATCAAACTCCTCATATGCGATCCTACTTCTTGCATCAGCCCAAAATAAATCCTTAGTTCGAACATCATCAACATCAATCATGTAAAAAAAAATAGAATTTTTTGTTTGCATCTTCATGAAGTAATCATTGATTGGTTTAGCATCCCAATACCTAAAGACGTACTCTTCTTGCTTTGTCTACATAATTCCTGCAATCTTTCTCTGGGAATTTAACTTTGTCATAGCCACCTGCTTCAACTACAAATGACTGAAAATTTTTTGCAATACTAATTCCTGCTTGATCATTTAATTCAAGCTTTCTTTATGCACCAAGGCTTATTTCCCTATTGCACTAATAAAATCATGATTTTTGAAGACTTAGCGCATGATTATGCTCAAACACAATAGAGTTGATCCTACATTTCCCATCATCCCACATAGTAGAATTAATCGTTGTTTTACAATCTTTTTTTTTTTCTGTGGATTTAGAATAAGGTAATTTTTCTTTGTTGTTCTTGATTTCCTTGCTCGAGAACATAACAAAGTAATATTTTTTTAATTTTAATGACTTCTTAATGACTTCTCACAATTGCTCTTTCACCCAATTTGTTAATAGAAAAATGCTAACCTAAAATAAAAACCCAAAATAAACCAAATATGTAAAATTATACAAGCATATATATACATTTCCAAAGACGTTGTAAACCCGCAGAAAAAATAATAATAATAAAAAAAACACAAGCTACACGTAATTTTTTCTTGCTTTTCTTGAATAATTTTATCACTAACAAAGAGACAACAAACATTACAAAGAATTATTTAACAAAAAAGAGAGGTTTTTTTTTTTTCAACATACCTACTAAAGAAATTGCCCCCAAAGACAAAGAACAAATGCCGGAGGGCGGCCTCTTTTGTTTTCTTCTTTTGCTTTCTTTAGTTTTCTTCTTTAGTAAAGCTTCCTGTTTCCCTTTTTTTTTTTTTCTATATCTTATTTTATTTAGATTTTAAAAAGAGGGTAAAAGTTATTATTAATTCTTTAATAATAATTTATTGAATAATATATACATGGGCAAAAATAAAAAAGTTGCTCCATTTTTTCTTCTATTATGACTTTTTTGCAAATGTGGAGGGTGGAGCCAAAATCCGGAGTTGATTTTCCGAAGCCTAATAGCATTAATGCATGATAAATAATGTTAGGGAATCAAAATCAAGACTTTATAGTCTTATTTGTTTGTAATGATGTCCATATGAAGTTTGGTCAATGAAGCTCTTTGAAACGGAACTATTTAAGGGATTAAACTATTGACCTTTAGTAGCTTGAATAGCGTATAAATTATACAAATAAATGCAGCATTGGCTAATAAGTCACTCATCTGATAAGGACTGCTTATACGTGACGTAATACTTTTTTTAACGATGTATTATTAAAAGATTGATAACAAACCCTTTGGTTGGGCGGTCCACTTTTACAATAAATAGAGTCAAAAGTATCTTAGCAAAAAAAAAAAAAGAGTCAAAAGGAGGGAGTGATATTTGGTGACCAACTTGTGTTTATTTGACAGGGTTAATCTAAAACAATTTGAATTTTTATTTTTTTTAGCTTTCTTAATTGTGGAGATAGAAGACTACATGCTTTAATTACTAGATGTTGACAACAAAGTGTGTTTGAAAATTAACTTAAAAGTCAAAGTTTTAATTGTTTTCGGTGTAATACTTTCATATTTTACAATGTAAAATAAAAATATATTATCGTATAAAAATTTTATATGTTATAAAATTTTAAGTTTTAACGTCCAAGTTTCAAACTTGATTATAAAGTTATTGGTTGTTTTAGCTTTTAAATTTCCTAAGTCTCACATGCATGAGACATCCCATTCCTAAACAATAAAATTTGACTAATTTGGGGACATTCCTTCTGGTCAAGCACGAATATGATGTCTAAAACTTATTAAGCAAAAAAGAAGGTTAATTAACAAATTTCTCAACAATAGGATTTTGTTTTCCAGAGCTTTTGTTCTTTTTCTTTTATTAAAATGCTTATCCAATTATTCTACCATGCACATTTAGGTGGCAACCGTGTGTGGCAAAGCTGGCGGCGGTTTTTTGGTGTCGACGGGCAGTGGTGGTTAAGTTTTTTTTTTTTTTTTTGAGCTTTTATTGTGATAGGATATTTTTGTATTTTTTATTGTTTTAGTTATTAGTAATTTTTTGGATATTTTTGTTGATATAGTTTTTTGTGCTCTGTTTCTTTTTCTTTTCTTTTTGATTTCAAAAATAAATGATAGATTGCTAGTTTTATTCCACAAGATTACGCTTTGACGACGACACCAATGACCGCGCCGGAGAGAATTTGTGGTACTTGCAGAAAAGGTCAAAATCATCTAGTAGGTAGCTAGTGATAATCTATTGGATTATTCTATAGCGACCTATATGAGTATTGACATTTGTTTTGTCAAAATAAATTGGCGGATTACAATTAACAACCTAGTAGATTACTTTCGGGTGATTGATCACTTGTGTCGGTCCTTAGTCATTGTTGATGTTAACTACATTTAGTAGATTAAAGGTGATAATCTAGTAGATTACCTTCGATTGGTGGTTTGATTTTCAGTATAGCATATTTTGTTGAGATTGGAGCGATTCTTTAAAGTTTCCCAAAGAGATAATAATATGTTACGCTCACATTTTTTTACATACTTTTTATTCATGCCACGTTTGTAAAGTTGTGTCATATATCATATTATTACTCGTATTATTTGTTGAAGTTTTGTTACACTAAAATATTTGTAAAGTTTATAAAAAGAGAATTTTAAAAGAAAGGATTTATAAAAACTCCGTTTCCCTCCGAAATCCAAGAAAAGTGACATCCAAAGTTGAATGCACCTTTTCTTTTTAAAAAAAGTATGTCACTCCTGAAATTTGCTCATTCTCGTCGAAACTTTAACCCTGTGGCTTTTATTTTTATTGGACATACATCCAAAGTTGGCTCCTGCAACTTCTGTATAATATAAGATGTCCCATCCTAGTTCAGTGATCTCTAGGAGTTTCTTTTTTACTCCCTCCCCCTACGGAGGGAAAATAAACTAGGGTAAAAAACACATATGGCCAAATATTTATAGCAGAGAAATTAAGGGTCCTTTTTGGAACTAAATTCAATATTGATCAAATCAATATAATTCATTTAATTGTGAAGATAATAATAATCATGTATGTGAAATGTCAGCATAACCAAGGTTTTTCAAAAACATTAATGCTATTTAATTACTCAATAAATTACACACAAATTATTTATGTTGTTAATTAGTCAATCAATTATTAATGACCTAAATTTGGATAAGACTAAAGACAAATTACATTGAGTTTCATCAGCTATTAATCAACTATTTTGCTGGCAAGGAAAATATGGCCAAATTTAATCAAACATCCTCTTTTGAAAAATTAAGTTAAACGTTTTTTTTTTAACTTCTTTATATATCCTTTTTAATTTTTCATGCCAATCTTTTTTCTTTTTTTTGGTAATGAAATGGGTTACTTTTTTGAAACATTTATAATTTTTTTTTTGTCATTAACACCTTGGTCCTTAAAATCTGTCTTTTTATAACCAGGTTATTAGTCATATAAAAACATTGTTCATTAAAAAGTTTATAGTTTAGTAGTCAATAAAAATAAAAATAAGAAGTTTAGTCATTAAAAAACCAAATAGTTAAGTCATTTTATAAACTAAAAGACTTTAGTCATTAAATAGATCTTACTCATATATATCTCACTTATCATTTAAATACTAGGTTTATGCATCATAGTCATTATAAGTTCTTTAAATTTAATGGCTAATGTAGTCATTTTAAATTACTAAAATATTAGGGTTTTTTTTTTTCTTTTAATGACTAATTTAATGACCAACAAGGTGGGAGATTTTAATGATCAAAATGATCGATGCATTTAATGACTACCGATTAATGACCATATAGTGTTGGTCATTAAAATATGTACCTAGTGAATTTCCAAACCAGATCGTAAAAGAAATTCCATAAAACATATGCACTTTAAAATGAAAACATTATATGTTTAAATGCTGATAAAACTTTAGTCTTGGACTTTTTAATGACGAAAACAAAATAATAATAATAATGATGATGATGATGATAATTTGGGCATAGAACATGGAAAGAAAATGAGTATTTTATAATTCAAAAACTTGGTATTAGAAACATACAGGAATTTCGTTCAAAAAAAATTACATAGGAATTAAATGCATTGTTAACTGTTATAAAAAAGTTGACATGAGACTTCAAAAAAGAATATCCGATTTGTTTACAATACATGAAGTTGAGCTTTGCACATAATAAATAGTTGCAAACCTGACGTGGTGGAAAATATTGGGCCTGTTTGGACGGATATTCGAATCACGGTTCGAATCATTTTGCTACAGTATTTTCTCTCATAAAAATTTAAATTTTCATTCAAATACTCTACTCAAATATTCGAAACAAACGAGTCCTTAATGAAAGATTTAGTCATGAATGGCAATTATATCACATCAAGTCATTTAATTTGTTTGGGTATCTAAATTAGCTAAAATTTGTAATCTTTATATAATAAAATAAATTCTTACTTCCATATTTTTTGTATATACATGTAAATATAATTATATAGGGATATAGGATTATTTTATGTAATAGGTTGACCTTTTAAAACCAGATTCCATATCCTGAGAAAGTTCCTTTTTTTATGGTATCAAAGTCTAATAAACTTAAAAAGAGTAATTTGATCTATCCAATTATAAGATTGGTGATTCTAAAAAGAATACTATCTTAAGAGTGTTTAAAGAATGGACTACATGGAACAAAAATGTTTGAAAAAAAACACTAAATTACAGGATCTCGATAGATTCTTTTTGCTGCGAGGTCCACTTGCTTAAAAAAAAAAAAAAAATACAAAACTTCCTCCATGTTCGTTTTATCCAATATCTAGTTATTGAAATGAGTATATATTTACCCTCTATAAGAAGCAAGAGCGGAGCTAGTAATTCGCTCCAGCGGCTCTAAGTTAGACCAAAATTTCAAAGAAAAATAAGCGTTTAATATTATAAATATTTCCTTTAAAACTCTTACCTTTTTTAATCTATTTTTACCTTTTATTCATTCTTTCAAATGCACCTAACCTCTAATAAAGTTTTAATTGACTTTTTAAAGTGTATGTCTATGAAATTATAAATTTCTATAGTAGTTAGTTAATTTTTGCTTTAATTGGAACTTTAAGTTTGAATTGCTAGTATATTTAGATGTCAAATTTTAAGGTGTGATTTAAACATTTAAAAAGTTTTATAACATATGAGTATATATAAAATTAAAATTTAATACAATGGAAAATATTTTTAAAACATGTGTAAAAAACTACAACAAAAAAAATTTTATGGGGACAAATTGAAGAAAAAAAAGCAAAAAAAGAAAAAAAAAACTTTTGAGTGGCCAAAATATAAAGGGACCCCTTGGGCCCAAGGGGCAGCAACCCCCAGCGTCAAGTAGGGCCGCCTCCGCCCCTGACAAGAAGTATGAGGTGTATTGTAGTTGTATCAATTGGTTAATATTCTTACAACCAGGTGGTAGCTTAATGGTATTGAACTTGCGTTTTAGTCTCAAGAGGAGCAGTGGCAGGTAGTGTAGGTTTTTAGTTTAAGACTCATGGTAAAAGCGAAGGCTTGAGATTATTTCCAACCTACCGACTTAATACATGTTAGTTCTCGAAAGGACTAAGCTAACATGTTTCATCTTCAGCTACTGATAATTATGGCTCAATATATACATTTCTTAAGTATAGCCATGTGTTGTAGGGGCCCTTTAACTTAACTAAGAAAATAGCTTCCTTGAAAAATTAATTGTGCATAAAATCCCCAAACTTATACCAGAATCTCACTTAGCCTAATGTATTAGTTTGTTTCATTTTTAATCCTTCTATAGTTGGGAAGGGATAATGAAATTGTGAAGTCCATGTTCTTTTGGAATACGTGACATGGTTCCTAAACCAATAATAAGGATTATACTCATAAATCCCCATCTCCTTGTACCGTGTACCTTAATTCAAGGTATCCTATGATTTTTCAAAAATTGGTCAAAATAGCCTTAGCAGATAGAAAACCGTTCAAAATGCCTCCTCGTCGAATAACGAAAGCTATTAGATCCTAATAAAAAAAATATAAAAATGATTTAATATTAAAAAAAGAACCAACGATATATAAAAAACTAAAAAATCTAAAAAGAAAAAAATTGTTTTCTTCCTTTAGACCTCGTAAAGTGAAGACCAAAATAGTTTATCCAAAATCTTATCACAAGCTCAAACACATTCAAAGAATAAAAACAACAAATCCAAATCCAATCTCTTTAAAAAAAACCTTTATAATAATAAAATTAAAGGGCGTTTGACATGATCGTTAGAACCATTGGTTAGAACCGTTTTTATTGTAGCATGTGAGAGCTTTACATTGTAGCAATTTTTTTTATTTTTAGTATAGCATGTAAGAGCTTTGCATCATTCATAACTGAAAAATTTGTTTAGACTATCCTTGCCAAACAGCCTTTTAGTTATTTTAAAGAAAAAACCCAAAATTATTTTACAGATAAGGTTCAAACACCTTCAGCCTCGATGGTCGTTGCCCCCTCTAATGCCCTCTAACCCCATCCTTGTGCAACCTAGCCCTTGCTACCCCCATCTCCATGCAACTCAAGCCCCGTCGCCCTCATTGGGAAGGGAACCTAGACCTCTGCAATCCCAACTCGCAACCTTCCCCATTCTGCTACCTCATAAGCAACAACTTCAATGGTTCAACTCCTCCGGTGCGAGGACCCTGTGATCCCACTCACCACTTGCAAAATCTAGGCGATGTTGTGACCCACATTGGCGACTCACCTCCTTCGGCGTGAGGACCTTTCATGAGATAGAAGCAATGAAAGAAGGAGTAGTGGCTGAAAAGAGGTTTATTTTTGGGTTGACGGAAAGTAACAGGGAGTTTGGAATTAGTTTTTTTTTATTCATTTCTTCTTTATTATTTTTAATGTTTAATCATTTTTATACCTTGAAGTAGAATTTAATAAATTTAGTTCATTGTTAATGGCATACCATGTCAACAAATCTATTAGGAACATAGACGGACTTGGATGGAGGAAGCATTTTAAATAGTATTTTATAAATATTTTAGGATTTGTTTGGTAAATAGATTTGAATTATATTAATTTAGATTATTTTGATTTGAGTTGTATGATTTGAATTAATAATTTGAAATGCTATCCGAACTGATATTTGTAATGTACATTTAAAGTTTTAATTTGAATATAGAATAAAATTAAAATTTGCGTTTGAAAAAATAGTGAAAAAAGTTTTCACTTTATTAACAAATCAAATAAAATTTTAATGTTCATGATCCTAAAAAATATGCAATATAGATCTTAATTTATATCTCTATTTATTAAGAACGCAATGAAAAATAATCATTTCAATCATATATTAAACGAAGAAGTTATGATTTTTTTCCGCAAATATAGAAAAGAATTTTAACTTTTATTGCAACAAACATATCCGAGTCTTATGGGTCTAAAGGGGGGTTAGAATTTTGAAAACTTGAATTCAAAAGATTTATTTGATTTAAATTTTAAAGAAAATATACACGTATCTCAAATATTCTAATAATTTGAATACAAAAAGTTTATCGAAACAAACGCACACTTCGAGGAAGGATACATTCTTTAAAAGGAATTTATAAAAGTAATCTTTATAATAACGATGACAAGAAAAGATAATGACAAGTAAAACAACTACAATAGCCATTTTTTTCTTATCACATATCATGATCATGTAATTTATCGGGATATGGAAACTTTGAGATTTTAAACCCGCCAGGACAAGGCATGAGATCCTGATCATTTGGCATGCAAGTAGTAAATATCAGACCGCGACCGACCGATACCATTTTTTTTAATAAGCTAATATTACCATCGTCTTAAAAAGCGTGATAACATTTACTCAAAGTTATTGCCTTTTTTTGGGTGATATCATCAACATAATCTTGTGACGATCATATTCATTACAAGTAGACTTTTGTAATAGAGTATGAAAAAAAGTTCTAAACAATAAGATATCAGTTATGGATCATCAAATCAAATTTTTTTAAAAAAAGGGTATAAAATATTAGTCGAACTTGAGGAAAAAAAATACGACAGCTGAAAACTATGCAGATATATATATAGATATATATATATATATATATATATATATCTGTAGGATTTTTTTATTACACGAGAATTCCCTAAATTGCATATAGCATTTTTTATTCCATTTGGTTGATCAAATGTCACCACGACATGGACTTAATAAGGCCTTTCAAAACGCATAATGCCATATATATAATGCTATATATAGAAGACTTCGCATGAAAGGATGCAAGGGTTTTCCTTGAAACCCGTAATTTTAAGCCACACTTTGAAAGATGATTCTAGCCTTGGCTAGGTTATAAGGATATTGTCTGCATGTCATACACTTCTCAAACAGACAGTGTTCTAGCTTCATTCATTCCTCCAATTTTGAAACATAAGCTAAAGATTTATAACATAAGGAAATTGCACTTTTCCTCTTCTTTTTCTCCTTTTATTTTGTCGCTCCATAATTGCTACTTTGATATTATCGTAAGATGTAAGATATGTATGAGCGGAGCTACACACAGATGAGGATAAGCGCTTATTCCTCTTGAGCTTTTTTCTTTCAATATTGTATATAAATTTTCATAAAATTTATATTAACCATAAATTATATTCCCTTCAAAGTTCTATATATTTTTATTTAATTTTTCTTCACAATATTAATATATATGCCCGGGCCCGACTAATTTTTCTTGCTCCCTCTATGAATATTTGAATAAACTAGCTATCAAAGTTAAAGTGTCAATACTGTTAAATAATGCAAAACCTTTGCTAATTTATGGGCTTCTTTGCTTTCAGAAATATGTATGAGAAATATCCAGTTAACAATACATGGGTCCCTATACCTCCACCAAATGATCAAAATGAGATTAATATCTTCAGAGATGTGGCCTATGAAACCGGATCGGATCTCATCAAAAGCCAGTTGGATGCTTATCAAAAGAAGCTCCTAGACTCAGGCTCAGCTTATGTCCGAAGAAATGTAAGCACACACATCTCCTGATCTTTACTTCTAGATAAATGGATATTTACCTTTTTATACTCTCTTTTTGAGTTTATTTAAAACTATACTTTTGATTTTTTATCTCGTCAAATGTGTACCTTTAGATTAGATTTAAATATACAAATATCATTCTTATCTCAGTCAATAGTTGATTTTATCAAATTATCCTTGAGTAAAAGAGAGAAAAACTAGACTTCCAAAAAGTAGAAAGAAAATAAAAACAAAAACACTCAAAACACCCATTTTGAAAGGTATTTTATATATTTTTAAAGTCAAACCCAGTACAAGTGTTTTTAAGTTTTTAAAGTTTCTTATTGGCTGTTTGGCTGAGTGGTGGAACCACTCAGTTATAAACAGTGTAAAGTTCTCACATGCTACAGTAACAATAAAAATAAAAATAAAAATTGCTACAGTATAAAGCTCTTACATGCTACAGTAAAAGTGGTTCTAACCAACGGTTCCCACCACCATTCCAAATACCCTATTAGTTTTCAATTTAAGGGTATTTTGGGCAATCTTTAAGTCAAAATTGAATATTGATTTAGAAAAGAAGATATAAATTTATGTATTAAATAAAATCTTAAGGTATACATTTAATAATAGTATATGATTAAACCTAAAATATATGTTATAAAAAGGAAATAACCTTTCTATAAACTGGTTATATTATATTAATATTCACTAAATCCAAGATTAATTAACTTCTTAGAAGTCTTTATTAACATATCATAAGCAACTATTTCTCTAACCCTCAGTATTACTTTCAAGTGAACGAGCGGTACGTGAAAAATAAATTAAAGTTGATCTTGTTGCCATTTCTTCACAAGGTATGGAAGTCTAACTTACATATTAATTTCTTAAATAAATTTTGATTTGTTTTTTCTTTTATTGGACTTTGATTCTGTTTGAATCCCTCAAGGGACACTGGATAAGAACAAGTAAGGTGGTGGAGGGTAACTTTGTCTTTGAACCACCAATTTACGACATAAACGCATGGCACTTATGTCGTTCTTTCTGGCTTCTTTCTGGGCATCAATGGAAAGTAAGTCTTTTCTGAGAAGAACCTTGTTATATATAGCAATAAAATATACAACAAGTTTGTGCTGTCTATTACAAAATGATTCGGCATTTAGTTAAAATCCAATTTGATACACATACACTACTAAATATATGTACACTCCAAATATATTTTTTTGGTAACTGCATATTACAACACACTGTAAAATGGAAAATTTATGGATGTTATGGAAGCAAAATTACTCTCTCTCTCTCTCTCTCTCTCTTTCTCTTCTCAATGTTACTTGTAATAAATACATCGTGTCTTGCAAGTCGTTTCCTGAGTAGGCCCATTATTATCTGCAGTGATTTTTCATCTGGTCAAGTTTTGACATCTTCAGAATTTTAAAGTTACAATTGTGAAAAAGGTTATTCAACCTGTCAGGGTTGAGCCGCGGGCCTCTCCTAAAGAATGGCCCTACCTTGTGCAAACGCAATAGAGGAAAAATTTAAAGATAAATTTTCATATATGATATTTTTTGAAACTTAATTTTTATTATGAAATTTATCATGCATTAAAAAGTATTATGATAGATGAGAGGGGGGCAAGAGAGAGTTAAGATAGTGTTAGGAGTTTGTCTATTTGAGTTGGTTAGGAAAAAAAAGATTGAAACAACTTATCTTAATTATTTTTAAAAAATAATATGGGCGATAGCGGGATAATTTTTCCTAAAATTTTATTTTTGTGACTTGAGTAAATACTTTTTAAAAATATGTGATAAAGTGTAATTTTCTTAAATTTAAAGGCCTCTCGCACCTGGCTCTTGGGCCTAAGATAGCTCCACCCTTGATATCATATAATAATAGAGGAGCTATTAATGAGACATTTGACATAATTACGAGGAATAATGCTAAAATATCTAACTCCAATCTCAACTTTTATTCTAACTTTGAGTTGTCATTAATTTATTAGTAGATGTAATTTATCATATGACAATCTTCTAAAGTTTTACTTATAAAAACATCATAATACATAAGTTAGTAAACAAGTTGGGATTAGAGTTGGTAGTTGTAGTTTTCAACTATGAATGTAGAACTATGATATGGGTACAATTTGTGAATATTTTATATATCATAAAATGAAATGATATTATTAAAATAACTATTATGTAATTAAATATTATAAAATATGAATCATTATGATAATTACAATGTAATTATGATTATTTTTAAAATATTATAAAAATTTTGTTGTATTTCAATTTTACTATAATAATTTTGCCATTTTTTTTCCTCATAATAGAGTATTCTTATCGAACTTGGACGTCTCATAAAAAGTGAGCCCTACTAGGTGGTCTTTAAGTTTTGCCTCCAATTTTTTTTTTTTTAACTTTTACATAGTCGTACTTTAAATTTAAAACCACAAGCAAGCTAACTATAATATCATCCTTTCGTAATTTTCATAGCCTCTAAACTTAAAAAAAATAAATAAATAACAACAACAACAACTCAATTATGGGCATAAATGGGGGCGGAGCCACGTAGGAATAAGGGTGGACAGCCGCCTCTATACTTTTTTCTTATAATTTTGTATTTGAAATCCCGCCACACATCTCTCCTCCCCACCCCCAGGCGCTTACTTATGGGCTTAAGGGAGTTTTCACACTTCAAATTGAAAAAGAAAACTAACTTAACCAGCCGAAGACTTGCTTCATTATTACATTATATTGTAGGTTTAGTCCAGAAGCTTTAAGCGTGAATTTCACAAACGGGCTTCTTTGCTGGTTATTGCAAGTATTTCTCCTTGAGGCCACACTGCAGTCTTTGGGCGGCAGCGACGTGGCGGTGCTGGACGTGGTGGCCTACAGCGGGTATACCTTTGCGGCAGGCTCCATAGCCCTGCTGGATAGGACGGTTTGGAGCTGCTCATTTTATGTGGTCACGTTGTGGGAGAGCATTTGCTTGGTGGTATTCTTCGTAAAGACCATGAAAAGGATTTTAATAGCTGAGGGGACAAGTTCTGAAAGGCACAGCAGTAAGTGTCAGTATCTTTTGCTTCTAGTGGCTCTTGCTCAAGCCCCATTGGTCTTATGGCTTGGCAGTGTTGGTAACTAACTTCTTCACGTAGACATTAGTTGGTTTTTATTTATAATTTTATTTTTGTTTACAGATTTATATAGACATCTGACGATGTTACAATGTTTTAATTGACATTTGTAAGTGTTTTACTATTAGTGTAATAATTGCCATGCCAATTTGTACGCAAAACTAATTTTTTTAAAAAGGGTACATTCTTTATATGAAGAGAATTTATTTCTTTATATGTAAGCGTATTTTGATGGAAAATCTTTAGAGAAAATGAGTGGATGTGCCTTGTAATTCTTTTTAGTTTTGTTTCGTTCTTTTAAAATTATCCCCCTTAATTTTCTTTTAAACTCCCCTTAAAATTAATATATAAAGGAGAAAGCAGAGGCATAAGTCTTGTAGTCTGCGGGGAATTTTCATAAATGTAATTTTTTAAAATTTACTTCTTATAAATATCACGTATGTTTATCTATGACATAATTTAATATGTAATATGAATGATAGTGTAGCATAAACTTTTTTAAATGAAGCACAAATAAACATAACTTTTAAAAGTGTGACATAGGATGTAATTTTCTCTTACTCTCCCTACTCTCCCTTGGTTGCACTCCACTAAATTTTCCAATTAGCTAATAGTGCTAGTCCTAGCCCAAAAATAGTTCCAACCCAATTATATTACTCGGATCTCTTTGATCAATTTTAGTCTTCCAATTATAGGTCTAATCTTATTTGTTAATGATTTCAAAATTCATTGTACTATGATTGAAAGTTCAAAGCATATTATGTAGAAAGTGAATAGTTAGATTGCAACAATGTAATTTACCCTTCATTAAAACTACAAAAATGAATCCCCAATGAGAAAATTACCTATTATTCCACATGTTTACAAAATATGTTTATTCATACAAAAGAATAAATTTAAAAACATTGTGTCATATTATCACTTATATTATTTTTTAAAAATAATTAGTGTGACTTGTTTAAATTTTTTCCTAACTAATTTAAATAGACAAAGCCTAATACTCTTAACTCTTTCTTCCTCTTTCTCTTTCTCATCTATCATAATATTTTTTTAGTGACATAATATCAAACATCTGTCACATTTATAGAATAGTAAATTTTAAAAAATAGATTTTATAAAAATTCCTCAAAATCTATTAAATTGTCCAAATCTGATTGTTAAAATCTAAATAAATAAAAACACTTCCTTCTCAACGGGTATGCCTTAACATGTAAAAAATTACAAAATTAATTTTCACTAAAATGCATATATATAATTGTCAAGTATTTTTGTCGAAATTTTAACAATCGGATGAAAAAAAAAATCATTTAAGAAAGTTTGATAGATGAAGTCCTAGTTTTAAAACGTTTTAAAACTAGGGAATCAAAATAGAATTTGATCTAACGTAAAATGAGATCAACCCTTAACTCTTTTTTCTTTTTTGGTCAATATCAGGCAGTTGAACTGATCATATCAACCAAATATCGTGTCATTGAAGTCCACCCCCACAGAGCACAAAATACCAATATTTAAAAAGAAACACTTTACCATTTGTTGTTGTTGTTGTTTTTTTTTTTTTTTTTTTCGACTTCGGCCTTTTTCCTTCCAACGGACAAATATAAACCCTTTGTAATTAGAAAATGCTTACGCTGGGAACGAATTATAGCCTTGGCAATCTCCATTTGCATAAAACAACAAGCAATTTTAATTTTTTTTTAAAAAAAGACAACTTAACTAATGTTGACATTATTAATTGTTCCTTAATTTACTCAAACTATGTGCCTTTTCATTTTGGAAAGCGGGGAAAAGATTCTCCTTATAACTTGTAGGTAATTATATGACACTAATTTAGTTAATTTTTGTTCGCCATATATAATGTTCCTTTTGGTTAACATTCCATCAAATAACTTGTTCTTCCTTAAACAAAGTCTCGGATCTTGAGCCTTGTGAATGAAAAGTAAGACGTAGAAGAGCTTCTATGTATGAGTCCAACCCGGCTCGAATCCAAATTAGTCAGGGCCCAATATAATGAGCACTAACTTAGGTAATTATATGAGCACTAACTTAGTCAATTTTTGTCCACCATATATAATGCTCCTTTTGGTTAACATTCTATCAAATATCCTATTCTCCTTTAAGTAAGGTCTCGGGTTTGAACCTTGTGAATAGAAAGACAGGTGTTGGGAGAGCTTCCCCATATAGGTTCGACCCAGCTTCAATTTGGATTAGCTAGTCAGGGCCCAATGTGGCTCCGGAAACCAAAGGGTCTTACACCAAAAAAAAAAAAATACCAATAGATCATACTCTAGACCACGAACGATAGTGCACTTATTTTGAGATTACTTGAATAACGTCTCTTATAAAAATGTAGAGTCCTTTTCAGATTACATGACATTTTTTGTTTTCAACTATAGATTTGTGCGAATGTTTAAATAATCAGAAATGGGTCAATGATATTATTGAATTTTTGAAATTATTTTTTATTCATATGAAACTAAAGATATTTAATTATACTCTTTTGACTTATGACATTCATTTTTTGAATGTCTAAGTTTAATCATATACCCTTTTTATCACTCTATTCCCAAATTTCTATCTTGAACTAAATATAACATGTCAATGGCACAAAAGATAGAGTGTTTGAGAATCAGGTTTTAATACCAAGGCTTTGTTTGGCAACGTCGTTCCATCTATATAGTTGTAACTATTAAAGTGTAAAGCTTTTACATACTATAATGTAAAGCAAAAATAAACTACAATATAAAGCTCATCATCATGTAATAAATTTGTTCTAACTACATTGTCAAACGCACTCTAAATTTTCAATTGCTACAGTATAAAGTAAAATTATCCCACAGTGTAAAGCTTTTACATATTACAACATTTAAGTTTGAATAACTTCAAGTATAACTTAACTCTCAAACACTCTCTTCTCAAAAGAGATAACATGTGTAAAAACAAAACATTCAAAAGAAAAGGAAAAAAAAAAAAACCTACAATTGAAAAGAAATAAGCATACTTGAAATAAAATACCAAATTGGCGCCGCTCAATAGAGAATTAATTTTTCTTTTTAGTTTTTTTTTTTTTTTCAAATCTGCTTGTTCCTTTTTTTAATACTAGTTTTTCCCTACATGTCATCCTCATACAATTTTGTATATGAAAATATACTATTTATTAAGAGGAATACTAAGAGTATTCTCTTTCTCACTCACTTTTATACTCTCCACTTAAAGTCGGACATATGGAATCTACTATTATAATAAATCATTATTTAAACAAAAAGTTTGATAGTAGATTTAAGTATTAGACAATAATACAAAGAATGTAAAAGAGAGTGAGAAAGAGAGTGCTGCTAATATTTCTCATTTATTAACAGAGTGGTTAAAACTATATATTTCTGAAACATCAAGGTGGCTAGATTGGGGTTTGAATGAGACAAGTTATATCTTCAAAAGTTGTTAATGAAAATAACCTAGTTTTATACGAAAAATGCTTTGGGACACACTTATACGAAGCACCACAACTCATAAAATGTGTGCTTAATTCGTGGGCCTCATATTTTAAGATTCACTTTTTTATTAGCCTATGTTGCTAGTATTGTTGGTTTTATATCACCAGTAGATACAGAAGTACTACTGGTGGGATAATAGTCTCAAATAACTAGATATAGGGGGAGAAAAGGTTTTTTTTTTTTTTTTTGGCTAATGAAAGTTAGATATTAATAGGGGAAGAAAAGGTGGATATAATAGTATTTATTTATTATATTTGTTTTTGGCTAATGAAAGTTAGATATATAGCTGTCTAGTTTGGATGGAAGTTAGATATAAGAGGAGCCAAAATCCCTGCATTACTTGAAGTTAAGAAATGATTCTTTCGTAAATTAATAAGATCATCACTTTTGTGTGTGACATCTAATCTCAAAGATAGTTATAGCTCTGCTTTAAAATTGGAGACTAATTATTCTCACTAAATCTACGTAGTGTATAACTTTTGAATTTCAAATACGTATTAGACAAACTAATAATTCTGCATCCTATATATATATAAACCAACAAACTTAAATAAAAACTAGCTATTGCCTTTCCTCCAGAGAAGAGGAAACTTTACCATAGAAAAAAAGGTCACCTAATGAAATGTATGAGGTACATGGCTATAGTCTTGTTCTCAATTCCTTACAAGAAGTTTCAGGAGAAGACAATTATGATCTTGGCCTTCCCAAAAATTCACCAAATATGACCACTAATTTCAGCCAACAAAGCTTTGATTTTGGACTTAATCAAACTCTAATCAGTCCCTCCAACATGGAAGAGTTTCCATACCATCAAGATCATAATCCTCTAATCCAAGAAGATCATGTCCCGTTAAATAATACTCCATTAGAATTCCCCGAGGCGGCGGTGATCGTCTATGATCCGTCAACATCATTAGGCCATGATGATCTGAACCCGCCACCACCGCCGGCTCCTTTGTTCATGGACTTTGGGCAATCCGGTGATGTTGCTTCTTCCTCAAGAAATTGTTGTGGTCATGGTAGTGAATATTGCTTGTTTGGCAGTGATGGGAATGAGTGGGAGGGATTAGTTGGGGGAAGGGTTTATGATGACCAAATTGAGAATAATGGGGTTTTGCCAGATTTTAGTACAATGGCGAATTTGGGTCGTTTTGGTAGAGGAATTAGGGGGAGTAGTAGAAGAGCTAATCCGTTTGCTACTGAGCGCCAAAGGAGAATGCAGATGAGTAACAAGTACAATTCTTTGAGGGACTTGGTCCCTAACCCCATTAAGGTATATTGCTACATATTGATCACTACATCATAACATGACCAATTAATCTTTTATCTTAATTTCAATTGCATAATTGCGCATTAATTGCTTGTGATAATTAACATGTGTGGACTATTATAGTTAAACCATACAAATGAAATTGAAGGTTTTATGAGTTCTATACAGTTGCGACCTAGCATTGACATATAAATACAACTCCATGTGTAAAATCCTATTGTAACTAGATAAAAGCACTATTTCAATATATAAAAAGGCCATCAAATTTATCCTGTCTCATTCCTTATTTATACAGATATATAACTTACTTTAATTGCTATATTTTGCATTGCTAAAAGGACTCTAATACCCAAAAAAAAAAAATTAACAGCAATTTAAAACCATTGTTAAAGCATTTTTTACAACAGTTTTTCCACCGACGTTGAAGTTGGTATGATTAAAAAATATTTTTAACAACAATAAAAATTTGTTGTTAAATTATATCAGTGTCCGTAAATATTGAAGATGGAGGCAAATATCATAATTAAGGCATAGATTAGTAAATTATAGCATAGATTTTTAAAAAATATAATAAATGGCATATCATGATAAACTAAGTTGGCAACATTATTGAAACAAAAATACCTTCAACTCTTTTTCCTCTCTTGCCGGCAACGTCATCGAGATACCAACTGGTAATTGAACATATTACCAATGTCGGCCACCTCACTAGCTGATCTATATATATATATATATATATATACACTGTATTTACAGATGTCAACACACCAGCAATGTCACTAGCCAGTAAATAAAACAGATTTACCGAAACAATATCAGCACTGTCACAGATCGGTAAATACACGTATTCAATTGGCCTAAATCAACTAAATTCTACACGTGTAGTTTTCGTTTCTTTAATTACATTTTTTTTTCCTGAATGAATTTTCTTATACTTGTTTTGACACATTTGATCATAAATAACTGAAGGCCCGACAGAGCGTCCGCAGTAGGACACGCCATAGAGTACATAAAAGAGCTTACAAGAACAATACATGAGCTCAAGTTACTAGTTTTAAGAAAAGAGATCACGTGACATAAATCAAGATCATACAAGGATCACAAAGAAGCCGAAAACCAATCATGATCAAGCCGCAAATGCTTTTGAAACGCCGATCATGACCGAAACTTGTTGCGACAACAAGCCAGTACTTGATGACAGTCCTCACCATGATCAGCTGTATGGTAACAAGATGTTGATGAGGAGTTCGTGGCTGCAGAGGAAATCGAAGGCCACCGAGGTGGATGTTCGAATATCGACGACGAGGTCACCATTAAAGTCGTTTAGGTGGAAGAAGATTAATCTGCTTCTGTTTGCTTCCATGGTGTTGGACCAACTTAGGCTCGATATTTGCCATATTGCTGGTGGCTGCATGGGAGACTCCTACAGCTTTTTGTTCAACACCAAGGTAATATTTTGCTAGGAATTACTTTATATACCATAAAATTAGTATATCATCGTTTACTAAATGAACTTGTTTTGTTTGTGACGTGAATCCCTTGTGTTTGTATTTCGTAATCTATATTTTTTGAGATTTGTGGTAATAGCGGAAGGATTGGGCCTATACGTGGGCGATAGGCCCATTTGGGTAACTGTTTATAGGGTTTTTTTCTCTCCTTTTATAAAACACGGTTTAGGGTTGTAAAAGAGAGTTTTTCTGTTTTGCTCTTTGGCTGCCGCAATACTGATCTTCCAGAGTTCTTCCCTTATTCTTTTTTGTGTTTAATCTAGCAAGAACCATACCACACAAGGTAGTAAGAAAGCACCACTCCAGGTTTTATTGGTTTCGTTCCTGCCATTTGCTCTAACAGAATCTATGTTTTTGTTTCTACAAAAGAAAGGAAGCAAAAGAAAAGATTAGCATAGTTTTATTTATAGAGAATTTTGATCATCTTTATTGATATGATTTTTGAGGAATATAAAACTTTAAAAATTCTAATAATATATTATTAAAATTTTGTCTATGTGTTACTATAAAATGGATATAACAAACAGTTCAATATAATAAATGATAAAGATGTTATTTCTGTAAGTTATAAACTATGAGTTTGTGAGCATTCCTTTTCTTTTTTTCAAAAAAAACCAAAATACTCCTTTATTTTTTTGTTTTGTTAACAGTTTTAGTCTTTGGAGTTAAAACTGGTACAAGACATCTCTGAAACTTGACAGCAATAATCACATCTCTAAAGGATAATGACTGAACATTTAGAAGTAAAAATAGGGACTTTAAGTGCAAACATATTTGTTTCAAGTGGCTTTAACAGTAACAAAGAGAACATTTTTGCCCTTAATGTAATTATTTTTGCACACAATGAAAACATAATGACTTGTGTTAAATTACAGAAATTCCTCGTCAGTTTAATGGTCACGGACTAAAAATGCCAAAAAAAAAAAAGAAAGAAAGGTTTGAGGAGTAATTTTCCAAAAAAAAAAAATGGTTCAATGAGTAAAGTTTTACAATGATCATAGTTTGGGGACTATGAATGCTAATTATCCTAAACAAAACAATCAAACCATTACTACTAATAAAGAAGATTTTAGATTTTTCAGTGCACTTTTTTCGACCGGTGTGTACATTACTCTACACGAAAGGAGACATAATCGAGTTACACAAATGAACCTTTTTCTTTTTTTTTTTTCAATTGATACAATTTCAAACATATTGATGATGGCCTAAGAATGTGATTGGTTGAGAATAAGACAGGATCATTATTATGAATTATTATTTAGTATCATTTGTTATTTACAAAGTCACATGAATCATGATAAAACGTATAACAACTGTATCTCATGCTGTTACCTACGAATGGTGTGATGTTTTGCTGCATACAAAGGCGGAGCCACGTAACAACTTTGGTGGGCGACTGTTTTTTAAACTTTTTTTTTTAATTTTGTATATAAAATTTTATAAAAAGTATATTTTGCTTTCCTTAAAATTATTTTTCGTCCTCTCCTTCTAAATTTATATTTTGCCCCTCTAAAATCAATTTTACCCCTCATCTCATCAATTTAGTCACTCCTCTGCCCCTTCCTTATTAATTTTGCTGGCTTCGCCCCTGACTGCATATGTAGTATTGCATAACTAATAATCATAGAGATAACGGGTTTTTTTTTTTGCTTTGTATAAACATTATAGTATTAGCAAATAAATTGGTTTTGTTACGATAATCCTTCAGATATGCGAAGGCTTTTCCTTACTTGCCAGTGCCATAGCCAACAAATTTATTGAGTTCTTGGACATACATTATGCAGCAATTAACCCTTAACAGAGTGACTAGAGATGTGCACTCTGTAAATTCGTGAGGTTTTTTTTTTTTTTTTTTTCACAGCGTTTTGTGCTACTTGAGCAGCTGACCTCTCTTGTAATTACACTACTTGTAGAGGATTTTAATTCAAAATTTATATTGTTTTATTGCATGTTTTTTGTTTCTATTGTAACTTTTGTAACTTGTACTAACACCTTGTAGGGTGCTCTCTCATCAATGTTCCTCAATTAGAAAAAACTAGAAAAGTTACAAGTGACCTCAAACTCATTGGTTGTTGATCAAATTAACTCTTTTCAATTTGCCCAGTATATTGATAAGAAACTGCTAAATTATAAATTTTCCAATTATTTCCGTTTTAATTTTTACTTGAATTTAGTTGATGGGGTATATTTTTCCAAAAAATCATGCAATTAACTTCAATGAGTGTTTGTGCAAAATTTTCAAACGTTAAGGGATACCCAAAGAAAATTGCGTAAATGTTATTGTGCCGTGGCCCATGTAAGGAAGGCAAAATCTGGGTAGAATTGGACCTACATGAGAAATTTTTGTTGTTATCTTTTTTTAAAAAACCTAAGAACAAATCTATATTTTTTCACTTAATTTTTGATTTGCAAGTATATACAATTATTTAACATGATTCTTTTCACAAGACAATTATTATCGACAAAACAAATTAAAATTTTTTTAATTAATCAGGACTGAGCAAAGTTAACGATTCTGCTGCTGAAGCAAAGCCCTGTGGCCTTGAAACGTGTAAAATTAAGTCAAAAGTTCCAAAACACACCAAATTTGGATCTCAGGGAGTGAAAGTTGAGTGTCTTAATGGATTGAGCCAGGCTAGTGCATGAAGAGACACTTGGATTTTCTTCTCTCTTTTTTTTGGTTCTTTTTTTTTTTTTGTCTAATAATTTGTATAATCTGGCCATTTTGTGTAATGATTTCGTAATATTATTTTGTAATGATTTTGCCGAAAAAATTGTAATATGGTGATATTTGTAGGAAAAAAAAATTATACGCTTTTGTTTTTTATTTTTTGTTGTAATGGTTTTCTACATAGTTCCAGTGAGTTATAGGACGGATTTTGGCAGTTCTGGCAATGTTTTGAGCAGAATCTAGCAGATTTCATGTTGGAATCCCTCAGGTTTCAAGATAGAATATGGCAAGTTCTGGTTAATTCGAGGATGGAACCCGGCAAGTTCCAACGGGTTTTGAAACAAAATCTGGTAGGTTCCAAAAAAAAATTTGTTGGAACCTAACATGTTCGATTATGGAACCTAGTAGGTTCCAATCCAGCACCCTGCTTTGGCAAGTAAAGGCGGTTGCTGCTTTTTTGTTTCAAAGAAAATATGTTAGAATCTGTTAAGTTCTATTTTGGAACCTGGCAGGTTCCACTATGGTACCCGACGCCAGTGACCGGAGACGGTTAGTGTTTTTTTGTTTCAAAGAAAATATGTTGGAATTTAGTAGGTTCCACTTTACAACCTGACATGTTCCAATTTGACACTCCGCATTGGTGACCAGAGGCGGGTTTTAGCGGGTTCCGCAATGAAACCTGATGAGTTCTAAGACAGAACCCGACAGGTTTCATTTCAAGAGGAAGGGTAAGTTGGACTTTTAATAAATCATCTTTTTTTTATTAAAGGGGCAATTTTGAAAAGAGCTTTTGAGGAGAGCAATCTTTAAAAGGTGCTTTTTTAGGGGCATTTTTGTAAGTTGTCCTTTTTAAAAACAACACACATATTGATCAGTTGTAGTTTGAGGTGTCAATTTAGGCGACCTGGCCCAACCTAGGCCAAAAGGGAAAATCGGCCCGATTTGACCCACCTAATGAAAAGGGAGGGCAAGACCAGTCCAGCCAAAACACACATGGGCGAAGGGCCAGGCAAGGTCTGGGCTGTCCAAATTTTTATAAGAGAATTTAAAAAAATAATAAAAAATTATCTAACCAGTCTAGCCAGACCTGTTCTAGTTTGGGCCTATATCCTTAGCTTGGCCTAGCCTGAAGTTTGAGCTGAGTCCAAAACAGATTGACCATAGGCCGTCCTTTTTGCCCAGCCTAAATTGATACATGAGCAAATTGGAACAATTAAAGACCCCTTAAAAGGATCCCTTACATTGTTTATAAGACTCTATTCAACCATGAAAATTAAAAAAAAAAAATCCTTTTCGTCTTTATGGGGTTATAATCACACTACTTACAAAACTATAGACCCTAGTCTAATATGTAATTGACCTTTTAGACTGGGTTTCACTGCTTTATTAGTAATAAGGTTATAACCTTATGGGTTAAATAGGACTGCTCAAATAAAAAATTGTTTAAGTTTATATTTACTCCTTTTCCTCCCATCTTATTTATTCTCATTTAGATATTTTCTCCTCCTCACTACTAGCATAAGTAATAGTAGTGGGTTTCTTATCTTGAAGTGCTAAATCAAGATCCAAGATACCTAAGTGAAATTGGACTTGTTCGCACCAATCAGAGAAATTCAATCCATTAAATAAAGGAACGGATGAAGCATGCGAATGCAGAAAAACAGGAACAGATACTACAAATATGCAAGAAACATTCATACATTAATGCTTTGAGATGATCACATAATTAGATTCAAACTAAGACAGTAATTATATATCCTAGTTCTCCTTTGGGTGATACTAAGACATACAAACTATAAATGATGCTAATTTAAAAGTAAAAATTTAATTTGGTAATCATAAATAGCCTAGTAAAAATGCTTGCTATCTTTGGATAAACAAACAAAAATAATATGACATATTAATTACCAACTATTATATTCATCAATTATAAAGAAAACTAATTAACCTTTGGGCGATTCCTAAGTTCTTATAATAGATGAAATTCAATGACCCATGATCTATAAATGTCATCTCAATCATAAGCATCAAAATTCATGAGTAATTGAACTTTTGTTTCTCAATTTAAAAATTACTAAACTTTAAAGTTTGACCACTTTGGTGACTAACAAACTATAATAATGTAATTTTAAAATTGGAAACAATACTTTTACTTGTTCCATAAAATAAATAAACGTATAACTAACCATAAACCAACATGCAATATATAAATACTTTCTTTTCGGCTTTGGCAAGCCCATTACTGACGTTGCCACAATACATATTCCTTCCATAACTCGTCTCAGAAAAGCATTTATTGAAAAGAAAAGAAAAAAAAAAAGTGTCTTCACTTTGACTTACAAGAACAATAAATGCAATTGAAGAGCATTTAAACATATATATCAATATTTGGCCCAGTACGATAAATGCAATTGAAGAGCAGTTATCTATGAATTACTATCATACATGTTTGTTCTTTAATTTTGCTGCTTTTCTTTATATACATGCGCCATTTTTTTTTTTGTTCTTTAATATATATACACATATACATAAAAGATGCACGAACAAACAAGGAAAAAAAACTTTTTTTTTAATAAACAATTAGTGGCCATAAGCGTTAAACATGCATATCCAGGGAGACAAAGAAACGATGAAAAGAAAAGAAAAATTTTACTGCTTGCTGTCAATTCTAATACAGACACGCAGACACTGGGCATGCAAAGAAAACAAGGAAAAGTAAAAGTTTTCTTCACAGAGATATACAATATATCTCGTATAGTAATGGGTAATCAATTACACTGCAAAGCATTTATTATATTGCACAAACTCTTTCTCTTTTTTTTTTTTTGAATCAAGCAGATGCTTGCATATGTGTATGCATATAAAGCAGTAAAAGTCAAGTAATGCAACAAATCAAAGCCAATAAATGAGGTAAGACAGTACGCAAATAGCATCGCACAGCATCACACGCGATTACCTTTGAATCAAAATTTTTTTTTTATTCAATGCATTCTAATTGCAGCAGAAAATAAGGTTCATACATAAATGCAGAAACAATTCTAAAGGAAAATTATGAATTCTAAAACCGGCTCTGATGCCACATGTTAAACTTTAATATCTGTAATTCCTAAATTTTAAAACTCAATAATTTTCACAAAAAAAGATTTAGAGCGTACCTTGATTCATAGCTTTAATTTTTCAAAAACTCTGGAACAAAAATAGTCAGACAAGAAGAACCCAGTTTTTCTCTCTAAACCCACAGTTTCTTTAACGTATTTTCTGATGGAGAGAATAATACAATTGAATAGGGTGGAGAGAGGACTAGACTCCTATTTATAGACCCTCAATAGGTGCCTTTACATCAAAGCACATATCTCTTCACATACAGACATATCTTTTCAGATATAGACACATCTTTTAATAAGAGTTGCAACCCCTCATAGCCAATAGAATTTTAGCATTTAAATAATTATTAAACTCAATAAATAAATATGATAAATTTTATAGGCCTTTCATTAATTATGTGGGTCATAATTCTAACATGTCATACTCTTCTCAAATAGACTGAGTGTTCTAGCTTCATTCATTCCTCCAATTTTGAAATATAAGCTAAAGATTTATAACATAAGGTAATTGCACTTTTCCTCTTCTTTTTCTCCTTTTATTTTGTCGCTCCATAATTACTACTTTGATATTATCGTAAGATGTAAGATATGTATGAGCGGAGCTACACACGGAAGAGGATGAGCTGTTATCCCTCTTGAGCTTTTTTCTTTTAATATTACATATAAAATTTCATAAAATTTATATTCAACCCCATAAATTATATCCCCTTCTAAAGTTCTATATTTTTTTATTTAATTTTTCTTGACAATATTAATATACATGCCGCGTCCCCGACTAATATTTCTTGCTCCGTCTATGAATATTTGAATAAACTAGCCATCAAAGTTAAAAGTGTCAAATATTGTTAAATAATGCAAAACCTTTACTAATTTATGGGCTTCTTTGCTTTCAGAAATATGTATGAGAAATACCCAGTTAACAATACATGGTCCCTGTACCTCCACCAAATGATCAAAATGAGACTAATATCTTCAGAGATGTGGCCTATGAAACCTGGTCGGATCTCATCAAAAGCCAGTTGGATGCTTATCAAAAGAAGGTCCTAGACTCAGGCTCAGCTTATGTCCGAAGAAATGTAAGCACACACATCTCTTGATCTGTACTTATAGATAAATGGATATTTACCTTTTTATACTCTCTTTTTAAAAACTATACTTTTGATTTTTTATCTCGTCAAATGTATACCTTCATATTAGATTTAAATATACAAATATATGTTTTATCTCAGTCAAAGTTGATTTTGACATTTGAAAATGATCAAATTATCTTTAAGTAAAAGAGAGGAAAAATAGACTTCCAAAAAGTAGAAAGAAAATAAAAAACAAAAACACTCAAAACACCTATTTTGAAAGGTATTTTATATATTTTTGAAGTCAACCTAGTATAAAGTATTTTTAAGTTTTTAAAGTTTCTTAGTTTTCAAATTAAGGGTATTTTAAGCAATCTTTAAGTCAAATTGAATATCGATTTAGAAAAAAGATATAAATTTATGTATTACATAAAATCTTAAGGTATACGTTCAATGATAGTGTATGATTAAACCTAAAATATATGGTATAAAAAGGAAATAACCTACCTATAAACTGGTTATATTATATTAATATTCACTAAATCCAAGATTAATTAACTTCTTAGAAGTCTTTATTAACAGATCACAAGCAACTATTTCTCTAACCCAGAGTATTACTGTCAAGTGAACGAGCAGTACGTGAAAAATA
This sequence comes from Artocarpus heterophyllus, assembly GCA_025403435.1. Lineage (NCBI taxonomy): Eukaryota > Viridiplantae > Streptophyta > Magnoliopsida > Rosales > Moraceae > Artocarpus > Artocarpus heterophyllus. The sequence goes on from CM046347.1 coordinate 27,156,491, forward strand.
AATTAAAGTTGATCTTGTTGCCATTTCTTCACAAGGTATGCAAGTCTAACTTACATATTAATTTCTTAAATAAATTTTGATTTGTTTTTTCTTTTATCAAACTTTGATTCTGTTTGAATCCCTCAAGGGACACTGGATGAGAACAAGGAGGTAGAGGGTAACTTTGTCTTCGAACCACCAATTTACGACATAAACGCACCAGATTTGTATATATCATTTATGGCATTTGGCACTTACGTCGTTCTTTCCGGCTTCTTTCTGGGCATCAATGGAAAGTAAGTCTTTTCTGAGAAGAACCTTGTTATATATAGCAATAAAATATACAATAAGTTTGTGCTGTCTATTACAAAATGATTCGGCATTTAGTTAAAATCCAATTCGATACACATACACTACTAAATATATGTACACTCCAAATATATTTTTTTGGTAGTTGCATGTTACAACACACACTGTAAAATGGAAAATTTACAAGTATTATAGAAGCAAAATTACTCCTTTTTTTCCTTCTCACTCTCTCTCTCTCTCTCTTTCTCTTTTCAATGTTACCTGTAATAAATACAACAGGGCCGTTTGGTTATTTTTAAAATAGGTGAAAAGTTTTTGTTTTGTAAAATGAGAATTTTTTAAAAATTATACTGAAAGTGTTTTTAAAATTTTTGTCTTAAAAAACATACAAAAACATTTCAAAAATTTTGAAAACATAACCAAACGCCCGAACATGTCTTGAAAATTGTCTCCTGAGTACGCCTATTATTATCATCAATGATTTTTAATCTGGTCACATTTTGACATCTTCAGAATTACAAAGTTGAAATATTATTGCGAAAAATATAATTCAACCGGTCAGGGTTGAGTCTCGGCCTCTCATGAAGAATGGCCCTGCCATGTGAGCAAATGCAATAGGGGAAAAATTTAAAGAGAAATTTTCATCAATGACATTTTTTGAACTTAACTTTTGTAAATTTCATGCATGTTAGAAACTTATCATGCAACTTAAAAAATATTATGATAGATGAGAGAGAGGGAAGGCAAGAGAGAGTTGAGATAATATTAGAGTTTTTCTATTTGAATTGGTTGGGAACAAAAAGGTTGAAACAACTCATCCTAATTATTTTTAAAAAATAATATGGGTGATAGCAGCATAATTTTTTTCTTAAATTTTATTTTTTGTGACATGAGCAAATACTTTTTTAAAACATGTGATAAAGTGTAATTTTCTTAAATTTAAAGGCCTCACCCGGCTCTTGGGCCTAAGATAGCTCCACCCTTTATACTATATACTATCTAATAATAGAGGGGTTATTAATGACGCATTTGACGTAATTATGATGAATAATGTTAAGATATCAACTCCAGTTCTAACTTTTATCTCAACTCTTGAGTTGTTATAATTCATTAATAAATGTAATTTATCGATATGACAATATTCTAAAGTCTTACTTATAAAAACATGACAATATCTAAGTTGATAAATAAGTTGGAATTAGAGTTGGTATTAATAGTTTTCAATTATGAATGTAGAACTATAATATGGGTACAAATTGTGAATATTTTATATACCATAAAATGATATTATTAAAATAATTATTATGTAATTAAATAGTACAAAATGTGAATCATTACGATAGTTACAATGTAATTATGAGCAGTTTTAAAATATTATGAAAATTTGTTGCATCTCGATTTTACTACAAAAATTTTGCCCTTTTTTCTCATAATAGAGTACCCTTTATGGAACCTAGAGGTCTCACAAAGAGTGAGTCCCACCAAGTGGTCTTTAAATTTTGCCTCCAATGTTTTTTTTAATTTTTAAATATAGTCGCACTTTAAATTTAAAACCACAAGCAAGCTAACTATAATATTATACTTTCATAATTTTCACAGCCTCTAAAGTAAAAAAAAATAAACTAAAATAAAATAAATAACAACAACAACAACTCGATTACAGGTTTATGGCTTATGCAGGGGCGGAGTCACATGGTGATGAAAATGGATAATCGTTCTCTGCACCTTTTTTTTTATAATTTTATATATTAAATTTTACAAAATTATATTCTACTCTCTTAAAATTATATTATGCCTCTTGATATTATATTTTGTCCCCTTAAAATCAATATGGCCCCTCACTTCCTGGGCTTAAGGGAGTTTTTCTACTTCAAATTGAAAAAGAAAACAAACTTAACCAGCTGAAGGCTCGCTTCATTATTACATTATATTGTAGGTTAGACCAGAAGCTTTTAGCGTCCGTTTCACAAACGGGCTACTTTGCTGGTTATTGTAAGTACCCCTCCTTGAGGCCACACTGCAGTCTTTGGGCGGCGGCGACGTGGCGGTGCTGGACGTGGTGGCCTACAGCGGGTATATCTTTGTGGCAGGCTCCAGAGCCCTGCTGGCTAGGACCGTTTGGAGCTGCTCATTTTATGTGGTCACGTTGTGGGAGAGCATTTGCATGGGGGTATTCTCCGTGAAGACCATGAAAAGGATTTTAATAGCTGAGGTGACAAGTTCTGAAAGGCACTCCAGTAAGTGTCACTATCTTTTGCTTCTAGTGGCTCTTGCTCAAGGCCCATTGGTCCTATGGCTTGGCAGTGTTGGTAACTAACTTCTTCACATAGACATTAGTTAGTTTTTATTTATAATTTTAATTTTGTTTACACATTTATATAGACATCTGATGATGTTACAATGTTTTAATTGGCATTTCTAGTGTTTTACTATGTGGTTTAATTAGTGTTATAATTGCCATGCCAACTTGTATGCATGAGGAGTTCGTGGTTGCGGAGGAAATCGAAGGCCACCGAGGTGGATGTTTGAATAGTCGACGACGAGGTCACCATTAAACTCGTTCAGCGGAAGAAGATTAATCTGCTTCTGTTTGCTTCCATGGTGTTGGACCAACTTAGGCTCGATATTTGCCATATTGCCGGTGGCTGCATGGGAGACTCCTACAGCTTTTTGTTCAACACCAAGATAATATTTAGCTAGGAATTGCTTTATATACCATAAAATTAGTATATCATCGTTTACTAAATGAACTTGTTTTGTTTGTGACGTGAATCCCTTGTGTTTGTATTTCGTAATCTATATTTTTTGAGATTTGTGGTAATAGCGGAAGGATTGGGCCTATACGTGGGCGATAGGCCCATTTGGGTAACTGTTTATAGGGTTTTTTTCTCTCCTTTTATAAAACACGGTTTAGGGTTGTAAAAGAGAGTTTTTCTGTTTTGCTCTTTGGCTGCCGCAATACTGATCTTCAAGAGTTCTTCCCTTATTCTTTTTTGTGTTTAATCTAGCAAGAACCATACCACACAAGGAAGTAAGAAAGCACCACTCCAGGTTTTATTGGTTTCGTTCCTGCCATTTGCTCTAACAGAATCTATGTTTTTGTTTCTACAAAAGAAAGGAAGCAAAAGAAAAGATTAGCATAGTTTTATTTACAGAGAATTTTGGTCATCTTTATTGATATGATTTTTGAGGAATATAAAACTTTAAAAATTCTAATAATATATTATTAAATTTTGTCTATGTGTTACTATAAAATCGATATAACAAACAGTTCAATATAATAAATGATAAAGATGTTATTTCTGTAAGTTATAAACTATGAGTTTGTGAGCATTCCTTTTCTTTTTTCAAAAAAAACCAAAATACTCCTTTATTTTTTTGTTTTGTTAACAGTTTTAGTCTTTGGAGTTAAAACTGGTACAAGACATCTCTGAAACTTGGCAGCAATAATCACATCTCTAAAGGATAATGACTGAACATTTAGAAGTAAAAATAGGGACTTTAAGTGCAAACATATTTGTTTCAAGTGGCTTTAACAGTAACAAAGAGAACATTTTTGCCCTTAATGTAATTATTTTTGCACACAATGAAAACATAATGACTTGTGTTAAATTACAGAAATTCCTCGTCAGTTTAATGGTCACGGACTAAAAATGCCAAAAAAAGAAAAAGAAAGAAAGGTTTGAGGAGTAATTTTCCAAAAAAAAAAAAAAATGGTTCAATGAGTAAAGTTTTACAATGATCATAGTTTGGGGACTATGAATGCTAATTATCCTAAACAAAACAATCAAACCATTACTTCTAATAAAGAAGACTTTAGATTTATCAGTGCACTTTTTTCGACCGGTGTGTACATTATTCTACACGAAAGGAAACATGATCGAGTTACACAAATGAACCTTTTTTTTTTTTTTCAATTGATACAATTTCAAACATATTGATGATGGCCTAAGAATGTGATTGGTTGAGAATAAGACAGGATCATTATTATGAATTATTATTTAGTATCATTTGTTATTTACAAAGTCACATGAATCATGATAAAACGTATAACAACTGTATCTCATGCTGTTACCTACGAATGGTGTGATGTTTTGCTGCATTCAAAGGCGGAGCCACATAACAGCATTGGTGGACGACTGTTTTTTGAACTTTTTTTTTTTTATAATTTTGTATATAAAATTTTATAAAAAGTATATTTTGTTTTCCTTAAAATTATTTTTCACCCTCTCCCTCTAAATTTATATTTTGCTCCTCAAAAATCAATTTTACCCCTCATCTCATCAATTTAGTCACTCCTCTGCCCCTTCCTTATTAATTTTGCTGGCTTCGCCCCTGACTGCATATGTAGTATTGCATAACTAATAATCATAGAGATAACGGGTTTTTTTTTTTTTTTTTTTTTGCTTTGTAAAAACATTATAGTATTAGCAAATAAATTGGCTTTGTTACGATAATCCTGCAGATATGCGAAGGCTCTTCCTTACATGCCAGTGCCATAGCCAACAAATTTATTGAGTTCTTGGACATACATTATGCAGCAATTAACCCTTAACAGAGTGACTAAAGATGTGCACTCTGTAAATTCGTGAGGTTTTTTTTTTTTTTTTCACAGCGTTTTGTGGTACTTGAGCAGCTGACCTCTTTTGTAATTACACTACTTGTAGAGGATTTTAATTCAAAATTTATATTGTTTTACTACATGTTTTTTGTTCTGTTGTAGCTTTAGTAACTTGTACTAACACCTTGTAGGGTGCTGTGGTCTCATCAATGTTCCTCAATTAGAAAAAACTAGAAAAGTTGAAAGTGACCTCAAACTCATTGGTTGTTGATCAAATTAACTTTTTTATTAATAAGAAACTGCCAAATTATAAATTTTCGAATTATTTCCGTCTTAATCTTTACTTGAATTTAGTTGATGGGGTATATTTTTCCAAAAAATTATACAATTAACTTCAATGAGTGTTTGTGCAAAATTTTCAAACGTTAAGGGATACCCAAAGAAATTGTGTAAATGTTATTGTGTGTGACACCCGTTATTCTCCTAAGGGTATTAAGGTAATTAGATTAATTACCTAGTATATATATAAAAAAAATCAAAAAATCTCTCATAATTCGAAACTCTCTCTCTCTCTACTTTCTCTCTCTAAAAATTCTCTCTCTCTCTCCTCAAAGATCGTCTGAGATTTCGGCATCCGTTTTCGACACCTCCCGCACCAATGGAAAGCTCTCGACGAGCTGAGTCCAACGAGGTGCCGCGCCGCCCAAAACGCCGCCGGAGGAGACCACACGCGCCGCCCAAAGTGGCGGCAAAACCCATTTCTTTCCGACGAGATATCTTCGCCGTCCGACGTCCGATCGACGTGATTCTTGTTCCTACACGACCACCGTGATGAGAGGAACAAAACCCACCCTTGGTGGAAGCTCAACAACCGCCGGATTGCTCCGCCCGTCTATTGCCGCCGTGCACCGCCGCCCCCATGGTGGAACTCCGCCTTGCCGGAGGAGGTGACTGACACCACCCCTCCCAATGAGTTCAGAGGATCAAGGGGAGTAAAACCCCTCGATCAATTGCACGGAAGGAGCCGGTTTCGCCGGAGAACGGCCAACGCCGCCGTCAACCGCCGCGGGAGTCTCCGTTTTGGCTCTTCCCAGCCACGTTTCTTCAAATTGGATGAGGGGAAATGCTCATAGGAGGATGGGTAGCAAAAGCCCTCAGCCAATTTCAGGTTTCCATCGTCGGAGAATCAAGATCGGAGCTCATCCATTTCTACCGACGTTGTACTTCACGACCCGCTATGTTAGAGGCAGAATTGGGTGAAATTGACCCCACCATTGGACTCAGAAGGGTCGATTTAGGGGGGGTAGGCCCGAGCCCAGCTGCCAACGGACCCCGATTGACGCCGGTCAACGACGGTCAAAGTCGGTCAACGCCGGTCAACGGTGGTCAACGCCGGTCAACGGCCGGTCAAAGGCCAAAATGGGATTTTGTGATCCGGACCTCCGATCGAAGATCCGAGACCGCCTCCTGACTCGTTTCGATGCTCTGGATGCAATGGTGACCTCCGTTTGAGCAAATTCCACTCCGATGAAAATCATCCGGTACCGACTGCACGCGAATCGAGGCGATTCAAACAGCAGTATCGGAGTCCAGAATGACGTTTTCAAGAATGTATGATCTCCAGGAAGCATTCCTAGCCATTCATAGTCGCTCGAGGAGCACTACAGAGGATGCTTCGTAGATACAGCGAGATACAACTGGATCTGTTTTGCTTGGAGTTCAGGATCAAGGGAGTATGGAGCTAACGTTAATTGATTCCAGGATTAAGAGACTGTTGATAAGCTTGAAAGGTAGGGATTCCATTACTCATCTTTTGTAAGGTTTTTATAGAATTAAAACTGATTGTTTTGCCGCAATATATATATCTATGTTGAACTGATATTATATGAGTATCACATATGAAACTATGACATGGACTCGTCTTGTATTGTACGGCGAGGAACATAATGAATTGACACATGTTATAAATTGAGAAGCATGGTTAGGAAAACTAACTCTATTGATAATGATTCAATATAGAGAAATTGTGAGACATGAAAAGGGCGACGGTTACGTCCTTGGGCATGAATACCCTAAAAGGTAAAATAGGGGGAAGGCGATGACGCTTCCTTGGGTTGAAAGTCCCAGAACACACTGTACAGGAATTGATTTGGTGAGGACTCGGGGCTTGATGTCCCCTCACCGGAACACCCTTGGAATGTTTATAGGGTGATCAAGTGCGCCCATTTGGGTTTCGATGAGTTGAGTGATACTCAATTTAACATGGATACCTAGGAACAATGATGATTGTTAATATTTGTATAAATGTGTAATTATGACACTTGGTAATGATTAACTACGGTATCCATAAGATGTGATCATAATAAACCTCATAATCTGGAATATGATGTAACTTACTAACCATGCAGATTTTAATGTGGTAATGATAAAGGTGAGTAATGGCTTTCTCTACTAAGCATAGTGTTGCTCATACCCTTATATTTTTATCTTTTCAGGACTCACTAAGTGTGAGGTGGCTACGAGAAATATAGTTGAGGAAGTGATGTAGCTATATTACATTGGGACTGCTTCAATTGTTGAGAATGTTCTTCATGATAATGTAAGCATCAATTATTACTTTCTGTGACTGTATTACAATGTGTTGAGGGTTAAAATGATGATGACAACAGTTTATATTATTAAATTTAAGGTGCTACATTAAAACTGTGGTTTATTTGTCGTTTATATTTTTATTTTTGAGTTGAGAGTTTTCATTTAAGTCCCGGGCAAATTTTATTTTTAAGGTTTTACTTTTATTATTTATTTTTATTTTATCTCATTAAAAACTGTTAACCCCCATATAGGGGCGTTACAGAATTTTTGGTATCAGAGCCTAGGTTCGGTTAACCTAGGGAGTGTAGCACCACTTTAAAAAAAATATATTTTTGAGATGGTTTTGAAGCTGAATTTTTATTGTCATCATCAAAATGAACCTTCACATTGATTTATACAGTCTAGAAGGATGTAACATGGAAAGGCCATAGAATGAAAATATCAATAGTTATATGAGTACAATAATTATATAGAAGGAAAGTATTAATAGTTATAAGGGAATGATAATTATATGGAATGAGTTTATAAGTAGAATTGCTTATGAGAGATTCGTATAATATTTGGACCTATAAGCATATCTAATTCGTATAAACGATGAGAAATTCGTGTAGATACGAGGATTTAAAAGTATTTTGTCTCGTGAAAAACAATAAGAAATATAAGGCTTGATTTATTGATTTTAAAGTTTGACATAGATATGCCAAATTTTTCGTAATTGATTCAAACCTAAGTAATGATTATGTGTGGATTCGATGGAGCACATAAGTGTCAATGTCTTTTCTTAAAAGTTCTATATATTTGAGGAATATGATATAAGTTGGGAATCATGGTATTGAATCTTGAGAGAGATAAATGTTAGACTTTTGGTCTGTTGAGACTGTAAAATCTAGAATGCATGAATCTCAAAATTGGAATATTTTGTTACGTACATTGTATTTAAGTGTATCAGTGAATCTTTTGGTTACCTAAGGTTTTGTTAAGTAGAATTGTGGAGATTGTAGATGTTCTTAAGTAGTAACATCTAGTGTCTTTGTTCGTTGATATGGTCTACGTTGAAAGACGTAAATCGTATTGATTTCAAGGTTAGTCGCATTCTAAACCCTTGGTAGCAATGATGATGAATCCATTTATAGATGTTGAGTATTATGAATAACATATGGGTGTATGTATTGTTCAATAAGATTTTGATTAAAACAAAATCATTTGAGTTGCTGGAAGATTGTGTTGTTATGAAATGATTTTAAATATCATTCAGGAAGATCCTTGTTGTCGTTAAATTAGATTTGTTGTTTATAGTTAACTTTATCTATAGTGGGCTTTGAATTGAGTTTAAGATTCATACAAATTGGTTTTCAATTTTATGTTTGTTATTTAACTCGTTCTAAATGTGTTAAGGCCCGAAACAACCTGACCATTTTCAACTAAGAACATTTGGGCCTAGTTCAAATCTTAAATCAGTTTGATTCACACTGTCTCTCCCACGTGGTTTCTATACGTGTCATATACAGTGGTTTAATCATTGTTTACATATACGTTTACTGTGCATAGGAGCTTATTTCTCCGAGTTCACTTTTTCTCTCTTAATTTGTTATTTTCTCTCTAAATCGCAAATCCTCTTCTTTTTCATTAAAAATTCTTCTTTTCTCTAAAAGAAGAAGGAATTCTAGGATTCTGCAATTTACTATCTTAATTTTTTCTTTCTATTTACTCTTCTTTCATCTCATCATGGACCCAAAGTACCAACACCTGAGAAAGTATTTCCCATCACTCTCCCAAAAGATTCTCAGAAAGAAATACAAGGCTAGAATTACTCGGTTGTGGATTCTTATGCGTTTTGGTATCCCTTGTGATGTGAGGAATGTTAATAGAGAGGAAAATCCGTCCGAGTGACTTTAGTCAAGATGTCGGTTTACCAGGAACAGGTACCTAGTCGTAGTGCAATGAAAAGAAGAGCTCGTGCCATCGTGGTTCACTTGTAACAAATGTGGAAGACAAAATTGTAACGGTAAATGTACTTCACCTGGTTATATGTCTACGAATAGAGAGGATAAAATAAGGTTTTGTAGGGAAGGACTTTCAAAGGAGAACTTGGATAGCATCCATCCTCCTCTCCACGGTCACCCTAGTGGATATGTTCAAGGAGCTATTTTTAAACTCTGGCCTAAATTTTATACAGAAAGACAACGCCTCAGGAATATGGTATTTCTAGATCCTGTTTGTCAAGCCATAAGAAAACTGGATGGGGAATAAGTCATCGCTCTATAAAGGTTATTTAGTCTTTACTTATTTGAAGCAGTTTTAGCTGATGTTCAACAGTTTGTGTCTTTCTTTTACTCAGAATATTTGCTTTTGTGTTTGAAATAATTGTGATTATTAGATTGATACAGTAAGTGTTAATATCTTATTTAATTTATGATTTTCTTAAATATATATATAATAAAATATATTATCTTATCAGACACGTCACATACGGTACAGTAATATGTTTGAATTTTGAAAAGCTTATCCAGATATTTCAAGATTTGTGTCTCAAATTTCAAAAGTTCTACAGTATTTGTCGTTTATATTAAATTTCTAGACTTGGTGTATATTTGTCAAAAAGTCTACAGTTGTGTCATGAGGGTCTTCTGTCGAATTGTTCTCAATTGTCAAAAGTTATACTAATTAGAGTCTAATCTTTTTCAAAAAGTGAATCAGATTTTCTGTAAACTATCAATCACCTTATCTTACTTTCTTATCCGCACAAGATTTTGTTTAAATCTTTGGATTACCTTTTCATTACCTACTCGTCTATCTCTTTAGCCCTTTTTGTATATTTCTCATCTTTAAAAATCTATGTAGAACCCGAAGTCTAAGTGGAGCAGACATTAAGCAACCACTTCTATAAACCAAATATGTCTACCTCCCAGTCCACGAAGAAAATAAAGAATGTCTGTGTCTTTTGTGGTTCCAGCCTTGGAAAAGATAAAGCTTATTTAGAAGCTGCAAATCACTTAGGGCAAGTCCTAGCACGCAAGAAGATTAACATAATCTATGGGGGTGGTAGTATAAAAATGATGGTAAATATGGCACTAGCAGCTAGGTCTAGCGACGCTACTGATGTAAGAATTTGGCCTCATATTCCAGTTGAAGGAAACCTTTGTAAGGAAGCCATAGGTAAGGGAGAAGGAGTCAGGAGTATCCCTAAAAATTTTAAAGACATAATCTATAATTCTGATGCTTTTATAGCATTACCTGGTGGTCTAGGTACTCTTGAGGAAATATTTATAGTTGCTTGTGGGCAATTGTTGGGCTTTTATTCCAAACCTTTGGGACTGCTGAACGTAAAGGGTTTTTATGACGGTCTTTTGAAATTTCTAGATTACGCTGTGGAAGAAAACATCACTACATAATCGGAGAGACAAATCTTTGTCACTGCTTCAACAGCTGAGGAATTGATAGATAAAATGCAAATCATACATCCAGAATCTGACACTGCAACATCCAAGCTTGAATGGGAAAGGGAAAGCCAGGAGCGGCCAATTGATTTGAATCTCCATCTGTAATCTTTTTGTTTTATCTTTGGCATGTAGGCATGTGTGTCCGTATTTCGTGTGTTACGAATAACCGTTTGCCTTGTATTCTGTGTTTCTTGTGGTACGTTGTTGTTCAATCTTTTAGATTCATTGAGCCTAATGCCGGGATGGCTGGATACGGAGTACTTGATGCTCTCGAAACGCATCCTTCTTAAGGTCCGATCTTTTGTTTATCGATGTTTTTGTATCCTCTAAGCATGCATGATATGGATAGCTGGTATACGGAGTGCCTTGTACTCTCGAAACGTATCCGTATTATGTTTGTAATGTGTAATATTCTGTTAATATTATGTGGAAGTACCAGAGTCAGTTATGGGGATATTCCATATGAAATATGAGTATATTATTTGGATTGAATGTTTGTGTCATGAGGATAGCTGTTTAATGAAAAATATGTCGGGTATGTTTGCAACTCTGAGATTCCGCTTAATATCTCTATGAATAAGTTTAATGTATGGTTTTGAATAGAAGTGTTTGTGATATATGTTTTATGATTATGTTTTAGTTTATTAGTTGAGGTATGAAATCAAATATATTTGACTTTTCCTTACTTAAAAAGGAAAAGGAACCTAAAGATGAAGTATATAAAATTTCTCTGGCAATCTCCTTAAATGTGATTGTAAATCATAGTCCATGGACAATGAAGGACTGGAATCATGGTATGGTCAATATGTATGCCTGATCAGATTCTTAGACTATTATACGGTGTTATAAGTTGAAACTTGTCAGAAATACTCTCTTGAGGGATTTAGGAGTAAGATTTATTATGCAAGTAAATGAGTGGAGATACGATAACTTAAATTTGGAGGACAAAGAACATTAACGGTTTAGACTCAGAATTGGAATCATAGTGGAATCATAATTTTTACTAGTATTACTAGAATTGAAATTTCGAGGACGAAATTTCTTTAAGGGGGGTAGAGCTGTGACACCCGTTATTCCCCTAAGGGTATTAAGGTAATTAGATTAATTTTTAGTATATATATATAAAAAAAAAATCAGAAAATTGAGAGAAACTCGACACTTTCTCTCTCCTCTTTCTCTCTCTAGAATTTTCTCTCTTTCTCCTCAAATCTCGTTTGAGATTTCGGCGTTATTTTTCGACACCTCCCGCACCAATGGAAAGCTCTCGACGAGCTGAGTCCAACGAGGTGCCGCGCCGCCCAAAACGCCGCCGGAGGAGACCACACGCGCCGCCCAAAGTGGCGGCAAAACCCATTTCTTTCCGACGAGATATCTTCGCCGTCCGACGTCCGATCGACGTGATTCTTGTTCCTACACGACCACCGTGATGAGAGGAACAAAACCCACCCTTGGTGGCAGCTCAACAACCGCCGGATTGCTCCGCCCGTCTATTGCCGCCGTGCACCGTCGCCCCCATGGTGGAACTCCGCCTTGCCGGAGGAGGTGACTGACACCACCCCTCCCAATGAGTTCAGAGGATCAAGGGGAGTAAAACCCCTCGATCAATTGCACGGAAGGAGCCGGTTTCGCCGGAGAACGGCCAACGCCGCCGTCAACCGCCGCGGGAGTCTCCGTTTTGGCTCTTCCTAGCCACGTTTCTTCAAATTGGACGAGGGGAAATGCTCATAGGAGGATGGGTAGCAAAAGCCCTCAGCCAATTTCAGGTTTCCATCGTCGGAGAATCAAGATCGGAGCTCATCCATTTCTACCGACGTTGTACTTCACGACCCGCTATGTTAGAGGCAGAATTGGGTGAAATTGACCCCGCCATTGGACTCAGAAGGGTCGATTTAGGGGGGGTAGGCCCGAGCCCAGCTGCCAACGGACCCCGATTGACGCCGGTCAACGACGGTCAAAGTCGGTCAACGCCGGTCAACGGTGGTCAACGCCGGTCAACGGCCAGTCAAAGGCCAAAATGGGATTTTGTGATCCGGACCTCCGATCGAAGATCCGAGACCGCCTCCCGACTCGTTTCGATGCTCTGGATGCAATGGTGACCTCCGTTCGAGCAAATTCCACTCCGATGAAAATCATCTGGTACCGACTGCACGCGAATCGAGGCGATTCAAACAGCAGTATCGGAGTCCAGAATGACGTTTTCAAGAATGTATGATCTCCAGGAAGCATTCCTAGCCATTCATAGTCGCTCGAGGAGCACTACAGAGGATGCTTCGTAGATACAGCGAGATACAACTGGATCTGCTTTGCTTGGAGTTCAAGATCAAGGGAGTATGGAGCTAACGTTAATTGATTCCAGGATTAAGAGACTGTTGATAAGCTTGAAAGGTAGGGATTCTATTACTCATCTTTTGTGAGGTTTTTATAGAATTAAAATTGATTATTTTGCTGCAATATATATATATCTATGTTGAACTGATATTATATGTGTATCACATATGAAACTATGACATGGACTCGTCTTGTATTGTACGGCGAGGAACATAATGAATTGACACATGTTATAAATTGAGAAGCATGGTTAGGAAAATTAACTCTATTAATAATGATTTAATATAGAGAAATTGTGAGACATGAAAAGGGCGACGGTTACGTCCTTGGGCATGAATACCCTAAAAGGTAAAATAGGGGGAAGGTGATGACGCTTCCTTGGGTTGAAAGTCCCAGAACACACTGTATAGGAATTGATTTGGTGAGGACTTGGGGCTTGATGTCCCCTCACCGGAACACCCTTGGAATGTTTATAGGGTGATCAAGTGCGCCCATTTGGGTTTCGATGAGTTGAGTGATACTCAATTTAACATGGATACCTAGGAACAATGATGATTGGTAATATTTGTATAAATGTGTAATTATGACACTTGGTAATGATTAACTACGGTATCCATAAGATGTGATCATAATAAACCTCATAATCTGGAATATGATGTGACTTACTGACCATGCAGATTTTAATGTGGTAATGATAAAAACCTAAAGGTGAGTAATGGCTTTCTCTACTGAGCATAGTGTTGCTCATTCCCTTATGTTTATATCTTTTCAGGACTCACTAAGTGTGAGGTGGCTACGAGAAATATAGTTGAGGAAGTGATGTAACTATTGGGACTGCTTCAATCGTTGAGAATGTTCTTCATGATAATGTAAGCATCAATTGTTACTTTCTGTGACTGTATTATAATGTGTTGAGGGTTAAAATGATGATGACAACAGTTTATTTTATTAAATTTAAGGTGCTACATTTAAAACTGTGGTTTATTTATCGTTTATATTTTTATTTTTGAGTTGAGAGTTTTCATTTAAGTCCCGGGCAAATTTTATTTTTAAGGTTTTACTTTTATTATTTATTTTTATTTTATCTCATTAAAAACTGTTAACCCCCATATAGGGGCGTTACAGATATATACAGGCAAACCCTTTATAAATGAGAGTTTAGATAAAAAACAAATGCATCAAGTAAGATTGTAAATGTGAAACAAAATTTATGAGTATTAAAATCTCATTTTTGCCCTTATATGTGACCAATGCCCAAATATGTGGTTTTAATTCTATCTATTTGAACAGAAAATCAAAAATTAAGGGACAAAATGAGAAACTTTGAAAGTTTAAGGATGAAATGATGATTTTAAAATTCATGGGGTAAAATAAAAGAGCCCTTAAAGTTTAGAAACCACTTATGTTAATAACCAAAAAATAAAATATAGAGTCAAAAGTAAAGCTTTTATATGTTATAATATTTTAACCAAAATTTGTTCAAACTGCCTCCTAAACATCCCGCAAATTAATACTTAGGCGTTACGGTAAGTTATATATATATATATATATATATATATATATAATGTGTAATTTTTCTTGGAGAGAAGGAAATACTACAAATACCATATTGCCTTTCACAAATTCTAATCTCCTATTTGGAATGACTTAAAATAAGTTGTTTTAGCTTATTCAATTTAATTCAAAATCAGCTTTGAGCCTGTTTGGTTGGACAAATTCTTTAGACTTTTGGTTTTTTATAAACGCTTTTGGAATAAGCTATCTCTCTGGTACACATGAAAAACTTTTTTCTTTACCTTTTTGACCTTATATTTGTTAATAGCAAATTGCAAGTCTTAACTATGTCATTATGCTACATTCCTTCTTATAATAATAATAAGAGATTTTGACTTATTTGGCAAAACAAATTTAAAAACTCTTTTGATATCAAAACACATTTTCATGCACTATTAAAATACTAATTAAAAGCTATAGTTTATATTTCTGTTCTTCTACCGTTTAAAAGCAAAAGTATAAGCTATCCCAAACTGAGCATAAACTCTTTGCATTATTTATTTTTTGCATTTATTACTATTGTTCATTGTGAGAAATTAATCGCATATCATAAAAAGTAACGATTTTTATAGTGTTTAATAAAGTTAGTTAAAACCAATTTTTTGGTTAGAGAATAATGTAAAGTTCTCATATGTTACAATAAAAAAGTAAAAATTAATACAATATAAAATACTCATATATTACATTATTTTAAACTAAAAATTTGTTCTAACCAACTTGGTCACAGATCTTATTTATCTTGTCAGGCAAAATACATAATTTGTTTTTTGTTATCCATATTGTTGAAAATTAGGAATTATAGGACCCCGTGAAATATATATTTTTTTTCTCCCCACTGTCTGGTTAAAGTTTCTTCGCGTTTTGTTGACGTGACAATTCACAATGAAGCATAAAGTTTTGCTGTCGTTCTATTTACGAAACTAAATGTCGTTTTTTAGTCGATTACTCTTAAATCCTGTTGTCGTTTGATATATGGGCGACATGTCCTTACTTATATTTACAGAATAAATGTCCTTTTTTTTTGGTTTGATTTTATAAAACGATTATGCGCTTTGTTGGCTTACATTTGCACGACATGTAGTTTAATTTTAGAAAACGTCACTGCTTATAAAGAATTTTTTTGACGTTTGATGGTATAAACATGTCACTTTGTTTAATTCATTCGTCCTCACATGCTTAAACGTTGCGTAGTTTCTTATACTTTCAAACAAAATCACACTTTCCTCTAATTTTGTCGTTTCCATTAATGACATGTCGTTTAGAAACGAATTTGTTGTCGTTTTATAAGCATAAACGACAAGCTTAATGTATATATGGGGCATTTTGATTATGTGTGTGTGTGTGTGTATGTATATGTAACTTATTTGCTCCAAAAAGCGCATGTCGTTTTATTTACAAACTAAATGCTTTGTACATTCAATTGTTTGCCCTTTAACCCAGCAGACGACATACCCACGTTCCAAATAAATGTACTTGTCTTATTTACTCACAAACTCGTTTTTTGATCTTAAATTTTGTTGTCCACTCGGTTTACAGCCAATGAGATAAATGCCTAAATAATGTTATGGAAATTGTAATAGAAAGTATTTTTTTTATAAAACTAATTATAAGTAAATAGTATATTTAATAGGTAAAAAATTTATTTACTATAAATAAAAAAATAATTTACAGAATAAGTTTTTTTTACTGCTATCTATTATAAATATTTTCAAAACCTGTTATTTACTTCAATTATTTATAATAATAACACTATTTACTAAAATCTCCCAAAATATTATTGTTTTATGTTTTATTATAAATTGTGGACAGTGTATAACGACACTACTATATATCTACTTTCAATATAGAAGAAAGTATAACTTCATGGTTGTAGATATAATTTAGAGGTAATCCCGATTTCACCATAAGGTAAAGAGTTAGAATTCTTTCCACCCAAGTTAAAAAAAAAATACAACTTTATCATAATGACATAAGACTAGTAATTTGAACCAGTGGTAATGTTTTTTGTGCAAAATATAAATATAGTTATTATCATAAAAATTTAAAATTTATGATAATGTTTACGATCATTATCAACGAAATTGAACAAGAAAAACTCTATCCTAATCAACAAACAATAGCGTAAAATTTGCAATTAATAATGTGATAAGATTATAAATTTATAAAGATCATTAATGTTCATATGACATATGGTTGTTAAAGAATGCAACTTTATGATGATGCATCAATATCAAAATACACAAAAATGGACAAAGTGGGTACACTAAGCAATTAATTTTGAAAAATAATCTGAATAACGTTATTATGGAAAAGTTGACAAGTTTTAAATTTGAGTAATCTTTTTTTTTTTTTTTTTGGAATTTAAGAGTGGACTATTCAACTCCACACCTAAATTTGGATCTTAAAACAAAGAATTTATATAATTACTCTCGTCATTTACTCGTAAAAATTTTTTCTACTGCAAATGAAAATAAATCTCTCTAATGAAGTAGTAGGCTGATTAGCATATTATGACACACATGTTAATGAATTATTTAGAGAAACCCTTTTTATTAACATGGGTTTAAAACCCCGCTGTTTATAAAATCATGGGTCTCAGTCTAGCATGTATTATACTTTTTAGATTGGAGCCTACTGTTTTATTAGTAATGGGGCTCTACTCCACGAGGTTAAATTGCTCATTATCTTGGGCTTAAATGCTAATCGTTTTAGGCCAAGCATACGTCTAGACACGCTGGAAAATACAACTTGATACAACATGATGCACAAGGGCACGAGCCAATAGACAAAGGATTCGCGGGACAATACAACACGACGTAAAATAAATAATGAACTTTGGTTGGCACAATACAATAACACAAGTGTATTTGACAATTTCATTTCTACCAAAATTTTTGGTTGCTACAGTATAAAAATCTAGTATGCTACAGTATAAAAAAAATGAGTTATAGTGTAAATTTCTCACATGCTATAATATAATTTAATCAAATTTGTTCCAACTACATTTCCCATACACTCTATAGAGTAGTACCAGGCACAACATGAATCATTCAACAAAAATAATGACATGTAGTTTTTACTTTGAAATTTTTATTTGTAGATGACATTTCCCCCTCTCTCTCTCTCTCTTTCTTATTTCCTTTACCTGGAAGAAAACCACACAAAAACATACTGTCCTTCTTCTTCTTGATCGCTTTCTTTTTTTAGGTGTCATGAAAAGTTTTCTTTTTCTTTTTTCCTTTTTATTGAGAGATGATATCATGAAAGTCAGAAACTAAGGGTTCGTTTGGTAACATCTTCAAAACGTTTTTACACATTTCTTGATGTATGTTAGTTGAAAACGATTTTGATCATACTACATTTGACTCCGTCTATCATACTTTGTTAACAAAATAGGAAAAAAAGACTATGCAAATGATTTCACATTTTATGCCACAGAACACATGATAATTTATCATAACTTTAATTTTTTGTTATCTGTAACATACTCTAAATTTTTTACTGTATTTTAACTAGCAACACTATGCCATATATATAACCAAACATGTTTGAGCCAGACATGTTGTATAATGTTATCAGTCATGTGAAATATACCAAACAGGCATAGTAGGCATAGTAAAGGACTGAAAAAAGGGGAAAAACCGGGCTCTGCAAGAAATTCCATAAGTTTGCTGATCGATTTATATTTGCTGGCTGATTTGCTCCAACTTCCCTAAGGACTCTCAACCAACGCACCTGCTACATTCCAGTTCTCTTTTTTTTTTTTTTGAAAATTCCAGCTCCTAATTTTTCCACGGAAAAAAAAAAAAAAACAGCAAAAGGCTATTCAAATGGCAAAATCATTGCATTCGGTGTGCAAGTCCACAAGAACCGCAATACTTTGATCTGAGGAGAACAGATGTACAACATTATTGTTTCCTACAAGTTTGAGATTACAATTCATTCTAAACCGGCATTTTCATTATAAGCTGGCCCTGCATGACACTGCAAAATTCAAAACATGGGGAGCGGAGTATTAGAATTCGGACACATTTGAATTCGTTTGAGGAAAATTCAGAAAGTAGTATAGAATACAGGTGAATTAAGGAGAGTAATTATTACCTCTTTACGTAATAGTAGCAAAAGTCGGCCAAGATGAATGTTTGAACCATTTCTGCGAGGAAAGCTGCTAAGAACCAGAAGTACCCGGAGCCAAAGAAGTATAGGTACTTCCCTCCAGTCTCATAAATCTGCATGAAAATGGCAACAAAAAAAAAAGAAAAAAAAGGTGATCATATATTTGGCTCATTACATTGTTCCTTTTGTAAAAGTGTTTTTTGTTGCATTTCTTTTTTGACATGTAACTCAGAAATTCTGCAAAACTAAACTAACCATAATAAGCCAATGAGCACATGAGAAGAATCTTGAGATACCAAGCGCAAATACATAATGGGCTGTAAACGGTTCAACCATCTGAAATACATTTCCAGAACAACAGAAGGATGTATGTTAGAACTTCTACACCAGGCAAATGACTACGCGTGATGGTTGAGATTTTGATGAAAGAGTTAAAACCTTAGCATTCTGCATCAAGCGAAGCTGAGGCAGGACTGAAACAGCTTCTATGTATGCACCGAGAGCCCAAAGAACGCGGCCGAAGAAAAAATGACGCGTGTAAGGGTGAACAAGCACAGCGAGAATAGCTGAAGGCACAAGCTGACATTGAAATGGAATTAGAAAATGTGATTGCTATGCTTACACAAACGATCAAATGTATTCTATTCCAACACCCAGAATCTGAAATTATTGTTTTCTTTTTTGGCAATGGCACCTTGGTCTTGTCCATGTTTAGCAAATTGGACTCTAATATTTCAATTTTGGCAAATGGGGTTCTAAATTTTTAAAATCTGTAACAGATTTGCTCCAATAGCTGATGGAACGTCAATTAACAGATGGAATGCCCCTCGTTGGTCGCTAAGTTGGACCCTGAACTTTTTAATTATGACAAATGGGACCCTAATTATTATTTTGTTTTATTGATGTCTGTTATTGGTTAGACTACATTATCCAGGATGATCAAATTTGAGGTCCTAAATGCAAAAAATTGAGAATGATGAAAAACTCGAGGTGCATGAGTGCAAATGACCCCCAATTCTTTTATTTATTTATTTATTTTTATGTTTTACTCTCAGAGATAAAAGGGATATAAACCTTAGAGGTTTTTGATGCAAGTAAATAA
Organism: Artocarpus heterophyllus; assembly: GCA_025403435.1. Lineage (NCBI taxonomy): Eukaryota > Viridiplantae > Streptophyta > Magnoliopsida > Rosales > Moraceae > Artocarpus > Artocarpus heterophyllus. The sequence continues at coordinate 27,176,472 of CM046347.1, forward strand.
AAAGCATAAGGAGAAATGTATAATTAGTACCACATAATATAAGGGGAAAGTGTCTAGCTCCTTGATGTATGTGGATTTCAACTTGAACCGTATCATATAAATGACCCATAATGTGGTAACCAGGGAGGTAAAATCTAGAATTGTGTGGATGTCACCTTCAATGATGGTACTACAGAACAGTCTAACCGCTAGGAAAATAGCTGTGAGTTCTTGAGACTTAAGTGAAAGACCTGAAAAGGTGATTAAGAAATTCTTAGCCAAAAAAAAAATTAATAAGATAATGTGTCCAGGGACTAAATTACACATTATCTTAAAGGGGATTGAAATTTACTGCAATCGTCTGTTAAATAACAAAAATAAATGAAAGAATATCAGAATAATTTACCGGTATGCATCAAAACAGGACACAAAACTTGCACAGAAGATATGAAACGTGCTTATTCATAACAAGATAGATTGTAATTTATAATAGTCAAGGACTAAAAGTTAAAAATTAACAACTTATCTCAAATATAGCATACAAATATTACTTGATTGAATAAAGATCAAAATTGGGTTTTGGGTATATTTCAAACTCCTCCAAGGCTCCAGTATAATCTAATATCTAATCCAAGCAGGACAAACAAAAACACATAAAAATAAAATAAAATAAAATAAAATAAAATAAAATACAGAGTTAAAGACAATTGAAATTCAGATATTACCAGAGCAAGTCTTTTGGGTGATGAGTTTATAAATAAGGACCATAATCCCAAGAGCATGAACGGCTTCAGAGATCACAAAGAAGAGCTTGTGATTTTTCACCGTGAACCTCAAAACGATCAGAGCAAAGAGAGCAAGAGTGGCTCCAAGAAAGATCTTCACCTTCATAGACTGCCTGCTCAACCATCCATAGAGGACATTCACCGGCGAGCTCCTCCTCTTTCCCATGATAAACCACTTCAAGTTTCTCTTACCTCCTTTCACTAGAGAGAGAAATTAAAAAAAAAAAGACAAAGCAAATGCAGAAAACGGAAAAACCAAGAAAGTAGTACTATATCTGTTTTGGGACAGGAAAAACAGTGAGGCTTTTTTTTTTTTAATTTTGGGTTGGGGTTGTTTAAAGCCGTTTTTTGAGAGACACGAAGAGGGCATGCAGTTGTTGGTCCGTATTATGTGGCCTTTATGTCATTGTCATTATGAGCGCAAATTATGTGGATATTATGTTCACTTTGTGAAAGGTCAATTTTATTTAGTTACTATATAGGACCCTAAGATTGTGTTACATGCCCCTTCTTGGGGCTGCTGGGTTTTGGTATTGAAGTTATTGGGGGGTTGGCCTAATTTTCTACCTTTTTTTTTTCATCTTTCGTGTCACTGTAGAATATAATAAAAGCCACATGTAATTAAAGTGAATTTTTTTTCATTTTTTTGGTAATAATTAAAGTGATTTTTTTTAATAAGGTATGGGGCTATGATTCCCTTCCCTTAGAAACAATAAAAACCAAAAAATTCAAAGCTTAGTAAATATACGCTAACGCATCCAACCAATTGAACAAGTATTGAGTGGCAATTAAAGCAAATTTTTATACTCATCGACTGCAATTATAAACTTTAGATTAATCCTAAGTTGGATATATCTTTATTCTTATAAGCGCGAACTAGGACTCTATTCATGAACTCTATTCTTATAAAGCGTTTTCATTGTACTTAAAAGAGTGTTTGAAAACCAAATTTTAATATAAAAAATTTAATATAATATAAAACTCTTACATACTATAATGTTAAAGTTTCAACTTAGTTCCCATGTATTTATAAATTAAGTTGCAAATGGTAAATATTTATAAATTAAGTTGCAAATGGTAAAGGATGTTTTGTTTTTAATGGACTTATATTATACATTTTGGTCAGCTCTCTCCTAGTATGACGAATTTGTTTCCATATCCCAGGATCAGCCATTTCCATAAACGTGCATGGATGACAAAGGATTTTTTTGCTACTCAATCTTCAAAATCTAGCTTTATTGTTTTTTCCGGTGAAATATCAGGAATATGATCAAAATCACCAACTGAAGATAGATTTTTTCCTGTAGGATATTATGCAAATTGCAAATGAACATGGCAGGATCTAAAATTAATGCGAGGGCAGGCACCAGCAAGGGCAGGAGCTTTACGGGCAGCACGCAAGCATTGGACTTCCACTGCAGGCCTTTAAAGGCTTTACAATAGGATTGGGCTTCTATCACTGAGAGTTTTGATAAACTTTATTTTTAAGATTTAGTTTTTTTGTAAATGACATAATTTATGACACTAACTTAATATTTATAATATCAAAGTTATTACAACATAAACTTTTTAAATATGGCAAAAATAAATACAAATTTTATAAATGTGATATAATATATAATTTTCTCTAAGATTGAGGAGTAAATTAGGTATACAATTTTTTTTACTACCAATATTGTGTTCTACTATTTTTTTCTCCTTCTTTTGATCTTAGACTATTTCTCTTGGCCAAAAAGTCTAAAACACCCTCCCTTAAATAACACATATTTGTTTAACCTTAACAAGAATACTTGGCAACAATAATATTTATATGTACATATATATTCATTTGAAATGATAGGTTTTAAATTTTTCATAAAAGGAGTAAACTTGAAAAACAATTCCACGTACGAGGTATTTCTCCAATTGACCCTAATATGAGACGCATTTCAATACGATGATGGTTCAATTCATACTTATATAATAGAGGATTACAAGAAGAAAATAGAAGTCAGAAAATGATTTTGCCTTCTTCCCCAAGTTCATTTATTCTAGGAATAATCACAAAAAAATTATCTTCAATTGTGCGTACATTTGAGAATAATCAGTTTTGATTTTTTTTTTGAGTTTTATTTTTGTTAATATTCAATGAAATTTTGTAGGGGTGAATTTGTTATTATAAAATACACGAGTAAATTTTGTTTAATTAAGAATATGCGAGAAATAATCTTTTTAAAAGCACGTGGTATAGTTTAGAATTTTGATTAAGCACAAATGAGATTTTTGCCATTGGATAGCAGAATAAGTGGTTGGTTTAAGCTTAGTTGAAACCTTGTTATTAATAGTCACTGCAAAACACTGGTGTGATTTGTTTATTTTTAATTTTTTTTTTGAAAATGTAAATTTCACCTTTTACTAATACTAATAAAAAGATCCCTAACAAATACTAATAAATACGATTTTCTATGAGTATCAGATATATAGAACTTAAAAAGAGTACGTTTGCTATAACATCAAAAGTAAGAGACCATTTTATTCCCATTTTCAAGCAGTAATTCACAAAAAGCCATCTCAACGGGATAGCGAGTTCCAAGTACAAAAAAGGGTACACCAAAAAGCAAAATACATATCATATATAGGCGTATAGTAGCTTTTAAAACTGGCAAATTAAATACAGCGAAATTATAACAATACATATTTTTATTGTTGATAAAATTCAGCAGGTAGGCGAGGGGTTAGCACAGCTTCTAGTGGAGTGGCTCTAGGCAATGTAATGCTTAAACCTTCACTCATATCCACCGGATCATCAAATGGTGTTGCTAACTCAAACCCTTGAAGAAGACGTGCCAAAGTCAAGTGTGTCACTTGCAAGGCAAAAGTCATCCCGGGACATGATCTTCTACCAGAACCAAATGGGATGAACTCAAAATGCTGACCCGAAGCATCGAGCCCCGCGTGGCTCGTGATGAACCTCTCGGGCGAGAAGGTCTCGGGGTCGGGCCAGGCAACGGGGTCTCGGTGCAACTTCCACACATTGACAAACAAACGAGTGCCCTTTGGAACATGGTAGCCGCAAACCGTGCAGTCCTCTCTCGCCTCATGTGGGACTGCCAGCGGGCCCGGAGGGTATAGGCGTAGCGTTTCCTTGACAATGGCTTGAAGGTAAACTAGGTTTTTAATGTCGGAGTCTTCAACCCATCTTTCTCTACCAACTACGAGGTCTAGCTCTTCTTGGGCACGGTTTAGTGCTTGTTTGTTGTTTAATAATAGGGCTAGAATCCATGTCAAGTTTATGGCTGTAGTGTCGGAGCCGGCTATGATGAGAGTCTGCAAAAGTAGAATTTGTGAACACTAAAAAAAAAAAACAGAGTTTTCAGGGAGATTGCAATGTGGTCATTATTGGTGCAATGGTGAACTTGTGGAAGAGTATGATGTTGCTTTCATTGTTGTAAGTGTATGACAATATCAATTATTAAGTATTTGGTTCTTGAAACAAAGAAGTAAATGAACAAATATATTAAGCCTAGATTTGGGTACCTTCCGTGTTTCTAGTTGAGCGTGTTTTGTTATCATTGGAGTATTTTAAATATAAACACAAAAAAAAAAAAAAAAGAAAAACAATAGTGTATGGTCAAGTGCAGCAAAAATTCTTTTATCTTCTGAAGGAATCCGAAATTGTGGTTCTACATTGCAATCATGAATAATGACTTATTGTGCAAATAGTGATATAAATAGTGAGTTATTCTATAAATAGTGATGAATAGGATGTTCCTTTACAAATATTAACAGCATAATAATGTAAATAATAGTGTATAGAGTCACAGTTTCATTATTAATATGAATCCTTCCGATTGACCTATATTGAGAAATCATAATGATTTCTCTATATTTTATCTCTCAATTTTATACATTTCAATCTTATATAATCTTATCTATTTGAGTCCAACTAAATAGTTATTTCAATTGGCCAAAAAAAAAAAAAAACTTTTAAAAAACCAAGCAAAAAAAAAAATTGAAAACACATACCGAAACCGTGCCTTTTATAATGGTGTCACGGGTATAGCTAAGCTCCGGACTTTCCTCAATCAAGGACAACATGACATCAATGAAATCCTGCTTGTCGTTGGACTCACTTCTCTCGTGTTCCTCAACCCAACTCTGAATCAAAACGTCAATTTCCCTCCCAATCCTCTTCATCTTTCTCAGATTCCCATTAAGATCAGCCCATTTCGGAACCGGTATTAGATCACAAACAACAAAAGCCCCAGAAATACTCATGTACTCCTTTATAAGCTTCCCAATTTTCTCAGCCTCTCCATTAACTTTTCCACTACTATCAAAATACCTCTTCCCGGCAATCATTTCTGTAATAATGTTCAAAGTGAAGTGTTCAATCCACTCACTAATCACCACTTTTGTTGGACCAAAAGAGCCATTCCTCTTGCAGACTGCGTACAAGCCGTTGACCAAAGTCGCAACCTCGGAGACTTGCACGTGCCTCAATGTTTCAAGCCTACGGCTGGAGAGTAGCTCGATCATGACCAACTTTCTCATGGTCCGCCAATATGGTCCGTAAGGTGCGAACCCAAATGCTGCATAGTCGTAGCCCAGGTGCGTTCCGTGTGTGGACCTTGTAACGAAGAATTATGATATTGGAAAAATTAAGTTAATTTCCAAATTCTCTAAAGCCAAAAAATTAATTTAAAATTATTGTCACCAGTTCGTCCATCAAACTTAAAACACTCTCATTTTATTTTTGAATTTTAAATTAGTTCCTATTAACCTTTTCTGCTAGAATTTTTTATTACAAAACAGATGAAAAAAAGAGAGTCTGATCATGTTGTCTTTCTGTTATTCTGTTGAGGGAATTTTTATAAATGTTTTTTTTTTATTTTTTTTATAAATATTAGATATATTTATTTGTTGAAAAACTTAATACATAATATAAATAATTACTTCACATTAACTGTTGCGTGATATGAATATACAAAGTTTTTAAAGCGTAGCACAATATTTAATTCTTTTTCTGTTGAAACAAACGAAAAAGCCCACAGGACCGCATGACCAGACTTGAAGAGTTATTTCTCTTTCTCACCGTCCGATTTTACCGGAAAGTCTAATAAAAAAAATTCAGTTCGACTAATTCAAAAAATAACCGGTAAAGTTAGAGTCATCAAAGTTGCTAACTAAGACCGACCCAAACTTCCGAGAGCCGTAGGGTTAATCTTTAGTTAAAATACAACTAAAAGTTTATCTACAAAAGGAAATGAATAAAAAATTGAAAAATAATTATTAACGTTCTCTAGTTACCTTGGCCTTGACGCGAAAGTCCTGTCGTTTGTGGTGAAACACTCCTTGACAGCCTCGTAGTTGCTGATCACAAGCACGGGGTTCACGCCTAGACGGAACAGGAAGATTGGGCCAAGCTTGTCTGCAAGATCGGCCAAGGTTCGGAAAAGTGGGTTTTGGGCACTTAGTTTGTGGAGGTGGCCTATTACAGGCAACGCACCTGAGGGCTCTGGTGGTGGGGGTGGGCCCAACGTGCCCTTGATTTTGTGGCTTGTTTTTGCCCTCCATAGGTATAGAGAAACCAAACCCAAAAGCCCAGCAAAAGCTGCTATTAGCAAGTGAGAGAGAGGAAAATCCATGGCGGGTTAATTTAGAGGTGGAGATAACTAGAAAGACTTGAGTTATGAACTTCCGATTTTAATAGGCACGTTGTTTTGGCTCTCGACGGTAACATACATGACGGAGATATGATGAATGAGCAAATGACTTTTTCGTTGGGTCACGATGCGGTGGGGGGATTTCTATGTCATGCTTTTATTTTTTGTTGACTGCTTTTAGTGTAGCGTTGACTTCTGTGAGTACGTTTTGCAGTCACTAATAATAAATGTTAGTACGAATTTATTGTTATAAAGGAAATTTAAGCTATAATTTATTCTTAAACTATAAATTATAATCTGTAAAAGTTGTATGTTATAATAGTTAAAACTATTCGTATTAAATAATTTTGCTTCTCTGATTTTAATTAGAGCAAGTCTAGAACGCGTAACATATTTTACGGTTGTCTTCGCCTCTTCTATCCCTCTTTCTTTGAGCTTATTGTCGTTTTACAGTCTGGATGATCATCAACGTCACTTTCGCTTCCATGTTATTGTCGTTTTTATTTATTTAACTTTTATGCCACAAGTGGTTTCCCAATTTTGTATTGAATTGTTCTCGGTTTTTAAATCTTGTCTTTTATCTGTGTTTTTTTTTTTTTTTTTCCTTCAAGAGCATTTTATGTTGTCTGAAATCCAAATGTTTGCTTTCGCTTCTCGTTTTCCAAATATGTTGTTCTTTGAAGAGATTGTCATTCTTAGGTTTTTGTCGTTTCTTGAGGTTATTGGTTGAGCCGTTTCCGTCGCTATTGCAGTCGTCTCTTGACATATTGTCATTTTACTATTAAGTTGTTTTTTATTTTTTACCTTTTTTTTTTTGTATTCTTGCTGTTTTCCCATAAATTTACCTGTCATTAGTGGCAACCAGAATACGTGGTAATATAATCCATACATAGTAATGATTGACTATTAGTTTATTATTGATTTTTTATTCATGTGAGTAATATAGATTAGCTAGATTTAGGTATGACCAAAATACATAGTAAGAATATTTCAAAAAAAAAAAAAAATACATAGTAAGAAGAGCACTATGGATCAACAAAGTATTCTATGTCGTAACTTTAAACATAAAATTCATTCTGAAAATCAGCATCTGAACAGTATAAGTGACATGATTATTAGTTTAACTAAAAATATGAAAAGAAAGCATGATAGCTTTTATTGTATTATAGAAAAATTTAATAACTTAAATCATTAAGATAAAGTAAAGATTCATACAATCTTAGAAAATATGGATTATATAAGATCTTAAATTAGCTCAGGACAACAAAAGATCATTACAACCCATAGAAAGATAGATAAACAAAAATACCTTTGCAAAAAAGATATTAGAGAATCAATAACAGCAATAAACTTATCTCAACCTCAGAAAATAGAACTAGAAGCCCATAGATTATTAAAAGAAGCAAATAATAAATTAAAAAAAAATAGGAGTTTACGCTAAGGAAACTTAGAATATTTCGAACCAATTAAGAGAAATATTAAAAGAAATTAAAAATATAATTTTAGGATGAACGAGTATAATACAGCTTTAAAAAACACCCAGAAATATGCTATAAAGGTAGGGGAAAAAGTTCCCATGAACCCCACTCAACATTAGATGCTATCAGAATTGCATAAAATAATATTATTATAGAACTATTAATAATAATTACAAAAAAATTAAATAGGTTTGAAAAAATAGGACAAAAAGATTATTTCTCTAAAGTAGATGAAATTTCAGAACAATTTAAAAATCTAAGAGTATCTAGATAAAATTATAAGAAGAAAAAGAAAAACTCTTAGAAATGAAAGGAGATTTGGATACTAGAACAAGCAAAAAATTTATTAAAAGAAAAGAAAAGAAAAAAAAAAAGGTCTTACAATTCCAAGTTTTTCTCCAACTACTTTTACGCTATTATTCAATGATATGCAATTCAAACTTAAAAAATTTCCTCACCTTTATTTTCCACCTTGAATTGGACTTTTCTTACTTGTCACTATTTGGTCATCGATGCAGTTCTTCCATTTATCGTGGTTCAAATGTGATGTCGTTTTTCTTTTTAAATTATGTCGTTTCGCTCTATAATTGTCGTTTTACTGTAGTCTTTTGTAGTTTTTTTTGGTTATTTTCCAAATTATATCTTATATTTTATACATACATATATATATATATTATTTGTTGGCTCCATTTATTTTTCGTTTCGGACTCTTTTTTTCCCCTCATTCATGATTCTTAACTAATTGTCGTTTTTACAAGTGGTGTCTTTTTGAAGTAACTTCTGTTTTATATTACTGTCGTTTGTGTAGCTTTATTTGCATGTTTGCTGCCCTTTTTCAGTTAATGTCTAGTTTTAATTGGTGTTTTATTCCAGATCATGACGTCTGCTGATACGATTGTCGTGTTTAGTTGTTATCTTTCTTTAATGGTTGTTGTGCAGTGGGTGTTTTATCAGTCGCTGTCGTTTTCCAGATAATTTATTTTAAAGACTAATTGTCGTTTCTTAAGTGGCTGTGGTTTCCATACAATCATCATTGCCCCACACACGTCCTTTTTTTTAACCATACCTTAAAATTTATTGTTGAAAGCGCGAGGCAAGCAAATGTCAACCAAAAAAAAAAAATGAGAAAAAAGATTGAGAAAAAATAAATATGCATGAAAGTAGGATAAGAATGTGAAAAAACAAATGTTTATGAGAAAAAGTAGAAAAATAAGAAAGAAAATGGAAGAAAAGAGGAAAAAAAAAAACCCGAAAAGCAAAAAAAACATGTTTCGACATTTTTTTAATGTGGGACGAGTACCGTGACAACTGGTCTCATATTTTATATATATAATATGTAATATAATAATTTATGTATAAATAATACATATATATTTATATTCATATCATCGAAAAGCAAGCGTTCCGTGATGTGAGAAAAAAAAGAGAGGAAGTGATTGAGGAAAGAAAGAAAGAAGAAAAGAAGAGATTGATGCTTTTTTTTTTTTTCCCGCTTGCCTTTTTGAACTCAATAATTGACAGTACGAAGACAAGACAAACAAATAGATTGAAATTGTGACGTGAGATGAGCTCATACCTTAATAATAATAAGGTTAAATTATGAACGCAGAGACCAATAAATGGACTGAAATTGTGATGTGAGATGAGTTCATACCTTAACAATAATAAGGTTTGGTTATGAATGCAGGGACAATGGCTGCAACTAGTTCACCAGAATGATACAAAAGAAAGGGAGCTCTTTGTGCAGAGGATCTTCAGATCACATATCTGAAGCTTGGGACTAGATTGGCTCCGTTTCAAAAAGTTACTTCCAGCTTACGAAAACAACCAGTATGAAAGTTTGAGAAAACCAAAGAGATCCCCTGTCCTAAGTTTTAAACAACCGTTATCTAGGAACCACAATTATTATAATCATCCTTGTCGAAGAAAGGAGGTCTAATTGTAGACTGACTTTCTATGTTTTGAAAATTTTGAGTAGCGATGCTTAAGATTGTGAAATCTTTTTCAAAAAATAAGTTCGATATTCCCACTCTCATACCAATTGTTGGCTCAAGAATAGCTATCCAAGAGGGGGTGAATTGGGTTTTAAAAACTTTTTCATAATTATTGAAAATTTTTAGCTTAATCGCACAAATAAGTAAAACACACAAATAGCAATTGTGCTAAACTTCAACAAAATATAAATGCATTAAATAAAGAGTTAATGATAGAGAAATGCAAACAATATTTATAGTAGTTCGGCAATATGCCTCTATCCATTGTCACCGAACAAAGCTTCGACTCGGTCTCTTTTACTATCACGACTGTCTTTTTGGCACAATCACTCTTTATACAATTCAATGACTTTCTCTACCCGAGGCTCACCATAACCTCTTACAACCATCAATTTTCTATGAAAATTAACAATCAAAACAAACCGTCAATTTTATATGGAGATTGGCCAACCACAAACAACCCCAAACTTGCTAAGGCTTTGGAAACCTATTTCACTCGATTTACAAGGATTAGTAATTCTTTTAAGCACTCACTTTTAACTCCTAGAAATGGATAGAATAGAATTTGGTATAAACTAGGAGATGATCAAGCACACAAGAAGAGTATTTAATAAGTTTGACTCAAATATTGATCAAAAGCTTATAAAACACTTAGAGATTGATACAACAATGGTTCTATGTGTTCTTAATACTTAGTAAGGTCATAAATGAGGCTATTTATGTTAGACATGTATGTCTTAAGGAGTAAAAATATAATACGTTTTTAGAAACATTTTTATCAATAAAGAATTTATTCATTTATATATACCAAATATTGTCCTCTTTACGTTCATATTTGTTTAATGTATGTTGAGCAAACAGTAATATGAGACTGTCGGTCTAAACCTTAAGAATTGGGTATATGATGGACTGATTATGCGGATGACACGATTCTTAAGGTGATAGTCTAAAACATATGATCTGCAATCGAGAGAATAAAGTTAGGCGCTTTATTCATGTAAAGATTGTTATGTTGTCTATATCCCTTTTGGGAGATGGTTTGTCTTGACCATCGGAGTTGGACTCCGTGAATAGAAACATTGGCACGTTGTCATAGGTGACGATGTGTTGGATCAGGATATAAAGTGAATTGATTTAGATTAATAATTCTGTCTCGGCAAATTGATTCACTTTAGACAGTCATTTGTATTGCATCTTAATCCTGAGATGAATAGTGGGCCCGTTGTCTCGACTTGTGTCTTTTGATGTGCCAAAGGGTGACACCCACATCTCAATAGTAGTATGCATGCCGGTATGTTGGAGGCATGACTCTAGATAGCGTAGACTTGTTATTCATAGATATGGAATCTATAGCTCCTCTTTAGGAGTAATGATATCCTCTTATATGCGTTGTTCTGTAATTGAGAAATTGGAGCGCTTAACCATTTGGATACATAGGTGTAACCGAATGACATACTATCTTTGGATAGTAAGTTTTTTGATGGTGAGACAATGGAATGTAAGATAAAAATAATCGGGAAGGTAAGACAGAACTTATCCTTAAGCCGATTATGGATTTTCATATGGGCATACAATACACTGTGATATGTCATGGAGACTTAGCTATACGAGCTTGGTAATTCTATAAAGTTCGAGAGTGCAGCTCCAAGCTTTTAGTGGAGTAGCGTTGGAATTGATAATTGTGAAATGTATATCATGGATATTGGGTTTCATAATTATCGAGAGCTTGAACTTTATAGCTCCATTTTGGTCCTCTTTGCTAGCTCACAAAAATCCTATAATGATACGGCGTGCTTTTTCAATAATTGGTGACTTATGTCGGATTTATCAGATTGCTTTAAAATTTGAAAGAATCAAATAATTCATGTCTGTTTATTGGTTGAATTAATTTTGTAATAAAATTAATCTAAGATAAACTTGTTGAATTATTGGGATCGGATAATTCTTGTCTGTTTATCGGTTGATTTAATTGGATAAATTAAATCAAGATAAACTTGTAGAATTATTGTGAATTGATTTATTTTCTTAGAGATTATCTTGATAAAGTTTGTTTTGATCAGATAACTTCTCTATTGGGTTATTTGAATCAAAACTAAAACTTTATCTTATAGAACCTCGGGTGGAAAATAAAAGATTTGCGAAAATATTTACGCGGGAGTTCGGCCTGCCGAATAACGTGTTTGGCCTGTCGAATGACGTGTTTGGCCTGTCGAATGACGTGTTCGGCCTGCCGATGGGGCCTGTTCGGCCTGCCGATCAGTGAGTGATAAGATTACGCGTTTTCACGCAGATCTTATCAGATAATGATCCGAACTTGATTTTGTTTCGAGTTTTTGAGACCTAATCTGATAAGGACTGACCCCAGGACCAATAGCTGTATAAAGGGAGTGAGTCTCATGATTTACTCAGATCAATTGAGAGATTAAGAGTGATACTCTTCTGGTGAGCATCTAAAAACTCCTTGAGAGCTTTTATTCACAAATAACGAACATTAGCTTTGGGTTCTCTCTATTGGTTGGAAGGAGAGTCACCGGTGAAAGAGCTGTACGTGTGAGCCCACACTCACTTCGGTTGTGGATAGAGAATAGCAAAGAAGACCAGTTGGTTGAAGCTTTTCTGGAACGTTACTTCTCTTCATAGGTTGCGGAGGTTCTTTGGCATACAAAGGTTAGTAAGATCTGTCTAATTTATACATATAGCATGACAAACTTGTGTTTTAGAAATTACTCTGATATATAAAAGTTTTTTTTTTAAATTCCGCTGCGTACCGTCTTTCCAACAATTTATAGGTAGACACTTGAAACTAGCCATTTATGACCGTTTGAGATGCATTTCTTACAGTTAGAAATATAGCCGTTGGACATCACGGTCGACCCCAATACATTGGTTCTGGTCGACCAGCCCATCTTAGGTTGGTGCGGTCGACTGCCATACATATGGCGCGGCCAACAGCATCTCTATAGTTAGTCCAGGGCATCAATTTTGGTTTTACAAACACTTTAAGTCTAAAACAATTTTAAAACATTTTAACATTATAAGTCTTGAAAATAAATAAAATCATGTAGAAACAATTTAGAACATAATTTCAAGGCTTCAAAGATTTTTTTAACTTAAATTTAAAACTATTAATATAAAAAATTAAAACCTTTGAATCAAGTTTAAAATAAGAAATAAAATTAACTTTGAGTCAAATAAACTTGATAAACTTTTCACGCATGCTCTAATATCGTACAAGCTTAGAAATAAAATACAACCTATTCTTCATGCTTGTTGATGCTCTATCTTCAATCTTTAAGCTCTCGGCAATTGATCCATCTTCGCATTTAATTGCTTCTGAGTCTTGATAGAGAATTCTTCTAATTGTCTTGAGTTTCTATAAATTATTTTTTCACAAAATAACTCTACACACTCAAGATAAATCATTAGCGATTAAGTAATAAATTGTTTGTTGCTATCAGAACAAAAATAAATATATCATTTGAAATCTTAGAGCCAACAATCTCCCCTTTTTTGACGACAACAAACAATTGACTGCTTTTGGTAAAATAATGATAGAAATTTTTACTTGAAATAAAATAAATGTAGCTCAAAAATTTTTTACCCTATACTTTACCTTAAACTTCCCTTGTCAATCATAATTTAATCCTTAGAGTAGCAAACATCTCCCCCTTACTAGGATGCTCAAAACATGATCAATTCATTTGAGCAAAAATCTTAAAGCAATCAATGTCACATTCTAATTGTTGGCCCCAAGGTTTCAAATGAATGATTTATTTTTGTTTTGATGACAACAAACAATTAATTGCTTAAGTACTTATAATTTATCTTGAGTGTGTAAAGCCATTTAGTATTATTATTTTAGCATCTGAAGATACTTGGAAGAAATTCATCAAGTCTCGGAAGAAATTAAAGAGAACATGGATCAAATTTACTAAGAGCATGAGCTTGGAAGAATGGCATCAACAAACATGAATAATAGGTTCATATTTTAATTTTTAGGCTTGTATGATGTAGAGCATGTATGAAATTTTATCAAGTTCAACTGGCTCAAAGAATAAAATTTTCAATTGATTTTTAATATCTTTAAGAATATGAAAAATAATTCTTTTAAAGTCTTGTAAAAATTTTTCTTACTTGTTTTTACTTTCTACAAAATTTTCAAGACTAAAAGAATTGAACTAAAAATGTTTTCAATTTTTTTTTCAAATTTTTGAACAAATTGTCACCTAGGCTTCTACAAGAGGAGCGGTCGACCGCGCCTAGTGTATTACGGTTGACTGCACTAGCCCAGGAGGGGCTGGTTCTGGCAACAGTGCGGTTGACCGCGCCATGTGTATGGCGGTCAATCGTATAGTCTAACAGCTAGTTTTCTAACCATTGCTAATGCGCCTCAAACAGTTATAAACAGCTATTTCAGGTTCTAGCCTATAAATAGCCTCATTTATAAGTCATTTGATATCTAAGGACACAAAGAAACATGTTTGTATTAATTTCTAAAGTGTTCAACAAGGCTTTCGATCATTCTTGAGCCAAACTTGTTAAAAATCCTCTTTGTGTGCTTAATCATCTCCTAGTGAACTTCATACTATATACAAAGCCTTTCTATGAGTTGTGAAAAGCGAGCCTAAAAGTCCATATCCTTGTAATATGAGCAAATTAGGTTTCCGAAGCCTTTGTAAAATTTGGGGTTGTTTGCTTATCCAATCTCTGCAAAATTAGAAGATTGTAAGAGGTTGTAGTAAGCAATGGGTAGACAAGTCAATAGTTTGTACTTGGAGTGATCTTGCCAAAAAGACGATCGAGATAGTAGAAGAGATCGAGATAAGGTCTTGCTCAACAACAATAAATATAGGCATTTTATCGAGCCACTATAAATATCGTTTATAATTCTATTTCTATTTTTTTCACATTTGGCAATTTATATTTACTTGAATTTTGCTTGCACGTTTATTGCTTAAATATTTAATCTAGAAACTTTCAATAAATGTAAAATTTTTTAAAAACTCAATTAATCTTTTTGAGTGGCTATTCTTGAGCTAATATGCCTCTCATTAATTCTCAACAATACCACGTGGCAGGTAGGGATAGTGAATATGAAACCACCAACCCTTTGTTTAACTTTTATGCGTGTGTGTACATGCAGTCATGTTCCTAATCGAGAAAAATCGTAAATCACTTTCAAAGGACGACACATTATAGAGACACGGCGATATGTACACACAATGTGACGTAATAAGTATGGAAAAATTGTCTGGTGGAGAGGCACCGATCAAATTCGTGGCCTTGAAGCTCGTTTGAGATTTCCACGTTTTTCATGCACAAAAATCAGGAAACCTGTCCTATTACACACTAGCTGGCCTTCAGTGATAAAACAGGCAGATCATTAATTCGAGATGGCTTTTAATTTTAAGTACTAGAGGTAACTAGATCGAAATAGCTCTTAATTTTAAGTAGTAGAGGTAAAAAGATCAAAATTTCAATTTTTTTATTTATAAATAAAACGTTAAAAATATATATCAATAAAATAGTTTTATTCAACTTTTTATAATTTTTTTCCCGGAGTCTCAAAGAGTTCCCTTCTTTCACCAGAGCATATATTTCAAAAACTCAGTATGGTCATTCAGAAAAAGTTTCAACAGTATTTTTTTTGGACTAATATCTCGTTTGGGAAGTACAATTGTAACCTATTTTTAGTTAAAATTTTGCAAACTTAATTAGCCAACCGAAACGAGCCATAAATAAACAAAAATGCTGAAAAAGGGCCAAAAGAAAAAAAAAAAGGGAAAAAAGAAGAAGAGATGTATGGCCGAGGGGAGGAGAGATAGAACACATGCATCTTAAAGTAGTCAAATAAGACTAGCTAGTCCTTACCCAACTTGTAGAAAAATGACCTACAAACACGTGGGGTGGGAATCTGACCGGCCCCACCCGTGGTCCCACATTTGATGAATACAAGTGTTCAACCTTGCGATACATCAATAGCCGGTTGTAAATGCAATTGTACCGATCACTTCCTCTCAAAGAAACAAAAACTGATCTTTTCTATAAATACTGCACGTACGCACAAGTCCCATGCCCAGAACACCAGACACCTAGCTTTTCAAAATCATCTCATACCATGGAATGTTTGATCTCTCCTCCTTTACAAACCCTCGCTCTTGCCACTCTAGCTCTCGTTTTTCTTTATGCTTCCTTGAAAATGATAATCAATCAACATAATCCCAGCAAAATTAGCAAACCAAGAGAGAGCATTAGCAAGATTTCAGTCCCTGAACCCTCAGGGGCATTGCCAATAGTTGGCCACCTTCATCTCCTCGGCGGTCGAGACCCAGTGGCTCTAATCCTCGGAGCCATGGCCGATAAACTAGGCCCGATCTACTCCCTCAGGCTCGGCCAACACCGAGCCCTGGTGCTCAGCAGTTGGGAGCTCGTCAAAGAATGCTTCACCACAAACGACAGGCTCTTCGCCAACCGCCCCAGCATAGCGGTAGGGAAGTACATGGGATACGAAAGCGCCGCCTTCGCTCTCTCCCCCTACGGCGACTACTGGCGCGACGTCCGCAAGATGGCCACGCTCCAGCTTCTCTCAAGCCGCCCCCTCGAATTGCTCCGGCACGCCCGGGCCTCGGAAATAGGCTCGTTCATGAAGGGCCTCTACTTCAGGCACTCGAAGGTAGGAGGAGATAATTTGGCGCCTCTTAGCGAGCTGTTGGAGCAATTGACGTTTAGCATAAACCTCAGGCTGATCGTCGGCAAGAGATTTGTCGACACCGCAGCAGGCGATATGGCGGACGCCGATGCGCTGCGGCTCATGAAGGCGATAAAGGAGGCTCTATACCTGAGCGGGGTTTTCGTGTGGTCGGACGCGATTCCGTGGGTCGAGTTTTTGGACATCCACGGGCATGTGAGCTCTATGAAGCGCGTTTTCAAGGAGATTGATACGGTGTTGCGGAAGTGGCTGGAAGAGCATCGTCAAGCTAAAGTAGTACTTGGTGATAATAATAATAATAATAATTGTAAGAATACTAGTAGTGGTGATGTTGAGAGGGATCTTATGGACGTGATGCTGGCAAGCATTGAAGAAGACGACGCTATGCTGTCTACTTATAGCCGTGACACTGTCATCAAAGCCACAGCGATGGTATGTTAAATTAACCCTTTTTTTTAAGTGTTGTTGTCTCTTTTCTTTTCTTTTCTTTTTCTTTCTTTTTTTTTTTTTTGGAAAATTAGTATTTTTTACCATATATGTATTTTTGAGATTGGGGTTTTTTTGATACTGGCTTTTTTATATCCACATGTCTCATTTTGACCTCTTACATATTGATACAAAATAATTACATTAGTGGTTATTTTTGCCGTTGGTTTAAGTAACATCTACTTGTCTCATTTTGACATCCAACATTTGTACAAAATAGTTACATCAAAAGGAAAATGTTTCCTATTTACCACCGGTAGTGATAGCATGGTGGCAAAAGACGTCCTATTTGAGGTTTTTGCAGTCACCATGTCATACGCTCTTAATAGTGGACTCTAAAGGCTAGAGCCTGTTACATGTTAAAAACCCAAGGCCAAGATCCTTTGGTATCTTATCGATGATCCCAATGTTACTTTTTATCCTTAATATTGAGTTGGGGGGTATGAGGATATAATTGATCTCCTATTTTCCTTATAAAAAATGTATATTTCTTATTTATTGTGAAAAATATTTATAAAAGAACATTTTGTACTTAATGAAATAATTTATGTAAAAATTTTGGTTAATTACTTAAAAAATAGACGTGATTATCTATGTGAAAGTTTCAGAAGCCATTTGTTAGTTTTAATATGAGGAGTAAAATCACCGAAAAAAAAATTAAAATGTGAATAATCTGCCACAAAAACTAAAGCAGTAAAGTCTCATAATTAACAATACTAACTATCCTAAATAAAATATAAAACTATATATTCTTATTAATTGAAAATTATACATTTCATAGGTGCATCTATATATATACGCACATATATCTACACATATATATTTTCTATTTGCTTGAACCTTTTTACTTTAATCATTTTACACGTTGCTTAATCATCCTTTTCATTTGGCAGATTTTAGTCTTAACCGGCACAGAAAGCACAGCCGTTACGCTAATATGGGCAATCTCTTTACTATTGAACAACCCAAGTGTGATGAAGGCTGCTCAAAAGGAATTGGACACCTGCGTGGGAAAAGACAGATGGGTTCAGGAATCAGACCTCAATGACCTCAAATTTCTCAAAGCCATTGTCAAGGAAACCCTAAGGTTGTACCCACCTGGTCCAATAACAGGGCCACGTGAGGCCACAGAAGATTGTTTCGTGGGTGGCCACCATGTCCCCAAGGGCACCCGCTTGATTGTCAACATATGGAAATTGCATCGGGACCCACGGATGTGGACCGACCCGTGTGAGTTTCGACCCGAAAGGTTCATGACTACTCAAGAGAATCTCAACTTTACAGGACAGAATTTTCAGTACATTCCTTTTAGTTCGGGTAGAAGATCATGTCCCGGGATGACACTTGGTTTGCTAGTGGTTGAGCTTGTGCTGGCTCGTTTGGTTCAAGGGTTTGACATGAAAACCAAGGATGATAAGCTGGTGGATATGCGTGAAGGATTGGGAATTGCCCTGCCAAAGCTAAATTGTCTTGAAGTTGTCCTCTCTCCTCGGCTTCCTTCAAAGCTATATGAAAACATTTGAAACCAATACTTGTTATTTCAAGTATGGTACATAAAAATGTTATGGTTATTAAGTAATTCAAGCAGTGGCTGTATGTAGCTTTTGTGCAAGGATGTTGACTTCAGAAAAAAAAAGTATGGCCTAATAAAATTAAACAAAATAAAAAGTCTCTTTGACTGGTCAATTTCTCAATATTAATATTCCTCTACTTTTTTGCTCTTCTCCATCGCTCTCCTGGGTGCACTAGGAGGCACTCCGACACTCAAATTAAGTAATTTGTTATATTAATATGAAGGTTGGGAACATAATAAAAACATAAAAGTAACCTTTGGATCTTGAAGAACAAGATTGCTCAGGAAGAAGAAATGTAAAAGAGAGAATGAGTGAGAAAATGAACTCACGTATTATTGATGAAATGTTACAATCAGTTATACACAAGACTTGCTCTGCTCTTTTCAACAAGAAAAACATGCGATAAATAACCAGTTGCAACGGATTGTAACTAACTAAAAACTAACTCTCTAAACTAATTCAATAATTGGCTCCATACACATCATCACCATACACGTCATCAATTCTAATTAGTTCTAAAAGTCCCGCTCAAGATGGACTGTAAATGTTCTTTACAGCCATCTTGGATAGTAATGAAGATAATGTTGGCGCTGGTAATGGCATAGTAAACAGATCAGCTAGTTGATGCTGAGAGCAAATTGGTAAAAGTTCAATCGATCCATCACTAACTTTATCTCGGACCAACTGACAATCAATTTCTATATGCTTTGTTCTTTCATGAAAGATAGGATTAGATGTAATGTGAATCGCAGCCTGATTGTCAC